>JAKWJD010001758.1:52713737-53313737 GCA_027705065.1 Solanum peruvianum | reverse complement strand
GGAACAACATAACAAGACACCATATTCACATGTGGTCATGTCTCATTTTGTGTTGCAGAGTACTGCAGCCAGCTACAACTCAGCGGAAGCAGTTGATTTCAATGATGATTTGATCGATCTTGGTGATTTATTGGATGACGATACTTTTATGCCTACAGCACCTTGAGTTCTGTGTTAATAATATAACCATTTGTGGATTAGTATTTGTTATACATGGCTGTTTAGAGTTGTTGTATACATAGGCTGCACTAACTAGTTTGTAAATGTGAAAATCAAAAATCCATTGTGCAGATTGACAAGAATTTGAGATTTAAAGGTAGTAAGATTATGGTATGTTTGATGTTTTCTTTTCGTTTTATATTGATAGTTTTGTAGCATTCACGTTATTTTCTTTTGAAGCTCAAACCAGGTCTTCTCTTCCAAAGATTATTTTGGTTAAAAATTCTTTCAAGAGCCCTTTTCTTTTTCCTTTTTCTTTCTGTAAGAGCTTTTAGGAACACCTGGAATTTCATTAAGTTATTCAATCATAATTTTTCGCAGAAATAGTCCTCTTCTAAAGCAGAGAGTCGAATGTCCCGGAGCCTCCGGGGCATTCCAACTCTTAATTTGCTTTTGCGTCTTCAAGCTACGTCCATTAGTATTGTTATTCTGTAAGGGATCGTCTAGTAGAGTGTATTAGAATAATGCATGCATTACTTTGTATATTAATAATACCTTATTTGGTATTGCACACTATTGTGAATTTTTAGGTATCCCTAATGCGAAGGGATTTAATATATGTATAATTAATGCAAGCATAATTAATATGGGCATTACTTCTTAGCATTATTTTTATACACCGTATCAAATTTTACTCTATCTATTTCTGTATCGTTCATGATATATATCTTAACTCGGACGTCCATTTCAAGTGCATATCCCATTTTTGCACGGAAGAAGGGTGAAAAGTGGTGTTTGCAACAAAAGTAAGCCAGTAAAAGATCAAAGTGAAAATAAAAGTTAAAGACATTTTCCATAACATGTACAGACTACAGATACTTCTAATCAGCAAAGCTAGTAGAAGCTAACAATCATTTCATCTTGTATCAATTTTTGATGAAGAAAGGTGAAAAAGCTCTGTACTAAAGGGAGAGCTCCAGAACTAGGAAACATTCTCTACAACTTCTCCTATATAACATGTATTATCACCTACCCTTGTTCAGACAATCGTGAAACAGGACCAGAAATTTCTCCCTATGGATAAAATTGCATACAACTCTCTGGGTAAATGTCTCACCAGGAATGACCTTGAGGAACCCCAATCTCATGTTTATTCCACTTCCAAAACTATCTTCATAAATTCGTACAGGAAATAGCTTATTGCAGCTGATGGTAAAACCTGAAAAATACAAATTTAAAAGAGGACATGCCAATACCGAGTTCCATATCTTATTTGTGAGTCAAATAACAGAACAAAGAGGCTTGTGCAATAAAAGAGGGTAAAGAAGCTAGGCCGCAAAGTTGTATGCACAGTGTTACCAGATGTAAAGAATCAGACAGATAGTCGACACACGTATTCTATGTTTCTCGGACTATTCAAATTACACTGTGTTGGATCCTCCAAATAGTGCATTTTAGAAGATTTGACATGGGTTTGTCCACATTTTTGGAGTCTAAGCAACATATTTTGATACAAACGACAACAGAGAATGGACATTAGAATCTAAAGGCAATTTTATAATAGCTCAATGTTTTTGTTGATATTCAAGAAATTCTCACGAACCAATGACACACGGTTCGAAACTCTCTGGATAATGAACCCCCCATCCCCTCTTCTCCATTCTCCACCAAAACACCAGACTTTTGTCTGTGGCAAGGTTTGAAATTGTGACATAGCCCAACTCATAAGTCAGACCTTGTGCTCTTACCACTAAACCAAACCCACGGGCAAAATAAATTAACATCTAAAGTGATACGAGTTCCAATTTTCCTAACTTCCCTCCTGGAAGAGAGCCTGACAGCCAGAACAACTGGTTACCAGGCAATCATGCAATTAGACCTTGAGGTATTGCAAGCCGACATAGTTTGTTGAAATCCCAATATAGTGAATGTACACTAGCATGGTAGTCGCTTGATAAATTTATCTAACTTTTAACAAATCTACCTACCTAGTTAACGGTACAATGAATCTGGATATATCATATCACAGGATGTGACCGATGTGTGTATGCTCATTTTCCACAACAGAAAAGTTGTACTTTATAAATTAATCTTCAAAGGCTGTTACAGAGAGACAGTTCTGAGTTCTAAATGCCTTTCCTGTATGATGGGAACTACAGTCAAAAAAATGCTTCGTTAACTTACCTGTAGTAAGCTGGGAGTCAATCCAGTATAGAGCGCAGGGATACCACCTTGCTCAACGATCTTCAGGGTAGTTGCTAGTGTACTCATCTTAGTGGCCCGGACCTGCAATTGAAGCTGTCTCCTCACAACTTCAAAAGGGTATGTAGCAGCTTCTGCACAAGCACCAGCAATCGCCCCATATACCAAAGTCCTAACTGTGCCCAACTCCAGTTGATTTAGGGCATTCAGGTCTTCACCTTGTTTCATATTTTCTAGTCTTTTCCTCCCTTCAGGTGAGTGCAAATAAGCTGATTTTAATATATCATAAACTCCATAGAAAACTGCACCTGAAGGTGCCATGCTGATGATAGAGGGTACTAGGCCCTTGTAAAGAGAGAAAAAACCCTCTGTCTGAATCATATGCCGGGATGTACCAATTAAGCCACCCAAGGCTTCTCCCCCAGGTGCAACCATTACTGTCCTAATCTGAAAGATTGACATTTTCCAGGAAGAAAGATGAGAAACATTTCATGATCATCAAGAAAATGGTAAAGCTTGAAATATTTTGTCAATATGAACAGGAAAAGCAAAACACTGCCCGAATCAGTAAGACAAACAAAAAAGTACACTACAGACTTGAAAAAAAGACTGGTAGAAGAATATTTACAGAAAATGAAATGACTGGATTATCCTATTCCTTAAGAATGTTGTACAGTAATTCAATCAATTAATTTAATATTTCTATCAGGAACTGAACCATATTTTGCACTTCACACAAATAACTATAAGAAAATGATTCAGGCAATCATGCTTAGCATTGAAATTAGGTATCTAACTTCATTACTTACCATATCTCATCCAAATCAATGATGTATCTGAAGTTTCAGTGAGCATCAAAATCATATTTCTTAACTTCAATTGTCCCCGATGTCATCCCAAGTCAACTATCTAGAATAATTTCCTGAGCTTGGAAAATAGCATTTAATCTAGTTTTTTTTTTCCTCCTAATATCATAGACATGACTCGTCTAACTAAATCAGTGCATCAAATTCAGAATGGTTGGGACAGCTCAGATGGTGGAGCAGGAAACCAATATTCCTCGTCTCAGCAGCTTAAACTACTAACATATCAACAAAAATAGAAGATTGTTATGTTAACAACAAGCTCAGGTAAGTTCCAAGCATAAAATATCGACAATATTCAACTCAAGAATAGGCTAACAATCAAAACCAATACGTGGTTCATTTCAACAGTCACACATATAACAAGCTATGTCTAGCAAAATTTTCCAGGGCTTGGAAAATAGCATTTAATCTAGTTATTTTTTCCCTTTTAATGTCATATACATGACTCATCCAACTAAATGAGTGCATCAAATTCAGAATAGTTGGGACAGCTCAGCTGGTGGAGCAGGAACCCAGTATCCCTTGTCTCAGCAGCTTAAACTACTATCATATCAACAATAATAGAAGATCGTTATGTTAACAACGAGCTCAAGTAAGTTCCAAGCATAAATTGTCAACAATTTTCAACTCAAGAATAGGCTACAATCAAAACCAATACGTGGTTCGTTTCAACATAGTCACACATATAACAAGCTACGTCTAGCAAAAATTTCTAGAATTACGATACAAGTAGCATGATCATGAAGAAAGTAAGAAAGGCCGAAAGGGGATAAAATTTGCATAAACTAAGCAGATGGTGCCGCTTGAAGAAATTAAGTGTCAACCTAAGCATTCCTGATAATGTTGTTTATCTTGGAAGTTCTAATGCTAAATTAAAGAGGGATTATACAGTTAAAAGCAGTAGAACAATCAACCAATCTAAGCTATCCAAGAGCTAGTTGCACCCCTGGGGCATACATATAACAGGGACAGCGGAAGTAAGTTTTCTATGTAGTGTCAACTTGATAGCTTCCACTTATACCCGTCATTCCCTTTACTAAGCATTACTATACAAAGATATTTAACCAACTTAGCCAAGAACTGACATACTACTGCAAGGGATCAAGAAAACAGAACAGAAAACCCTGAAGTATCTATCACTCACAGTGTCCATAGGTATGCAGAGCACAGTAGCTGTAATTCCTGCAGCTGCACCAGCAACAAACCTTTCAATATTAGTTGCTTCCTCATTACCAGTTATTTTGAGCAGATGATCTCTGTATTTTTCATAAGAGTAGAAGTGGATAGCCTTAAATGGAGCTGTTCGTAGAATATTCACAAAATTCCCCTTCCAAAATCCCTTGATCCCTTGAGTAGCTGCAATTGTCTTGATGAGCTCAAAAAGATTCTTTTGTTCATCACCAACTATATATTCCAGCTTTAGTCTCTCCAGTGGGGCAACAAAAGTTCTGAAACAATGGCAGTTCAGATACTAATGCATAGACTAAGGTCATAAAATAAATGAAGAACGAAGAAATTGCAGATCACATATAAGGTTCCATTACAATGCTACAAGAGTAACAAAGCTCCAACATAGCAATACTAGGATTTTTATATTGTGTATTAGTCAGTGGAAAAAACCAGAACTCACGAGCAGCATTTGATATGTTTAAAAGATAATTCTCATCCCAAAATACATAGAATTTGTTCTGGATCAAGCACGGACATGTAAAGATCCCTTTACAACAACGGGGAAGAACAACCATGCCTAACTAGAATCAGAAGATGCAGCCCTTGAATTCAACTTCTGTGATTGAATTCTACTTAGAAATAGGTGATAATCTTATTCTCCTTAATAGATAAATAACAGATGACACTTTTAATTTAAACCTTCCTAATATGGGGCACTTGGTGCTTCTAAGCAGGTTAGATTCTTACTTTCTGTATGAACCATTGACATACACAAAATGATTACCTCAAAGGAAAAAAAGAAAAGAAAAAAAGAGTAAAACTAGAAGAGAGAATAAGTATCCTTCTCTTGATGCAAAATAGACATGGCACTGGAGAAGTCACCAGTATTAACCAAGGTAAAGGGTCCCACATATTCATGTATAGCAAAGGGTTAGCCCATTATCAAATCAAATTTTGTTTGCCACTTCTCACACTGCTATTGTTTACCACTAGTCAATGCTCCATTGCTCCTACACGAGGTAACATTGCCTCTCATACCAAATGTATTACCCACAAGAAGAAATTCAACTAGTATTCATACCTATGCATAAACATTCCTCAACCATGTCAAACAACTTAAAAATTTCAGAATCTGACATTTCATCTTAAATCAAGTGCCTTCATATCCTAAAAATATAAGAGCAAACTACTGAGTGTGTATTTCATGGTATAAATATTACTCTCTCTGTTTCAATTTATTTGTCTTAGTTTGACTTGGCATGGCATTTTAAGAAATTAAGAAGACTTTTCAATCTTGCGATCTTAAACATATGTATAATGTACAAAAATGTCTTTAGTTCTAGTTTTAAACATGCCATGTGGCATGTTGAAATTAAAAAGTTTCCAAATTAGGAATGAGATTTTTTTAGCAAACTTAAAAGGAAATTAAGAAAACCAAATTGAAACAGAGGAAGTAGCTATCAGTCATTCCAACTCAAATGACACAAAATTGCCATCAGTTAAACAAAGCAAGTCGAAACCTATTGGTCCAAACTCCTAAGAATCCGGCCTTTCGTCTTGATTATGAATCAAGAAAGACGTGATCTAAAGGCGCACAATTTTGTGAATACTTAAAAATACATTTCTCTGTATAGAGGAGAATGGATGTATACAAAAGACTGGCCCCCAATGAATTTGGGATTGAGGTCTAGTTGGTTGTTTAGTTGATCCTAGCTTTTTTTGAGCCTTGAAACTGTACCTTACCACAAAAAGACATTTAAAATTGTTCCATTGACAAATAAGAGCAACAGTTTTTTTGGGGAAATCAACTATTTCCAGTTTCGAAATTCAATTGATAAAGGGGCTTGCACTCCATGCGCCTCTACCCTTCTGCACTGACATACCATACTTGGTTCCCAAGCGAGGATTCTAACCCCGTGAATGTGGGCATACTGTACATCTAGCATGATATCTCCTTCGCCATAACCGTAGGGACAAAAACAATACTACCCCTTCGTTGCAATTTGTTTGACCACTCCCTTTTAAATCTACTTAGGAAAATAATAACACATTCAATATTTAATAACTCTCTACCCAACATCAATTTCTATATATTTAACAACACAAGATTTAAATGACATTTTGGTATATTACACACTTCATTAGTTCTTTGTGCCGAATCGAACTAATACAAACAAATCGAAACATAGGGAGTAAGATTTTATGGAATGCATAAGAATGAAAAAGAACAATCCTTTTTACCTTGACACCATGGCAGCAACAGCTCCAGACCAAAGATGCTTAGTAGTATTCAATGCACCTCCGCCTCCACCATGCAGCTTCCCTTTCTCTACTTTTTCAACTTCCTTGCACACTTTAACTTCACTCTCCGCCACAGCAGCTTCCCCATTCTTCCCCAAAATCTCATTAGAATCTGAAAGTGTCACAGACAAAAACCGTCCCCTTCCTCTCCAGCTACTCCTCCGTGCACGTAACATACACTTGGAAGGAAAACAATTTTCCATGGAAATTAAAGAGACGAAGGATTCTCTAGCCGAATCCTCGAGGAGCAACCCTCCATTGTTACCATCAAAACCAATCGAATTCAAACACAAAACACTACTTCTCAAACTCAAACACCCAACTCCATTTGATTTTGACTCTGATTGAATCAAACCCTTCAAACGAATCTCTAAATCACCCATTTTTTTCTTCAAAAAAAAAAAAAAATTCACTGATCAATGCTTCATATTTTGTTGAGTAAACTGCAATTCGTCACCGACTTATGTAGAAGAAAATGGGATTTGAAAGAGAAGAGAAAATGAAATAAATATAAAGAACGGTTTGCTTCCATCACCGCGCGCATTTTCCTTCGTTCTCTTTCCATGCTGTGCGGTTTCGGTTTTTTTTTTTTTTTTTTTTTTTTCAATTTTGCGTCAAATATTATTTTTTTTCAATTCGTTCAAAATTTTACGAATTTGATCAAAAAATTTCCTTTAGACAATAATAATATTTTGAAGTTATACTTACATAATTACAATACTATTAGATTCTGTTTTTTTAAAAAAATTGACGTATAATATGATATATCAATTCATAACATGATTATATATGTAATATAAATGAGTGAAAAATTAAAATATTTTGAACTTAAAAAAAGAACACGTAAAATATGAGAGAAAATCATGTGATCCCCTTGATCATGCACGAGTGTATCTTCAATTTAAAAATAAAACACGCAATTGAATTTTTGTCTTTTAAAAAAAAGAGAAAATCAAATACTAATAACATGAAAAAGAATTTTTTTAAAAAAAAATAGAGGAAATTTGCGTTTCACGATATATTGATATACAAAATTATTTGATTAATTCAACCGAGCAGAAAATTTGAAAATCCTAATTATACGTATCAGAATTAATTTAATTACACTAATATTTTAATCCTTCATTTGCAATGTCTTTTATTCGCAATGTCAAATATTACAAAAAGAGGAAGAGGAAAAAGAAAGAATTGTAACCGTTGTTTTAGCCGTATTTTAAAAAAAAAATAAAATTGATTAAATCTTCTTTAAGATTAGCAAAGTCTTAAGAGAGATTAAATGAATTAGTTACGTTATATCATTTGAAATTAAATTATTAAAATAGATTGATTATAAAATAGTACTCAACAACTTTGCATCTATAATAGTTAGAGAATTAAAATAGATTTTTAAATAAAAGTATATATGATAAAAAAAATTAAAATCCCTCTTTTAAATTTCACTTTAAAACCTAATATTATTGAATCAGTCCTGCCTTTACTTTTGCTTTGTGCTTCCATAATATTTGTCTCCCTCTAAAAATGACTAAATATGAATATACATGATATTTTAAACACCTAAAAAGATTCCACTAAATCATAACAGTAAACATGTAAAAAAAATCTTAACTAAAAGGTGGTAAATATAATTCAATATCACTAGTCCACACTTAATTAACCTTTGTTGTCATAAAAAATCTAACCAGACACTGAAAACATATCACCTACTTAAATACTCAAATAAAACATATTTACTCCTATTTAGGTCATCAAAAATACTTTAAACATAACGTCGTTTTATCGAACGTATAAAAATAATGTTAAGTAGAGTGTATTAATAATATTGTATTAAATATTTATAATGCTTGCATTAAATATACATAGATTATTTTTTATGCATTATTTGATTTGATCGATGTATTAAAAATAAACATGCATTGCATAAAAAATATTATTCACAAAAATATCCTTTACAATTTTGGTGAAAAAATGTAAAAGAAGATTTTAAAAAAATTTGAAGGGCAATAAGGTCTTTGATTATGCTAATGCATGCATTAAAGATCCTTGCATTACTAACACATAGAAATCCATGGTATTAGTAATACACTCATTAATACATGAGAGTGTATAACTAATGCAAGTATTAGTTACACATAGCATGAAAAAGATACACCAAACAAGATATTACTAATATATAGAATTAATACATGCATTATTTTAATTAATACACTCTAGCAAACAACATAAACCAAAGAGTCAACTCACATACATATTATAACAGGCAAATACAATATAATCATATTAGGCTTAAGTCATCAACGGACGCTTAAAATTGTTCGCATAATTCACTTAGACACCTCAACTATGACCTATGCCTATTGAACACCTAAATTGTTCAAAATATGTGTCTATTAAACACAAAATGCTGATGTGGCAAGTAAGTGTACATCACTGCTACGAAGCGCGTGAATAGATTGTGATTTTATATTTTATTTATTTTTAGATAAGTTGGTGCGCACGCGGCAAGGAAGCCTTCAAGAGCCCCGCCCGAATAATAATTCAGAAATAGGAGAGGGATTAATAGGAAAAATTTCATATATGGCAAACTGAATTTATGAAATGACATTATATGGGTATAGTTTACATAATTACATTTTATGAGTATAGTATAGTGTGTTATGAAACTTTTTATTTTGTATAAAACGTTTTTTTAAAAAAATTGTACTATATTTTACTTTTTCATTAAATAGTAACAATAGCCAAAAATATGGTAACAAACATTTACATAATCCCATTATTTAAGCTAAACATTCAAAATCAAATATTTTCTCGAAAAGAATTCTATTGTGACTAAAAATCCATACAAACTTGTTTATGTGAAACTAAACTTTTTAATGTATATAAAGTTTATATACGAATGTAAATAAATTGAATATAAATTGTGTAATTTGCACCAAATTGTAAAATAATTATTATATGCATATACACAAAAATCCCTCAAACAGTTTTGTATATAATAATGTAAAATGCAAAAAAAATTGTGATTTAAAACAAATTATTATACAAGTAATTGTACCATATTTTTTAAAGTAATTACTTAGTTCAATATAAAAAAATTTGTATATGTATAAACAAAGTTTTATATACAAATGTAAATAAAATGAATATAGAAATATACAAAAAATTGTATATGTATAAACAAATTTATGTACGAATGTAAATAAAATGAATATAAATTATTTGATTTGTATTAAATTAATTATTATATACATATATAAGTAAATGTATATGTATAAATAAAAATATGAATATAAAACTTGTATATACACGAATCAATCAAGCAGTCTTATATATAATAACGTAAAATACAAAAAAAAGTGATTTAAAATAAATTATTATACAAATAATTGTATCACTTTTTAAAAGTAATTACTGATATACATATGTAACTAGTTGAGTATACAAAAACTTAAAATATTAATATAACAATATAAAATAGACAACTTTCAAATATAGCAAACATAAAATTCATATTTGTATGTTATACCAAAGTTTGCATAATTGCACTCCATAGCAAACATATATATGTATAATTCGCTATACCTATACAATTGAAGCGAATTATATAAAACGAAGTGTATAAAACGAGAAAGAGAAAGAGACTTGGGCAGAGAATTGTATAAAACGAAGTGTATAAAACAAACTGTACTATTATAAGTGTATAGAACGATTATATACAATTTGAATTTGTATAAAATGAGAAAGAGAGAAAGACAAAAGAGACTTGGGCAGGGAATATACAATTGAATCGAATTGTATAAAACGAGAAAGAGAGAAATTATATACAGTTTGAATTTGTATAAAACGAGACAGAGAGAAAGGCAAAAGAAACTAGCAGTGGAGCATTTTTATTGTATAATAATAAGTGTACAGGACGAAAAAATAAATAAATAAATAAATATATATATATATATATATATATATATACATATATATATATACACATATATATATATATATATATACATATATATATATATATATATATGTATACATATATATATATATATATATATATATATATATATATATATATATATATATATATATATATATTTGGTAATCAAGTAGTACAATTTTGATCACCGAAATACGATTTGTAGTTTGAAAGAAAAAAAATCAATTTTGATTTGAATGGTAAAGTGAGCACATAAAATGTAAAAAATATTTATATACAATTAAAATGAAAACATAACAAAAGAAAATTGATCTAATAGAATGAAAAAGGAGTTTTTTTTAAAAAAATTGTTAATGATACGAATTTTAAGTGATATATTCCTTCTCTAAAAACAGTTATCTCACTTTTTCATCATACTACTTTTTTGTATTTTATATATTATTAAACAATATTCTAAATAAAAACTAGAATAAATAGAAATACAAATAAAATACATATTGAAATGAATACGAAATACAAAATTTTTGAAGAAACAAATAAATACACAGGAAAAAAATATATGAATACAAATATGTTTGTTAAATAACTATATATTCATTTGGCATACCTATTGGAATGAATACAAACTAATAAAAAAAAAGATAAAGATTATGGAGGGAAAAAAAACAAAGTTTGAGTTTTATTTGAAAATGTAACTGATGAGAAAATTAAGTGATCTTTAACTTTTTTGGAATATTCTCTCCATTGATTTTCTCCCTTTTGTTATTAAATAATTCTATTCTTTAAATAAAAATAAGTAATAAAAACATAAATAAGATACATAACAAATTAAAATTTTGACATTTTTATTAAATATTGAAAGTGTTGCTAATTACCCCCTTTAAATGTTAAAATATTGACATTTTGAAAAATTTCCCTTAAATTAAAGGTTTTTCTGATTATTAAATAAAGGTTTGAAGGTATTTTTCATTTTTTTAAAAAATAGAGATGTTAAATTTTATTGGTAGACTAGTTCCATGTGCCACGTATCGTAATTTTATTTGTGATTATTTAAAAAAAATGCGCGTGAATTACACGCAGGACATTTTTTTAAAAAGTTTTCATTTTATGTTTAATCGATACATATTCCTTAAGAAAAGGGGGAGCTTAAGAGAAAAGTTGAAAATGGAAAGACACATATATAATTGATGTAAACATAAAGGTTAGGGTAAACAAATATTTTGTCAAAAATTGGCTTAACAAAGAAATGCTTAAATCATATCCTATGAATCAAAACTTTGTTTCACTTAATTCTATACACACTAGACAAGCTCTACAAAGTGGACAAATATCTAGCACGTCAACTATATATACATGTTTACAATGCCTCAATTGAAGAAAAAGAAAGAAGATAAAATTAGGCTAAGGCATGCATATATCACTTCTCTAACAGAGATTCAAGTTTATGCGGTGATATAACCTACACCGATCCAGTAGTATATCTGTTGACTTACTCCTTCAAGATATATACAGCAATCCATAAACATGAGGTTGCACCAATTCCGCACGCCGTTTTTTATTTCAAAATTAGAATGTTCTCTCCTTCCTGATATCCAAATATGTACAACTCAACCAATTTCAGATTTACTTAAGAACACCTTAATTCATTCTAACATATAAATATTTTCTTTTAAATAATAAAATATATTTGAAGACTTAAAATATTTTATTAATCTCAATTAATATTTTTCTATCATCTCCTACCCAACACAAAGGAAGGTGCACTATTATTTACAGGTGAAAAAGTCTTTCACCCATCAATATTGGTTGGATATTAGATAAGGAGTAGCTAGTTAGGCAGTAATGTGATAGATATTACATAAAGTTAAAGTGTTGTACCGAACAAATTTATTAGCCCCCCACCAAACAGGAGTTGCGGAGTTAAAAGGATAAAAAAAATTGTCAAAAATTTCAAAAGAGCATATTAATTTTTTTTTAAATCAAAAAGGTAAAATCGTTCACGATCTAGCGACTTTGGCTGTCTGAAAAAGCGAAATCGCTGCAATAGCAGCGATTTCTTAAATTTGCTTTTTGAAAATAAAAAAAATTAAACAAATCGCTCCACATGGAGCGATTTTCAAAATTAAAAAAAAATTATTTTTTTTATAAGTCGCTGCTTCTGCAGCGACTTCCATTAAAATTTTTAATTTTTTTTTGCTTTATTTTAAAAAAAATTGAATAATTTTTTTTTAAAAAAAACATTGGCAGCGATTTTTAATTAATTTTTTATAAAAAAATCAAATCGCTGTAAAAGCAGCGATTTACACTTAATTTATATTTTTTTTTGAAAATTTAATTAAATCGCTGCAAAAAAAATTAGCTGATTAAATTAAGTTTTCAAAAAAAATAAAATTTAAGTGTAAAGCAAAAAAAAAAAAAAAGTTTAATGTCAGCGACTTATTAAAAAATTTAAGTGTAAAGCAAAAAATTATATGTTTTGGTTCCAAAATTAGAACGTCCTCTCCTTCCTGATATCCAAATATGTATAATTCAACCAATTTCGGATTTAATTAAGAACACCTTAATTCATTCTAACATATCAATATTTTCTTTTAAATAATAAAATATATTCAAAGACTTAAAATATTTTATTAACCTCAATTAACATTTTACATCATCTCCTATCCAACACAAAGGAACGTGCACCATTATTTATAGGTGAAGAAGTCTTTCACGTCATCAATATTGGTTAGATATTAGAATGAGTAGTAGCTACCTAGCTAGGTAGTAACGTAATAGATAAATGTGATAGATATTACATAATGTTAAAGTGTGGTACAGAACATATTTATTAGCCCCCCACCTAACAATCTAATTAAAAATATATTAAGCCAAAAATGGATACACACACATAAAATAAAAGATGGAGGTCACTAAAGTTCTTCACATGAATGGAGGAATGGGAGATGCTAGCTATGCCAAAAATTCTCTGCTTCAGGTACTATATGTCACACACGCTACAAGAAAACTTATTTTCCAGCAAATTTTCATACTAATTTTCAACAAAATTCTCGACAATATTGTTATAGTAGTGACATTTTTTGTTAAGATTTTGACCTACCACAATCATTATGAACTCCAATGTCCTTTTGAATTGCTACAGCAAAAGGTGATCCTCATGACGAAATCAATAACAGATGAAGCCATATCTTCTCTCTACAACAACATTTCCTCAAGAGAAACGATATGCATTGCGGATTTAGGTTGTTCTTCTGGACCAAACACTTTTTTGTCAGTCTCTCAATTCATTCAAACTATTGATAAAGAAAGAAAAAAGAAGGGACGTCATAAGTCGCCGGAATTTCATGTTTTCTTGAATGATCTTCCTAGCAATGATTTTAATACCATTTTTCGATTGCTACCAACATTCCATCAAAGTTTGAGGAAGCAAAATATGGGAGAAGATGGATCATTATTTGATCCTTCAAATTGCTTTGTGACAGGAGTTGCTGGTTCATTTTATACTAGACTTTTTCCTTCCAATAGCCTACACTTTGTCCACTCCTCTTATAGTCTTCATTGGCTTTCTCAAGTATGTATCAATCTCTAATGCTAATATAATAATTGGGAAAAGGGCTTAAATATGTGTTATTTGTTAAAAGTTAAGCTCACTTAAATTATTTTTGTTTGAAAAAAATATTCATTTATGTCATTATTTGATTGAGTTTTTTTTACTTATTAAAAAAATAATTACGTGCTATTGGCCACTAATGAAATTGATTTTGCAAAATCAGAACAGTTTTCCGTTAACAAATAATGACACATATAATATGATTTTTTTTTCAAATGAAAATGACTTAGATGAGCTCAACTTATAACTTTTAACTGAAATACCATAGATAAGTCATTATTTATTAAATGAAATGATATATATGTTTCGATCTTTTAAATATCAGTTATTAATTGTATAGGTTCCCGATGGAATAAAGAATAATAAGGGAAATATCTATCTAACAAGTACAAGCCCAACAAGTGTTCATAAAGCATATTATGAACAATTTGAGAGAGATTTTGTAACATTTCTAAAGTATCGCTCAAAAGAATTGATGAAAAATGGGCGTATGGTATTGACCATGTTGGGTAGAAAAAATGAAGATCGCTTCAGCCAAGGGTGTTCCTATGAGTGGGAACTTCTGGCTACGACGCTCAAGCTTCTGATTGCACAGGTAAGTGTGTGTATTTTTTTTATTAAAAAAAAATAAGAAAAAAGATACTTCAATAATATTAATGGGCACCGTTGATTCAGGGTACGTGGTTGAGAATCTTGATATTTCAGATTTAAAATTTAATAGTGACAAATTTTTTTTTGGGTGATTCTTTCTATTTGTCCTAACTTTGGTGGACGGGGTTATATAATATTTGTTGATGGTAGGAGTTGACAGGTATCTCATATAGTTAATCGAGGTGCACGACTAGGAGGTGACATGTATTCCATGAAATTAATCAAGATCAACGAAATTAGTCCGGACACCATAATCATCTTTATGAATCTAGTTACTTGGTATATGTTTGACAAGCATCCCATAGAGTTAATAGAGGTGCACGAGTAGTAGGTGCCATTTATCCCATGAAATTAATTGAAGTGCACAAAATTTTGCCCCAACACCATAGTTATCTTGGTTGACCAAGTTACTTGGTAAAATGTTAGTCAAAGTTCTTATAGTTTAACTCTAAAATAGAAACTATGACAAACAATATTGAACGGAGGGAGTATTTGTTGTTGGTGAGAGGTGGTAGGCATCCCTTAAAGTGAATCGAGGTGCACAGGTAGGAGGTGACTGTATCCCATTAAATTAATCAAGGTGCGCGAAATTTGACTTGGACACCATAATTATCTTGGTGGACCAAATTATTTGGTATTTATGAAAGGTGGTATAGATATTTTATAGAATTAGTCGAAGTGTGCAAAAGTTAACCTAGATACCATATTCATTAAAAAATAGAATTATCATTGAAATTATATTATCTCCGAGCACTAATAACTTCCAATTTTTAAAATCAATTTTTTATCAGTTAAGATATTTTTTGTCCTAGTAGAATAGCTTGTCAATAACACATTTTTTTATTAGGTGATTTGATAATATAAAATTCCCTGTGAACAAATAGTATAAAATTGTTTTACACTATAGTATACATATAAGTTAATGTTTATAAATAAAATAATTAATATATACAGGAATCAATAGATGAAGAAAAAGTGGATTCATTCAATATTCCTTTATACAATCCATCTCCATCAGAAGTGATGTATATAGTTGAAAAGGAGAGATCTTTCACCATTGATATCATGAAAACTTCAGAAATTCAAAGGAATTCTTGTGATGATGAGAAATACGATATGGCAAAAAGCTTTAGATCTGTGGCTGAACCTTTACTTGTTAGCCATTTTGGTCATGATGAATTGAATATGGATCAAGTTTTCCATAAGTATAACGAAGTAATTGCCAACGATCGCAAGGCGATAGAAAAAATTATGTTCGTAAATGTCACTGTTTCGTTGACCAAAATAAATTAGCTAGGGCATGCAATTCGTGCATCGTTACGAACCCTGGCCCTTGTAATATATATCCCGACCCTTGTGATATTGTAATAATAATCTTATATCTCATAGAGAATTATGATAATGTAATATTTATTTTCTATTTCTTAAAATTACTTCAAAGAAAGGAGATTGTAGGGTTGCGTATCGGTCGATTCAGTTCGATTTTGAAATTTATCGATTTGACTTATCAGTTATCAGTCCGTAGACATATTAAATCGTTAAGAACCATTAAGATATTGACTTATTGATTCGGTTAAGATTTGACACACAAAAATAAATGATTGACAATCAATTAGAAACATAGTGACAAACCAGATAAACAATAAACATGAATTGATAGATTGTTTCTTGATAAAAAATTAACACTAACACCTTGTAAAATAACCAAAAGCTTGAAACTGCTGAAATAAAAAATATGAAACTAAATCCTAAGTCAAGGACTTTATATAATGAATGATATAAATATAATTTATTAATTTAATATCGAGCTATTGGTTAATCTATTAATAAAAACTTCAAACAATTAAAAATCGATAACTCGATAATAAAAAAATTAACTAATTAAGCCAATAAGTCAATAACCTACTACCGATAAACCACAACTTTTAATCCATTCAAATTATCCATTTTGGTTTGATTTTTACATATCTAAATAAAAATTTTAATTTCATATTAGTGTGATTTCAAATCATAATTTTGTATCACGTCCCAAACTAGACATAAAATGAATATTATTTCACCTACAAAATTGTGCAACCATGAATTTAGTAGGACACAAAATGATACCAAATCCCAACTATCAAGTGGCAAATCCAAGAAGAGAAAAAGGAAAAAAATAAAATGAATGTGATCACTTGATTGGTTGAGGTGACAAGATGTTGGTCCTATTAGGTGTGTGTGTTTGTCCTTTAGGGCACATTTCGGTTTGTAGTTTGTACCCCCACACTGTTGCAGCTGTATTCTTCAAGTGGATTGAAAATCACACGTACAAAAGGTGGTGTACGTTTTGTGGGTTTGATCTGTTGTGTGTCATCGTAAAGTTTAATAAATAACAATATCAAATAGTTGAGAGTAAATTATCGATATATATTGTGGTGCAGTTTTAAAATAACTTTATCATTAATTGAAAAATTAAACTTGAGTTTGGAATGTGAACGAAAATTTAATTGGAGTATATATCATTCTTAATGAGTGTTGCGCCCTAAGATTTAGACTTACTTTTTGCACTAATACAAGCACCAACACTGATTGTCAATAGGATATTTAGAGAGAGAAAATCATTTGATTATATCATTTCTAATTTATTTTAAAAATCTAAATTTGGTGCAACTCTTTGTTTACTCTTTTACGAAAATTTAATCTATAAAATATCAATTTAAAAGCTTTGACCCAACCCAAAATCCACAACCCCAAGGACTAAAAGGCTAATAAAAAATGGGAAAATTGTATATAATGACAAATTAATAAATCAAATTAATTGCTATAACCATCCTTTGATTTAATTTTGTCCCGTAGCAAACTGTTTGTCAGTCACTTCTCTCCCTCAAACTCTCGCTCGTCACTCTCCTCTCTCGCTCGCTTCCTCTCACTTTTATACAATCACAAGTGTATAAAATCGAATTCTATTTGTATAAAGCGAGAGGAAATTGTATAAATACATATATTTTTGTTCCCCTCTCCCAGATCTCGTGCGCCACCCTCGCCTCTCTCGCTTATACAAACAGAAACGAAATGTATAAATTGCGAATCTGATTATATAAATCGAGAGAAAATTATATATACACATGCAAATACATATATTTTTGTCCTATACACTTATAATTATACAATAAAAATACTCCTCTGCCCAGTTTCTTTAGCCTTTCTCTCTATCTCGTTTATACAAATTCAAATTGTATATAATTTCTCTTTTTCTCGTTTTATACAATTCGATTCAATTGTATATTCATCTTTCTCATTTTATACAAATTTAAATTGTATATAATCGTTCTATACACTTATAATTATACAATTCATTTTTTACAATTCTCTGCCCAAATCTCTTTCTCTTTCTCGTTTTATACAATTCGCTTCAATTGTATATGTATAGCGAATTATACATTTATATGTTTGCTATGGAGTGCAATTATGTAAACTTTGTTATAGCATACAAATATAAATTTTGTCTTGCTATATGTGAAAGTTGCCCATAAAAAATTGTGCTACTTTTACATATTGACAATAAAGTAATTGGTTTACAATAAATAGAGTCATGTTTTATTAAACATAAAAAGTAGTAAAAAATCTTAGGAAGTATAAATTCAATATAGCTTGCCAAAAGTCATAGAAGGTATGCACTGCATATATAAATATAGCTTACTTATACATGAGTTATGCGATGACAATACAGTACGATACAATCAAAAAACTAATATACAGTAGATACAATCAAAAAACTAATATAGCCTAATTATGCATTGATTATTGAATCTTGATCAACTTAAAATTACCTCTAAAAAGTCCCAAAATTTTAAATATAAAATCTTCTCAATGTTTCAAATCATTTTTAATATATAATTCACTTGAAACGATTCTCATATTTGATATGTTCATTTATTTTTTTTTTAAAAAAAAGAGAGGAAGCAAACGAAGTAGAAGAAAAGGATGAAGAAAATGAATAAGAAGAAGGAAAAGAAGCGAATAATGGCAAAATCGAAAATAAGAGTATTAGGCCAATTTTAATATTTTAAAAATCGACCAATTGTTAATGATGCGAATTTTAAGTGATATATTCCTTCTCTAAAAACTAATATCTCACTTTTTCATCATACTACTTTTTTATATTTTATATTATTATAAAATATTCTAAATAAAAACTAGAATAAATAGAAATACGAATAAAATACATATTCAAATGAATACGAAATATAAAATTTTTGAAGAAACAAATAAATACACATGAAAAAAATATATGAATACAAATGTGTTTCTTAAATAACTATATATTCATTTGGCATACCTATTGAAATGAACACAAACTAATAAAAAAAAAGATAAAGATTATGGAGGAAAAAAAAAACAAAGTTTGAGTTTTATTTGAAAATGTAACTGATGCGAAAATTAAGTGATCTTTACCTTTTTTTGAAATATTCTCTCCATTGATTTTCTCCCTTTTGTTATTAAATAATTTTATTCTTTAAATAAAAATAAATTATAAAAACATAAATAAGATACATAACAAATTAAAATTTTGACATTTTTACTAAATATTGAAAGTGTTGCTAATTACCCCTTTTAAATGTTAAAATATTAACATTTTGAAAAATTTCCCTTAAATCAAAGGGTGGTTAGGTGGGGCGAGAGAAATTTTCTTTTTTAATCTTTTTGTGATTATTAAATAAAGGTTTGAAGGTATTTTTCATTTTTTAAAAAGTAGAGAAGTTAAATTTTATTGGTAAACTAGGTCCATGTGCCACGTATCGTAATTTTATTTGTGATTAAAAAATGCGCATGAATTACACGCTGGACATTTTTTTAAAAAGTTTTCGTTTTTTGTTTAATCGATACATATTCCTTAAAGAAAAGGGGGAGATATAAGGGGGAGCTTAAGAGAAAAGTTGAAAATGGAAAGCTAATATAATTGATGTAAACATAAAGGTTAGGGTAAACAAATATTTTGTCAAAAATTGGCTTAAGAAAGTGGACCAATATCTAGCACGTCTATATATGCATGTTTACAATGCCTCAATTGAAGAAAAAGAAAGAAGATAAAATTAGCAAGCTCATTGGTATCACAGAATCCATCATAAGAAAGATAAAGTAATAGACAACAGCCTTTGGTCGAAAATAAAATGACAAAAATGAATAAGAAATATTTAGGCTAAGGCATGCATATATCACTTCTCTAACAGAGATTCAAGTCTATGTGGTGACATAACCTACACCGATCTAGTAGTATATCTCTTGACTTACTCCTTCAAGATATATATAACAACCCATAAACGTGAGGTTGCACCAATTCCGCACGCCGTTTTGATTCCAAAATTAGAACGTCCTCTCCTTCCTAATATTCAAATATGTACAACTCAACCAATTTCAGATTTACTTAAGAACACCTTAATTCATTCTAACATATAAATATTTTCTTTTAAATAATAAAATATATTTAAAGACTTAAAATATTTTATTAATCTCAATTAACATTTTTGATCTCCTATCCAACACAAAGGAACGTGCATCATTATTTATAGGTGAAGAAGTCTTTCACGTCATCAATATTGGTTAGATATTAGAATGAGTAGTAGCTACCTAGCTAGGTAGTAACGTGATAGATAAATGTGATAGATATTACATAAAGTTAAAGTGTGGTACAGAACATATTTATTAGCCCCCCACCAAACAATCTAATTGAAAATATATTAAGCCAAAAATGGATACACACACATAAAATAAAAGATGGAGGTCACTAATGTTCTTCACATGAATGGAGGAATGGGAGATGCTAGCTATGCCAAAAATTCTCTGCTTCAGGTACTATATGTCACACACGCTACAAGAAAACTTATTTTCCAGCAAATTTTCATACGAATTTTCACCAACAATATTCTTATAGTAGTGACAGTTTTAGTTAAGATTTTGACCTACCACAATTGTTATGAACTCCAATGTCCTTTTCAATTGCTACAGCAAAAGGTGATCCTCATGACGAAATCAATAACAGATGAAGCAATATCTTCTCTCTACAACAACCTTTCCTCAAGAGAAACGATATGCATTGCGGATTTAGGTTGTTCTTCTGGACCAAACACTTTTTTGGCAGTCTCTCAATTCATTCAAACTATTGATAAAGAAAGAAAAAAGAAGGGACGTCATAAGTCTCCGGAATTTCATGTTTTCTTGAATGATCTTCCTAGCAATGATTTCAATACCATTTTTCGATTGCTACCAACATTCCATCAAAGTTTGAGAAAGCAAAATATGGGAGAAGATGGATCATTATTTGATCCTTCAAATTGCTTTGTGACAGGAGTTGCTGGTTCATTTTATACTAGACTTTTTCCTTCCAATAGCCTACACTTTGTCCACTCCTCTTATAGTCTTCATTGGCTTTCACAGGTATGTATCAATCTCTAATGATAGTATAATAATAGGGAAAAGGGCTTAAATATGTGTTATTTGTTAAAAATTTAGCTCACTTAAGTCATTTTCGTTTGAAAAAAATATTCATTTACGTCATTATTTGTTAACTGAAATGACATAGAGAACCCAAACATTAATGGGTGACATATACACTTTCTCAAAGTTTAGTGACATATTTAAGTTTTTTTTAACTTATTAAAAAAAATTACGTGCTATAGGCCACGTGTAAAATTGATTTTGCAAAATCAGAACCATTTTCCATTAACAAATAATGACACATATAATATGAGTTTTTTCTCAAACGAAAATGATTCTAAGTCCAACTTATATCTTTTAACTGAAATATCATAGATAAGTCATTATTTATTAAATTAAATGATATATATGTTTCGATCTTTTAAATATCAGTTATTAATTGTATAGGTTCCCGATGGAATAAAGAATAATAAGGGAAATATCTATCTAACAAGTACAAGCCCAACAAGTGTTCATAAAGCATATTATGAGCAATTTGAGAGAGATTTTGTAACATTTTTAAAGTATCGCTCAGAAGAATTGATGAAAAATGGACGTATGGTATTGACTATGTTGGGTAGAAAAAATGAAGATCGCTTCAGCCAAGGGTGTTCCTATGAGTGGGAACTTCTGGCTACGACGCTCAAGCTTCTGATTGCACAGGTAAGTGTGTGTCTTTTTTTATTAAAAAAAATTAAGAAAAAAGATACTTTAATAATATTAATGGGCACCATTGATCCAGGGTAAGTGGTTGAGAATCTTGAGATTTCAGGTTTAAAATTTAATAGTAAAAAAAATAAAATATTGGGTGATTCTTTCTATTTGTCCTAACTTTGGTGGACGGGGTTATATGATATTTGTTGATGGTAGGAGTTGACAGATATCTCATATAGTTAATCGAGGTGCACGAGTAGAAGGTGACATGTATTTCATAAAATTAATCGAGATCAACGAAATTAATCCGGACACCACAATCATCTTTATGAATCTAGTTACTTGGTATATGTTTGATAAGCATCCCATAGAGTTAATAGAGGTGCACGAGTAGTAGGTGTCATTTATCCCATGAAATTAATTGAAGTGCACAAACTTTGGCCCGAACACAATAGTTATTTTGGTTGACCAAGTTACTTGGTACTCCCTCCGTCCACTTTTATTTGTCATGTTGCGCTTTTTGAAAGTCAGTTTGACTAATTTTCAAAGTTAAATTAGATTAAACTAATTCGAGGTTTTAGACAAAAGATTTAGATATTTAAAAACTATTTGAAAAGTACTATAAATTGCAATTTTTTGCATATCAATATGATGAAAAAAATACATCTTAAAATGTTAGTCAAAATTTTTATAGTTTGACTCTAAAAATAGAAACTATGAGAAACAATAGTGGACGTAGGGAGTATTTGTTGTTGGTGAGAGATGGTAGGTATCCCTTAGAGTTAATCGAGATAAACAGATAGGAGGTGACATGTATCTCATTAGATTAATCAAGGTGCGCGAAATTGACTTGGACACCATAATTATCTTGGTGGACCAAATTATTTGGTATTTATGGGAGGTGATATAGGTATTTTATAGAATTAGTCGAAGTGCACACAAGTTAACCTAGATACCACCGTCATAAAAAAAAAAAAAAAGAATTATCATTGAAATTATATTATCTCTAAGCACTAATAACTTCCAATTTTTAGAATCATTTTTTATGAGTTGAGATATTTTTTGTCCTAATAACTTCCAATTTTTAGAATCATTTTTTATGAGTTGAGATATTTTTTGTCCTAGTATAATAGCTTGTCAATTACACATTTCTTTATTAGGTGATTTTCTTTATTAGGTGATTTGATAATATAAATTCTTTGTGAACTAATAGTATAAAATTATTTTACAGTATAGTACACATATAAGTTAATGTTCATAAATAAAATAATTAATATATACAGGAATCAATAGATGAAGAAAAAGTGGATTCATTCAATATTCCTGCATACAATCCATCTCCATCAGAAGTGATGTATATAGTTGAAAAGGAGAGATCTTTCACCATTGATATCTTGAAAACTTCAGAAATTCAAAGGAATTCTTGTGATGATGAGAAATATAATATGGCAAAAAGCTTTAGATCTGTGGCTGAACCTTTACTTGTTAGCCATTTTGGCCATGATGAATTGAATATGGATCAAGTTTTCCACAAGTATAATGAAGTAATTGCCAACGATCGCAAGGCGATAGAAAAAATTATGTTCGTAAATGTCACTGTTTCGTTGACCAAAATAAATTAGCTAGGGCATGCAATTCGTGCATCGTCACGAACCCTGGCCCTAGTGTAATATATATCCCGACCCTTGTGATATTGTAATAACAATCTTATATCTCATAGAGAATTATGATAATGTAATATTTATTTTCTATTCCTTAAAAGAACTTCAAAGAAAGGAGATTGTAGGGTTGCGAATCGATCGATTCGGTTCGATTTTGAAATTTATCGATTTGACTTATCAGTTATCAGTCTGTAGACATGTTAAATCGTTAAGAACCATTAAGATATTGACTTGTTGATTCGGTTAAGATTTGACACAAAAAAATAAATGATTGACAATCAATTAAAAACATAGTGACAAACCAGATAAACAATAAACATGAAATGATAGATTGTATCTTGATAAAAAATTAACACTAACACCTTGTAAAATAACCAAAAGCTTGAAACTGCCAGAAATAAAAAATATGAAACTAAATCCTAAGTCAAGGACTTTATATAATGAATGATATAAACATAATTTATTAGTTTAATATCGAGCTATTGATTAACCTATTAATAAAAACTTCAAACAGTTAAAAATCGATAACTCGATAATAAAAAAATTAAAACCGTCAATTAGTCAATAACCTACTACCAATGAACCATAACTTTTTATCAATTCGAATTATCAATTTTAGTTTGATTTTTACATATCTAATAAAATTTTAAGTTCATATTAGTGTGATTTCAAATCATAATTTTGTATCACGTACCCAAACGAGACATAAAATGAATATAATTTCATTTACAAAATTGTGCAAACATGAATTTTGTAGGCCACAAAATGATACCAAATCCCAACTATCAAGTGGCAAATCCAAGAAGAGAAAAAGGAAAAATAAATAAAATGAATGTGATTACTTGACTGGTTGAGGTGACAAGATGTTGGTTCTATTAGGTGTGTGTGTTTGTCCTTTAGGGCACATTTTGGTTTGTAGTTTGTTACCCCACACTGTTGCAGCTGTATTCTTCAAGTGGATTGAAAATCACACGTACAAAAGGTGGTGTACGTTTTGTAAGTTTGATCTATTGGTGTCACCGTAAAGTTTAATAAATAACAATATCAATTAGTTAGGGGTAAATTATCGACATATATTGTGGTGCAGTTTTGAAATTACTTTATCATTAATTAAAAAAATTTTAAAAAAAAGTCTTAAATGTAAAGAAAATTTGATTGGAGTATATATCATTCTAAATGAGTGTTGCGCCCTTAAGATTTAGACTTACATTTTGCGCTAATACAAGCACCAACACTGATTGTCAATAGGATATAGAGAGAGAAAATCATTTGATTATATCATTTCTAATTTTTTTTAAAAATCAAAATTTGGTGTTACTCTTTGTTTACTCTTCTACAAAAATTTAATCTATAAAATATCAATTGAAAAGCTTTGACCCGACCCAAAATCCACAACCCCAAGGACCAAAAGGCTAATAAAAATTGGGAAAATTGTATTTAATGGCAAATTAATAAATCAAATCAATTGTTATAACCACCCTTTGATTTAATTGTGTCCCGTAGCAAACTGTTTGCCAGTCACCTCTCTCTCTCTCAAACTCTCGCTCGCCACTCTCCTCTCTCGCTCCATTCCATCTCTCGCTCGCTTCCTCTTACTTTTATACAAACACAAGTGTATAAAATATATTTCTATTGTATAAAGCGAGAGGAAATTGTATAAATACATATATTTTTGTTCCCCTCTCTCCCCTCTCCCAGATCTCGCTGCCACCCTCGCCTCTCTCGCTTATACAAACAGAAATGAAATGTATAAATTGCGAATCTGTTTGTATAGAGCGAGAGAAAATTATACATACACATGCAAATACATATATTTTTGTCCTATACACTTATAATTATACAATAAAAATACTATACTACCCTGTTTCTTTTGCCTTTCTCTCTATCTCGTTTTATACAAATTCAAATTGTATATAATTTCTCTTTTTCTCGTTTTATATAATTCGATTCAATTGTATATTCCTCTTTCTCATTAAACAAATTTAAATAGTATATAATCGTTCTATACACTTATAATTATACAATTCATTTTTTACAATTCTCTGCCGAAATCTTTTTCTCATTCTCATTTTATATACTTTGTTTTATACAATTCGCTTCAATTGTATATGTATAGCGAATTATACATTTATATGTTTGCTATGAAGTACAATTATGCAAACTTTGCTATAGCATACAAGTATGAATTTTATCTTGCTATATGTGAAAGTTGCCTATAAAAAATTGTGCTACTTTTAAATACATACAATAAAGTAATTGGTTTACAATAAATAAAGTCATGTTTTATTAAACATAAAAAGTAGTAAAAAATTCTTAGGAAGTATAAATTCAATATAGCTTGTCAAAAGTCATAGAAGGTATACACTGCATATATAAATATAGCTTACTTATACATGAGTTATACGATAATAATACATTACGATATAATCAAAAAACTAATATAGCCTAATTATACATTGATTATTAAATCTTGATCAACTCGAAATTACCTCTAAAAAGTCCCAACATTTTAGATATAAAATCTTCTCAGTGTTTTAAATCTTTTGATACATAATTCACTTGAAACGATTCACATATTTGATATGTTAATTTATTTATTTTTTTTAAAAAAAGAGAGGAAGCAAACGAAGTAGAAGAAAAGGATGAAGAAAATGAATAAGAAGGAGAAAGGAAAAGAAGCGAATAATGGCAAAATCGAAAAGAATAGTATTAGGCCAATTTTAATATTTTGAAAATCGAACCAATTATTATTTGGTAAACTCAAAGGAACGAATGATCACTTTACATAATTTGCCCTAAATAAATCGCCAAATATATAAAAAAAAATAGCACCAACAAGAACTTTTAATGACATTAAAGAATGACTAAAAGCGACAAAAGAGAAATTTGATTGTACAGACTTGCTTGTTCAATTCGTTTGTGTAACTCTTGTCTGTATTTTTACGATTATCTTTCCAAATAATATTGACTATATATGGTTATTCTTAAGCAAAAGTATATAAAAATGATAGAAAAACGATAGTCATTTCTTATTTTTTTAATCTTATGAAAACAATGAAAGCTGTTACTTTTTAAAATGTAAAATTACAGTTGAGGAATACAAATAAAAATAATTTTAGTTCATTAAAAACCATGTGTAATCTAGTGAAAGAATAGTTTATTGTCTATTATCATAATAAATATCCTACTTCGATTTGAAGTTGCTACTTGCTACTTATTGAAAATTGACGGACTCAATGGATCTTTTTGGTTACGTGGTCATCTAGAAGAATTATCTAGCATTGCTTTAAATCAAACATGATAAAATAGTAGTGAAAAGAAAAAAATATGACCACAAAATTATCTATTTACTTTTATCGTATTTTAAGTGTAATCGAAGTTTTTAAATTAATGTTTTATTTATTAAACTTCTGTAAGAAAGAGTAAAAATCAGTTATACATTCGAATTGTGTGATTTTCATGTTAGTATACTCAAAGTTTAGTAATTCTTGTGTTGGAAATAATAATTAAATGTGTATCGTGATTACTTGTCACGCAAATTTTTTTGATTTTAAAATATCTTGCTAACAATGAAGTTAAAAATACGTTTTTTTTTTTATAAAAAAAAGAAGCTCTTCAACCACTTCACCATTAATTTCAATGGGGTTAATTTGATGTCACTCAACTTCCATTTTACTGCATTATTGAATTACTAAATATATGTTATGACATAAAAAGTCACCTTTCGAATTTTAAGAGTCAAACAAGTCTATTTTTTACCGTAAATTTTTTATAATTTTTTTAAATATTTTGAGTTATCAATTATTGTGACTCATAATACTTTTTACGTAGTTTACAAAGATATAAATTTCATTCCAGAAAAATTAAAGATACCATGTATAAATCTCTGATCAAATTTAAATTGTTTGACTCTCAAAACATAAAAAGTGACTTATAATATGGAAGGGAGGTAGTAGTACTACAAGGACCAGTTGGAGGAAATCAAGAGAGACATTTTATACAATACTTAATCAATATCGCATGACTTTTTAGTTAGTTTTATCTTAAATTATTTGTTATATATATTTATTTTATATATCTTTAAAAGAAAATATCGGTTAAGAGAAATTTTGATTATTTTATTCTCATTTGTGTCTTGAGATATATTTTTTCTTCAATGAATATTTGTCATATTGAAGTGTTTGTAATCTTCCAGAAATAATTATTATTAAGAATAAAATTAAAAATAAAATAATTAATTTTGTCTTGAACTTCTACAAGACCATGTGGACCATTTGAAGTATTCTGTGAGATAAGAGCAGAGGAAGAACGATAGAATCAAATGAAATCTCTGTGGAGTTTTTGGGAAAAATAAGTATTATGTGAGATAATTTTGCTTAGGCAGCGATTTTATTTAATTATTTTTTTAAATAAAAAAAATTTTTAATAAAAAATCATATTTTACAAAATTGCCGTTGTAGCAGCAATTTTGCTTTTTTTGGCGGAGGAAATTGTTGTTGTTCCAGCGATTTTGCGATTTTGGTTAATATAAAATTTTATATACCGTTTCGGAATTTTTATTAATATTTTATACCCTTTAGGCTTCGAAATCTGTATGGAGTTTTTGGCAAATTGCAAAGCCACACTACAAAAAATTGGGAGAGAGTATTGAAGATGAGGTGAGGGAGAGTGTTTATTTTTGACAATTAGTTTAGATCCATGCTAGTACAATCCACTATAGAAGCCAAGCATCTTGCGAGGAGACTGGTGAAAAAATATCAAAAAAATGAAATTGACTTATGCATGGTGCCATTGACCTTGAAAAGAGTACTCACGACAAAGTCTTGAGGAAAGTCTTCTAGAGATGCCTGGAGGCTAGTGGTGTGTCAGATTACATTAGGATGATAAATGTTATGTATGATGGAATTAAAATTTGTGTCAAGACAATGCAAGGAGACTCAAAGCACTTCCCAACTAAGATAGGATTACAAGGATTATCTCTTAGCCCATTCTTGTCATGGTTTATATTATTTGCAAATTATATAGTATTAACTGATAAGACATGTAACAAAATTAATACTTGGTTGGAGGTGGGGAGACAAGCTCTAGCGCCTAAGGATTTAGGTTGAGCATAACCTAAATAGTGTATCTAAAATGCAAATTCACTGTTACAATTCATGAAAGTGAGACTTGACATACGATTTATCCCCAAGAAAAGATAATTTCAAGTATCGCGGATATATAATTTAGGAAAGTAGGAACATTAACTGTAACATCATACATCGTATTGGTGTGAGCGAAAATGAAATGGAGTTTTGTCTTTAATGTCTTCTGTGATAAAAAAAAAAAAAAGGTACAACAAAAACATAAGGTAGGTTCTATGAAGTGGTAGTTGGATCGACGTTATTGTATGGAGCAGAGTGCTCATAAGTCAAGAATTTTCTTGTTCAATGATGCATGTTATAGAAATGAGGATGCAGAGATAGATATGTTGATATACTAGGAGCGATAAAATTAGTATAAAGTTATTTGAGATAAGGTAAGAGTGGTTTTTATGGTGGATAAGGTGATAAAAATGAGAGTGGAATTGTTTTATCGTGTGAATAGGATATGCCCAAATGCCTCAATGGGAAGATGCGAGAGGTTGAATATAGATACAATAGGCACGAAGAAAGGTAGAGGTATATGCTAAAAAGGTATTGTGGAGAGGTAATTAGACAAGACATGAAACAACTTCATATTATACGAAGAACATGACCTTAAATAGGAGGATGTGAAGGTCACCTTTTAGACTTAGGATAGAAGGTTAGTAAATAGTGGAGTATTATCTTATTCTTCGAGAGTGTAGGCTTGTTGGTGTATGTCGTTGTTCCAGTCGTATCCTTGTAATTCTTGCTTTTGATATCGTCTATCATTAATCATTTGTTTATTGTTCTTATTCCTTTCTCGTAGGATTTGCACTATATCTTTTATTAGTTGTTATATTTTCTTCGATCCTCGTCATATTTGAATTTGTTACACTTGAGTTGAGGATCTTTTAAAAACAGTCTACGAGTCAATAAGAGAATTTGCGTACATTCTATCCTTTTTTAATTTTAATTGTGAAATTTTACTCGATATGTTATTATTGTTATTGCATTTTAAAATAACAAATAATTTTAAAATTTATTTAAAAATCATGATAGATCATTGAGATCAATGAAGTATAAATTTTTATTGAGATTCTCAAAGAAAGTAAAATGATTTTTTTGTTGCAATAAAACCACTCGAGTATTCTGCGACAAATAAATTTCAGTAATTTTATTTATATTAAAAAGATAACGAAGTGACTTCTTTATAGAAATTATTCCTTTTGAATATTTATCCATTTTCAGCTCATTTTTTCTGGGCTGCTATATTTTTCTAAAAAAAATCTCTCATTTTCCAAGAGTACCTAATTAATTTTGCCTTTTGACCACTTCATTTACCATGTAAAGGGTTGTAACAAATTCATACTTTTTTCATTTAAAATTTAAGTCGTAAACTTTACTTATTTTATAAAAAAATAAATAAAAATATCATTTATTTTAAAATTCAAAAAGTACTTTGATATGACTTTTTCTCATTTTTGTTATTTTTTTCTATACTACTTTATATTTATAATTTCTTGAATTGAAAATTTATCAAATAAAATTTCTCTATCGCAAAGCGTCAAATTTTTATAAAATGTTATTTTAAAATCCTACTTTATAAGTTTATATATATATATTACTATATTGATCATAATAAAACAATTTTGATATGAGTCCAATAGAGAGCTGAAAATTATACAGATACAATCCAAAATTTCCCAATTTTAGACTGGTTATAAAAATCATTTTAAACCAGAGGCAGGTCTAACAAAACATTTAAAATAAAATTTGTCATACTATGCTTAGAAAAGGTCCAAAAAATCATAAAAGTTTTTTGTCATGTCGAGAGAAAAGTATCATATTATAAAGTATTCACGTGAAATATTTTAACCATGTGGGCCATTTTAGAGTCAAAAAGAAACTCACAGGCACAGAGTTGGAACAGTAATGAAGCCCGTGACTTGCCCATAACACACCACAAGATTTGATTTTGATGCAAAAATTGTCTCTTTCCCATTTGACCTGATACGGTGATAGAACTGGTTCATTCTTTATTTAAATTTTGTGATATGAAAAAGAAATATGTTGAGACTCGAGAGTGTTATTTCTAAATGAGATTTGAATTTAATTAAAATTTTAATATGAATATCGAATATTAATTATGAAAAGAAAACAAAACAAAACTCATAATCAAAGCAAGTTGTATATATGTATATCAATATGAAATTGACAATCAAACAAACCTCCCACTACCAAGCTACTTGTATTGCATGCCCCACCCAAGATTCTGTCTCCCCCCTTGGGGGTTTCCTTCAGGACCTATAAAAGGTTATGTGGGTCATAAAAAAACACCGTATATATAGATGTATATTTAATTAGTTTTTAAAATCTTATATGTATCTATTAACTTTTGATCCTACTAACACAAGGATGATTCTTGACTGAGTGGTAAAGAGGGTTCAATTTTCCTAGCGACCCTGAGTTTGAATCACTTTTATCGTATTTTAATTTTATTTTTTATATTTTAAAACTAATTCGTGAAAATCTTGGATCCGCCACTATTTTCCTTCAAATTCCCCTCATCCCCTTTTTCCTTTTTACTCCCCTTTGATGTCCTCCCTATCATACAATTTCAACTCAACAAATTATTTACTTAAGATTAATAAAAAATTGTATTATTTTAAATAAAATCAATGATGATTATATGACTTCATATACATAATTTGTATTATTAGTTAAAAAATATATAGAATTATTTTATTTTGATCGATAAAAATGAGATTAAGAAGAAAGAAAGAAAATATTTTTTATTTTTCGTTAGTTAGATTTTTTTATAAAAGTAGAGACACAAATAAGAGTTAGTTAAAATGATATTTTTATTTGAAAAAAAGTGTTTTACAAGAAAGGAATATATTTTTCTTAAGAAAAATAAAATTTTGTCCAACTACAACTATTTTTTAATCAAATTATTAATGACACTCAATCAATTTGGGAATCACAAATTTATAAGTAATGAGCTTACATTTGGGGAACAACAAGCCTAAATGCATGCATAATAGACTTGATTTATTTATTTTTTAATTCTTTTTGAGAATACTTTCTCCAATAATGCATAAATATATTAAATTATAATATGTTAGCTTGTTGACATTAGAAGAAAGTTTAAGGGTATAATAATATTTTCATAGATTAATTTGCTTAAAAGAAATTGTACTTTCTGTTTTAATCTGTAGACCATATGAGCAAGTACTTAAAAAATCCATCCTTTTCTATTAAATTACAATTGCTACCATTCACTGAAATATCATTAAATATGATTGGGACCCATTGAACTTCATTGTAGAGTTGTGTCAGTGTTCCCTCAACTTTTTGCCTTTTTTGTTTTCCTAATAAAAAATAAAACACTTTGGTCATTTTATTTATGAAATGTTCATTGATGAGTTTGGAATTGGTAATAATTTTTTTTTGAAAAAAATAAAGTATTATTAATTCATATTGAAAATGTATGTATATATTGAAATTCTAATAAATGATCTTATATGATTATAAGTATTATATATAAAAATAATAATAAAATAATCAAAAAGTAAAATAGAGAGTATAAACGGTAATTCTTTGATCATCTCTACAAATGATGAATAAAGTGAATTAAAGAATGAGTGAAGAAAATATTCTTTATTTTACTCTCTGAATAGAGAATAAAATAAAAATGAATCGGATATAGATATTCATAATTGATAAATACGATCTTTAAAATCATTATACTTAAATATAAATAATAAATTTTAAACAATAAAAAAAATATCATATAAAATAAATGAAAAAATCGATAGACTCCTTACACTAGAATTTATTGTGATTAAAAAACATCCTCTTTTACTATATTTATAATTTTAGATGATTGAGATTATTTATTAGAATATCAATAGTATATAAAATTTATAATTATGCATAATTTTATCCTAATATTTTATACATCAATATAATATTGGGTCTGTGCTACCACGAACCATTTTAACTATATATATATATATATATATATATATATATATATATATATATATATATATATATATATATATATATATATATATATATATATATAAGACTTACATTCCGTTTTCTTATATATATTTTAGAAATTATAATTAATACTGTACCAAACTCCAACTTGGCGGGGCAAAGAAACAGACATGTAAACATAATAACACCCAACTATAAATAATTTAAAATTAACGGACTTAAATTGGATATATTATTAGTGTAATTAATGGTTTCAGGAATGAACATAACCACATTAGTTCGAGTTATCTAAATATCAAATTAAATTATTTGTATTTAATTTTTAAATTGATAAATCATATTAGAATAATAAAATATGAATTTTTGAGTTTTATCGAGTTTTCTAATTTTAATAATAAACAATTCTTATAAATATATAATTAATGTATACTTCAAATATTTCTTTAGTCTTATTAAAAACAACTATTTAAGATATTTCATAAAATATCACAAAATTTCGACCCCATGCTTGCTGGTTGTAATACATCCACTTAGACATGTTAATTACAATTAAAATATTTATTTAACAACATTACATTTTAATAAAAATATTTTAGAAAATAATTAAATGATTATTTAAACAACAAACGCGAATTAGTAGTTAAATACATGGGATATGAAAGAAAAGACACAATCGCTTGTAAATAATTTCTCCTTTTTAGGTATAAGTGTTCTTTTTCCTATATTTTACCTAATTATTGTTCTTGTATGAAGCGATCACAAGAAGGCAAGGATTTGTTGATATACTTGCTTCTAGTCGAGGATATTTTTGAAATTTTCATACTTTTTTAATTTTTATATGTTTTTTTTACTTTTCTTTCTAATTAAATAGATGTAGGCATATACTCGGGTTGATTTGAATTGATTATTGATCAAAATCAGATCAATTCAATTAATTTTTCAATTATTAAAATCAAATCAAACTAAATATTATTATACATTTATTGATTTTGTTGCTTTTAGTTTCAGTTTGATTTTTTAATTTTAACGATACACAAAAAAAATAAATAAACCATTCCAGTCAAAAAGAAGGAAAAAAGTGAACAATTAACTCGAAAAGAATAATAATTAGAACAACTAACATTGAAGAGGTTTTAATAGCTAAATTTATTGTTAATAAAACTTGGATAATTTCTCACTCTATCCTAAACAAGGCAGAAACACTGACATTTCTAGTCCCACCCATATCCATGAAACTAAAAGGAGAAATGTTTCTTTTTTGGATGCTCTTGCTTTTAAATTTTGATAAAAAAAAATTTTATACGCTTTTAAAACTATTTACAAAAAAAGTAAATATATATATACATATATACATACTCAGTTTTGATTTTTTTAAAATAATAAAATAATATCAAAACAAACAAAACCTAAATAAAATTCATTTATATAATATTTTTGTTCAATTTGGATCGATTTCAACTTGTGAACATCACTAATGATATGTTTAAAATTACGTAATAAGTATTATAAATTACATTAATTAACACTTTAAAATATTTTAAAAAAATTAACTTTCTTAATTCTATCAATTTCACATAAATTGAAATATCAAAAGTAACATATATATTATTTAAAAAATTTAATTAAAAAACTATAAATTACCACAACTAATAATTAAGAATATTCTAATAAAAGAACATTGAGGTAACATTGAGGTAAAAGTTGTTTTTTATAGCCGTCATGGAAATGAATAGAAGTATTAGTTTTATATTATTACTTCCTCATTTTTTTCATAATTTTATTTTTATAGTCAAAATTATAAAAATTTGATTAACATTTTAAGATATATTTTTTTATTATATAAATATACAAAAAATTACAATTTATAATACCTTTTATATAGTTTTAGAATATTTATTTTTTTATTTAAAATATTGAATTAATGTGACTAATTTAACTTTGCAAATTAATCAAATTTGAAAAATGTACCATGACAAATAATTTTGAACGGAGAGAATATAATTGAGAAACGTCAGGGCAATTTAGTCCAAATTTAAGCTCGTATAGATGTTTGTCGTGATCATCAATGTCGTGATCAGGAGCTTTCCTGGCATATTACCCCACCCCCTCTTCTTCCTGTAACGTTCTATAATCAACCCCCCACCCCCCAAACAAACTACCCCTCTCTCTCTCTCTCTCTCTATCTGGATTTATACATACTGTAAATGCAGTTGGAGAAATAGAGTATTCGGAATCCATTGTTTGGTTTGCGGAAATGGCGGTGAATTCGAGCCAAGAGGTGAGGTTTGTTGCCTTATTGGAATCAATTGAGTTTTCTTAAATAGTACGCTATGTGCTTTTTTGAATCAATTTGAGCTTTAATTGCAGTTTTTGTTCAGTTCAATAGCTGCATTGTGCTGTTCCTGTTGTATTTTTGGCTCGGATTTTGGTTATTGTTGGAGTTTTGATGTGATTTTTATCGGTTTGAAATGTGTTATCTCAGTCTATATGCTGAGAGTGAATAACTGTTATTTCTGTAGAAATTATGGAGGTATGAGTGAGAACGGCTGTTATATTTGAGTTAATTGTGTTTTTTTGTGGTATTATTAATTTGTTGTAAGGAATTTTTATTTCTCTTTGCAAAAGCCTAAGTTCATTGCCGTCATTGAATCTACTGTTTGTGCAGTGAGTTAAATGCTTATATCTGTCATTTCTGTACAACTTATGAAGATATGAGTTTTTTTGGAAGTTGTACAAATAGTAATGTGACAGTTCGATCTAATTGAGATGTTTTATTTTAGGCTTTTCTTTTATTTTGTGTAGATTAAGCTGCATATCGATGTGTTCATTGTTTCGTGATATGGATACGTTTTTTTTTCTGTTGGAATTTCGCTGTAATTTATTTGATTCAATTTGTTTAGACTGGTTCACTTCAATGTGTTTTATGAATCTTGACTTCTATGTGTACGTAGTGCCAAAATGTTCTTCATGGTCATTGTGGTTGCAAATTTTATTTATTTCTAGTTATTGAGATACAGTTGGAGATATGACAGCTTATAAATGGAGTAAGTGTTGGTGTTTAACTCATATATGTTGTACAATTGCATTTTAGAGTAGATGTTCTTTTAAAGAAACCTTTATTTCCAGTCAGAAAGTGATACTGTGTTGCTTTTACTTCTCTTGTTTCATTAGCAAAGTGATGGTCAAAAGTTGAGGCCAGTTACTATTCTCTAGACTACATTGAACATCAAAAACACTTTGGATACTATATGAGATTATTCAGCTCTAGGTGTGGATGTTTTTCTTGCACCAATTGAGTTTTGAAAAAGTTCAAATTCTTGGTCACTGTCTCTTAGATATTCTTAATTTTATATTCTATCACCATTTAATGTGAACTGGCGATTAAGCTTAAATGCAAGTCCTACGTTCTGATGCTTTTGTCATTGCTGAACCAATTATTTGATTGGCAAATACTTTGACGTGGTGTGAAAGATTTTATTTGTTTTGTATCTTGTGCCTTATAAGAGAGTGTTCTTGGAGTTTGGATTTTCATTCTAAAAGATGAACAAGGATAGCAGCAGACTTATGAATCATAGATGAGTGTTTCTTAACAAGAACAATCTACTTAGCAATTCCCCATATTATCGGTGTTGGATGTGAGGTCAGTAAAAATATTATAGAGTTGATTTAAGATCATAATTAAGGGCCTTTCGGTGATGGTTCAGTTCTTAAGATCTAGGTTTTGTTTGGACTCTCCAAAAATGTTGTCGCACCTGTGTTAGATCCGACACACACTCGATGACATGTTTGAAGAGTCTGTACAACATAGCTTAAGATAACATCCAAATTTTGCATGACAATTGAAAATGTACCTCAGTTTTGCTTTCAGGAGTTCATATGATGACCTGGTTATCCATATCATTTAGAAGTATGATGTTTGCTATCACGTTTTCTCTTTACGACTTAATGCAGCTTAAACCTTTTAATACGAACATATCATGTTTAAAGTCCCTTGTCCAAACAACAAGAAATACATGTTATATCATTTGATGAAGAAAAACATAAAGCAGAATGCATCTTGTACTTTTTGTAGCTGTAGGACATTGCTACTATATATTATGTGCTACTATTATCTTCCTTTAGGCAATAGGTAATATTTCTTATGCTTCACCTTTCCTTTTATGTGCACTTCCCTAATCATCAAAATTTTTCTAGTTAGAATTTTTTAACCCAATCTCTCTCATTTTTTTTTTCTAATTATGACTAATTTGTTTGTTAGTTCATCATCATGTGCGCTTCTCTATTTATTTGATCATCTCTTCAAATTCTTTTATTTAGGATTTTGAAGTAACTTGTACTATTTCTATTTCAGCAAAGCCAAGATTCCCTGAATTTTGTTAAATTACCTGACGAAGGAACCAAAGGTCCTCTTTGTGAATCACATTTGGATATGTTGAACCTGAAGACTCCAATTTCAATGGATGCCCTATCAAATGGTGGAAACCATGCCAACCTGAAAAATGATAGCTTAGATGCTTATGGCTCATATTGTTTGGCCATAGATATTGACAAAAGAAAGTTTGACGCACCTAAATCCACTGAGGAAATGAATGGGAATGTTAAGATGGATGACTATGTATCTGTAAGTGCCTCTTATGAATTTAATGATTTTAACAGCATCATGTGGGAGGATGTTAATTCTAGAGGGTTCTTATGGTGCTTTTTCTTATTTGGTATGAGTTTGTTCTCTAATTAAGATTTTGTTAATGTAAAGCTGAACATCAACAAATTAATTGCATTTCAGAGTATGTTTCAGAGAGAAATTTCATCACTGATGGGAGGGAAGTTCATGCAACAGATGATGAATAACAGCTTTGAGTTGCCCAAATTTGCATGTAAAGGTAGATTCTTTTCTGCAATCAATCACTCTGTTATGCATTTTCCAAATATGAATTTTGTTATAGATGATACCTGTTATTTTTCCTCTGCAGTTTTGCTTATTATGTTTTGAAATACATTTTATCGAATTTACTTGAGTCAATCGGATGCTTCTAATGAGCTTGAATTCTTCCAGAGTATATTCCTATATTTTCACTCATAAAGATATATATTTGACTTATGTTTCAAAAATATTCAAAACTGGATTTCTTCAGGGAAGGATGACAGATCTGGTTGGTCTTTGGTGAAATAACCAAGACATGTAACAGTATTCGATGCTCATGATGCTAGTTAAGAAAGTAGAAGAATTCTCTAAGAATCAATGCATTCTCCGTAAATAACTTTACGTCATACTTGTGGATAATTCCTGTGCTAGGCTCTTCTTCAGTTTCCAACTATCACAGCTCTTTTTTTTTAAATAATAATACCACGAGTGGCGACATGAAGTAGATAATGACTTGTAACTATGTTTGGTTACAGTGTCAATGATATTCTGCTCTTGTGATGTCAAAGCTGAAACTTGCCACACTAACCTACTCCCAAATCTGTAGTCAAACACCTAATTTTTTCCCTGTCCCGTGTTATCAACTTGGTTGCAAAAGGGTTGTTAGTGCATACTTTGAAATCCACTCGTTAAAGTTCTTCTTGCAGTTGTATTGGGGAAACCCTGTAAAACCTTGTTATTTAACTAAATTACAATCTCAATATCTCAAAAGTTAAATATAATTGGCTTATCACGTGCATGAAGTGCTCCCCAGACCCCATGTCTGTTCTTATTTCCTGAAGATTTCTCTACTGATGAAAACATTTGATGTTGTTCCTAGATCAACTAGTCATTTCTAGGCAATTAATCAAAATATATGTTTTACCATGGTATATTATCAGGTGTACTTACTCTGATCAAAAAGAAAATTATAAAATATACTTAGATACTTAAGTTGGCATTTGCTAGTTGCAACTGCTCTGATTAAACAGCATCAGTAGATATCACTGGTCATCCTGTCTTCTATTGCGGTTGAGTAGTTGATAGTTTCCGTGTAATAAAAGAGCAAGTAAAGGTTCAATGACTTCACTTTTCAGTTAGCTGAAAAAGGCGGTTCCTACCAGGACCAGATTTGAGCTTAAGTTGTACAATTAGATGAAAAGTTCACAAGTGTTTCTTGTTTTGAATGGCAGATAAATGTTTGACCGAGAAGGTATATGATACACCTAGCAACAGATTGAGAAAATACAAGCGCTCTGCATCTTTCAATTCAAGAAGAGTTGTTCTCCTTTTCTCAGTCATGTAAGTTTAATTCCTGAATCCGTTCTTTTCATGTTATGCTTCTTTCCTTTTTGGTGCTAAAAACATTGCATTCATTACATTCATTACCAATACTATATTCATTTCTCATAATCTGTCAAGTTGATGTAGTTTTTTTATCAGCAGGCTCGGCTCAACAAGAGTGAGGCCTAAGCCAAGTTTCACAAAGAAGCCCTAAAAAAATTAGCTTTTAAAATTTTAATGTCAAATCATATTCTCTAGTTGACATATTTAAATTGAATAAATTCTTATAATAACTAAAACAAGAATATATATCTCAGTACTTAGTTGATTTATTAATCTAAATCTGACCTGTTTGGTCTATTTGCCCCCCCCCCCCCCCCCAAAAAAAAAAAGAGAATATATATTTATGAAAGAAAAATATCAACAATGACAATTTTAGTGAAAAAATATAATATAAAATTAGAATAATATCTTGACTTTTAAGTTGATAAAATGATATAGAATTAATGTTGTGTTGCTATGATATAATGATTGGGTGTTGCAATGCTTGAAATTTTTGCAGAATGAAGAAGGTTTGGTTAGACTTTATAATATTGGAAAAAGGGTCAAAAATACCCTTGAACTATCAGAAATAGCTCATATATACCCTTGAAGTATTTTCCGCTCAAATATATCCTTACCGTCAAACTATAGGGTCAAAAATACCATTCTCATTAACAGAATCGGTTAAACGCCACGTAGATGCCATGTGGATGTCCCATGGCATGCCACATAAGCCAATAGAGTTCCACTCATGTCACGTAGACTAATAAACTTACCCCTAATTTTCTCCATTTTTCGTAGAATTTAGAAACGATTTCACTGAAGAACATAAAACTCTTTTCCTCATTTCTATATTTCCTTAGAACGATTTCGCAAAATACATAAGTTCTAAGGGAAAGGGTATCTAATGTTCTTCAGTGAAATCGTTTCTAAATTCTAAGGGAAATAGAGAAAATTGGGGAAATTAGGGGTAAGTTTATTTTCTACATGGCATGAGTGGAATTCTATCGGCTTATGTGGCATGCCATGTGGTATCCACATGGCATCCAAGTGGCGTTTAACATATCCTGTTAATGAGAAGGGTATTTTTGACCTTATAATTTGAGGGGAAGGGTATATTTGAGCCGAAATATAGTTCAAGGGTATATTTGAGCTATTTCGAATAGTTCAAGGGTATTTTTGACCCTTCTTCGTATAATATTTAATGATAAGAGAACAAGAATAGTGGAAGGAAAAATGAAAAAAGTAAATATAGGGAAAATGTGGTCCATGATGTTGTTATTGGATATGAATGAGGTAACAAAAAAGTACCCACATAAAAAAAAACTACAATTACCTAAAAGTTATTTCATTTCCCAAGCAACGATCCCCACATCAAGGTAAAAAAATATTTTACTTTCTACCCAAAAATTTCTCTTCAAAGATAAACTATATAGAACACATCCTTAGGAAAAAGTGCATCCCCGAAAAAGTTGGGGCCCCGAGCCATTGCTTTAGTGGCTCTATTGTAGAGCCAGTTCTGTGGAATTTAGATGATGAGAATGAGCTGTCATGTGCAAACATCTGCATGAAGGAATATGGAACAAGTATTGCACAACCAACCATAATAATTGAGGGTAGAAATGTTTCACCAAGCTAATCGTTTTGAAAGCTATGAATTCGTACTGCTTGTTATCCCTTGATTTTGAATATTGTAGGTTTATAACTACCTGAAAATGGTAGGCTGTAACACGGTTTCTCAATAAACAAATGCAACTTTCAAGTTCTATGCTCTCTTTTATTGAATACACGTGCAAGCACCCGTGTCCTTTTTTCTCTGTGTCATTGTCTGAGTTCTTGGTTGTCTGTGTTTGAGATGGATATTTATTATTAGAGCTGCAAGTAACGCAGACAGGACAGGAATGATAAGTTTAAAAGGATGTTGTTTATTACAAAGATATGTAGTGTTGGGATTTGGCAGGGCGAGATGTTACTTGGTCATTAGATCTTTGAGTTACGGTGTTTGTACAACTTAATGACCGGGTGGGTGAGTGGGTGGAGAGATGGTGAGGGGGAAGATTTAATTGCATGGAATTCATTGTCAAAGCCTACTGATCAGAGTTGAATGCAGATGTTAAGATGTCAGTCTACTATACAAAGTGTTCTCTTTCATTTGTCTTGATACTCACAAGTTGTTGGTAGGCATTTAATAATGATTCTACTCGGAAAAAAGCTGAGAAAATGCATCAATCAATCTTTTGCTCCATATATTACTTCTGGGTTTTAGTTATCGCTTCTATACAGCTCTAGCAATCGACTATAAGTCTCTTCCTTCCTTTTTCAGGTCGTGCATGGGGACGATTATACTCATTTATCTTACTCTAAGAGTTAGAATGAGTGGTGATTGGGCTGCTAATGTTTAGTATCTACTTCTCGTCCATCGTTTGTGAAATGAGTTCTCTTTCTTGCTTGTATTTTATCTTAATGTTTCATGAGTAGGAATCGTTCTTCATCTGTACATAAAGATAGCAGTTAGTATACAAGTTGGTTTCTAATTTAAGTTTCTTTTTTTTACTTTTTCTAATTTAATTTAAGCTGATCAAGTGAATTATTCTATCTTCATGATACATTGTCATTGATGAAAAATCAATACCAACGTAGCCTACACAACATAATGAAACAATATCATGTTATGTGAAGTTGAAAGGATACAAACTAAAACGAAATGTTTCTTTAGCAATATAATATATTTTTTCTAGTACTTTCGCTCAATATAATTTGTAATTGTACACCATCAACACTCTCTTGTCCCTTTCTTGACAATACATAGTTTAAATGTGGACATGATCAACGATGGTTATGGTGACAAATTGCGCCTTATTGTAAAGAAAAATTGTAACCTCCACCTTTTTATAACTTCATATATTTTATATTAACAAGTTGTGTCAAATGAAAGTAGTATTTTGTAGAAATTATATTAAAAAAAATTGATTCATATATTTTTTGACCAGGATGGTTAATAGATCATTGTCAATTTCAAGTAATATGATAAAATAGGCTTATAGAATATCACTATTCCTACATCTAGTTATTGATAATTTTGTAACATAACAAATTAATTAAGAGTGATAACAGATATAGCGACTAGTAAAAGATGCAACTATTCCTGCCATATTGTGGAAACACCCAATGTCCAAATATTATGCAACTATGATAGAATTTTTTTCTGGAAGTTATGATTGATAGGCAAGCACTCATCAGTAAAAGTAGAGAGGAAACAAGAACTCCAAATTCAAGCTTTCAATCAAGCAAGAAGACCTTAAGAAATTACTGCAAGGGGAACAGAGCTCAATAGCTGGTAAAGTATAATAGGAATTCATATATTTGTTATAGCCCACAGTTGAAGATTTCTGTGTTGAATTACTTGCTGGAAGTTCCAATTGCACATTCAGACTCGTCTTGTGATTCATTGCCACAAAACGAGTAGGATTTCCAATTCGTCTTACTGGAAGTTCAAAAACGAGTAGGATTTGCAACTTGTTTGGTGATTCAGCGCCACACAGACACAACCAACTGTGTACCTGGAAGGAGGTTTCCAGGTCTAGCCTGATTACCAAACCTTTGGAAGATAATAAATTCAAAGAAGCTAAATATAGACAATTAACAGACCTACTCCCAGAAGATCATGGGCACCACCAGACAACTCCTTCAGAGTAACCCAAATAATGGCATTGGGTAATAAATGGCTTTGTCAATTGCTCTGAGAGAGGAGTAATGACTCCATGCTTATGTCAACCAAGCACTTGAGAGCCATCATTTTAATCATTCTTAAACAAAGCCAGCAATCAAATGGGGGTAGGCCTGCATTTAGAAGGAAGTGTACATTCTTTGCCAAGTCGATTTTCATAAGTTATATATGACCTAAAAAGAAGGTTAAATCATTTGTCACCTTTATAAAAAGATATATATGTTTTTACAATAATAGCACGTGCTATTATCTGTTTCCAAGTAAAATATGAATTTTGCACTCCAAGCTACTATTGTTTAGATAGTTCCATTAATAATTTCCCAGTAGAACAATTATACAACAGATACGTAGTAATTGAGACTTCAGGAAATAGAATCTGCTAGACGACCTTTTTAATAAGAGATTGTTTATCTTGTCTTTTTTCTGTTCAATCAGTCAGTTTTGGCCATCAAAGCAACTCAAGACAGCATATGATAAGCGCAAATCAAGCCTTGAAACCATATAAAGAACGAAAAAACTTTCTCCTATTACACAAATACACCCCCATCACATCACTATGGCCAAACATAGACTTAGCTGCTGAATGCATCACAATATCTGAAAAATAACGGACCTTGAGAATGTTACCTTTCTCAAAAAAAAAAGAATGTTACCACAAGAAGGTTCATGTTACCAGAACAACAAGTACCTGCTCTAAGGTCCAAAGGGTACAAGGGACATCATGCTCCAGTACGAGAGCCCGTGTGAGTGATCCATCTCCGTTATATTCTGAAAAAGATTATACAGAAACTAAATAAAAAAGTTGAGTATTGGAATTTAATAGACTTCAACAAATGAGCAATACCCAGTAGCCTCCCTCTTCTTAGATGTTAGGAATTTAATAGACTTCAAGCAGTGTCATTTTCTGAGTAAGTAGTAAAGTATAACAACCCTCACTCCACTAAATGAATCAAATCATATGCACTGAGGCTATGGATGACATACAAATATAGTTTGGTACTTGTATTATAAGAAATTGAAAACATTTATTAGAGTCATCGACGGTGTCATGTTGTTTCCACCATTTCCAATGCCGAGGAGTCATCATCCACTACATCACCTCCCTTTTCTGCATCGTTCCCATCCAGAATATCTAAAATCCATCACAAATTCAAATCATACAACAAGCGACCAAGATACAAGGAGGTAAATGAGAAGAAAATTTGCTTTCAAATTGTTTTTGTGGCTATTCTCTTCAATGGCGGTATTGTTGGGCTTTGTGGAGGCTTGTGAGCCGGCCCGACCCATTACTGAAACCCTAGGTTAACCATTTAGTTTTCCTATAAATATGATCCTTGTATTTGTAATTCTGCAGTAGCACAAGTGAAATAAAATCCTCCTGTTACAGTCGTGGAGTAGGGAAACCGAACCACGTTAAATTCTTGTGTGTCCCGTTTGTGTTCCGTTTCTCTTTTCTCTAGATTATTTGTGTGTGTTGTGTGTTTAATTCCCAACAATTGGTATCAAAGCGAGGTTTCAACAACATTGTAACACAAACTGTGAGAAATTGTCACCTAGGGTTCTTGTGTGAAGAACTGTGTGCAGGAAGGAGTGTGCCGCCGCCGTTCGCAAGCTACAGCCGTGCAAGACGCCGAGGATCTGGAACCGCCATTCGCGAGCAGCAGCCGCCACGAACCAGGCAGCCCAGATCGAAGGAGATCTGCCGCAGATCGTAGCCCAGCGAGGGAGAAAGCCGCGCAGCAGTAGCGAGGCAGAGAACGCCGCTGCCGTCCAGTGGCCGCCGCGTCGAGGAGCCTCAGATCCAGCCGCGAGCGTCCAGATCGTGAGCATCGTCCAAATCGCCGCCCGCTGTCTGTAGACGCCGTTAAGGGAATTGCCGAAGGTGCGGTTTTTTTGTGGTGCAATATTTCTGACGAAATTACCAAGATCTGAAATTAGTTGTACCGAGTATCTCATTTAGTCCTTTGAGATGGCAGAAGATGGGAAGTTCCGAATTGAGAAGTTCGATGGCACAGATTTCAGTTGGTGGAAGATGCAGATTGAAGATTTGCTGGTTCAGAAAGATTTGGACGTAGTGTTGGGTGACAAGCAAGGAAAATTGTCTGATGCAGAGTGGGCAGTTTTGGATCGGAAAACTATGTCAGTTATCCGACTCTCGTTGACCAAGAATGTTGCGTTCAACATTCTTAAGGAGAAGACAGCGAAAGGCATCTTGGAAGCCTTGTCTAACATGTACGAGAAGCCATCTGCAGCAAACAAAATTTTTCTGATTAGAGAGTTGGTGAACACAAAGATGAAGGAAGGCAGTTCAGTTACCGAGCACATCAACTCATTGAATTCGATCTTAGCCAGACTTTTGTCAGTTGGCATTAAGTTCGATGATGAAGTTCAAGCTTTACTACTGTTATCATCATTGCCTGACAGTTGGTCCGGAACGGTTACAGCAATTGCCAGTTCAGTGGGACCTAATGGATTCACCTTTGAGAAGATTCGTGATCTCGTTCTTGGCGAGGATGTCAGAAGAAGGAGTTCTGGAGAATCATCAGGTGATATGCTAAACGTCGTCAGAGACAGGAAATAACAGAGGTAGTGGGAGCAGGAACCGAAGAAGGAGTCAGTCGAAGGCTCAGGATGGCTCAAGTGTAACATGTTGGAACTGCAAGGAGGTGGGGCATTTCAGGAATCAATGCCATAAAGACAAACAAGTCAACATTGCAGAAGACAGCGCCAATGAGGATTTGTTTATCTGTTGCGCGGAGAGCAATGTGGATTCCTGGGTCATGGATTTTGGTGCTTCTTTTCACGCTACCCACAACAGTGAAGCATTGCAGAATCTGGTTATTGGAGACTTTGGAAAGGTAAGGCTTGCAGACGATAGAGCTCTTGATGTTACGGGCATGGGTGACATGGTGCTGAAGACGCCAGTTGGTTTCTGGACCTTGAAGGATGTCAGAGTTGTTCCAAGCTTGACGAAAAGTTTGATTTCTGTTAGGCAGTTGGATGAACAGGGACATCATGTGAAGTTCGGAAATGGGCAGTGGAAGGTCGTGAGGGGCAATCTTGTCATGGCTCGTGGAACAAAAAGAGGATCGTTGTATATTGTCGGATTACCGTCTGAGGGAGTGACCGTCCCAGTTCAGAAGAAAAACAAAGTCCGGTTCACAGAATCTCGTGGGCAGAAGAAGGTTGTCTTTGCAAGAAAGAAACCCGGAGCCACAGGTCAGATTCAGGATGAACGAGCAAGGAAAGGTTCAGGAAGACCAATCAGAGGCATTTGTGGCAGTGGGAGCACCGGCCGTGCTTCAGCCAAGGCTCCTAGAAGACAGTGGGTCAAGAGAACCAGTATTCCAGCTGTTGATACGTCTCCAGAAAATATCTTGCTGAGTATGGAGAGTGTTTGTTCTCAGGGAGTTCTAGGATCCGGCAGTTCGTGTCTCAAGTGGGAGCCGGTAGGGACCGAGGACGAGTCAAGGGCAGTTTCAGCCGTGACTGATGTGTTGAAGCTTCGGGGAGCTTCAACGGGCCTTTCAGTTGACTGATGAGAAGGCCGCTGTAGCAGGAGAGAGTTGAAAAAGATTACTAGACATACAAGTGTTCTAAGTGGATGACAGTTGAAATTCTTCAAGCCTCCAAGTGGGAGATTGTTGGGCTTTGTGGAGGCTTGTGAGCCGGCCCGACCCATTACTGAAACCCTAGGTTAACCATTTGGTTTTCCTATAAATATGATCCTTGTATTTGTAATTCTGCAGTAGTACAAGTGAAATAAAATCCTCCTGTTACAGTCGTGGAGTAGGGAAACCGAACCACGTTAAATTCTTGTGTGTCCCGTTTGTGTTCCGTTTCTCTTTTCTCTAGATTATTTGTGTGTGTTGTGTGTTTAATTCCCAACAGTCTTTACTCTCGGCTAATGCAAATAGTTGAGGAAAAGGAATAAATCTAATGAATTGCCGTTAAAGGTGTTGAAAGATGGCATCGTGTATTGGAAATGGATATCCACTTACTATCTCCAAGTTTGCAGGGTCAAGTTATAGATGGAAACAACCAGAGAGTTCTTCTCTATGCTTGAGATAGGAGCCACAACTTTGAATACTAGACATGTGTTGACGGAAGGAATAAAGTCTGGCCATCAACCACATAGTATTCTTTGTACAATACTTTCACAGATAAGGGGACTTAAGCATTGCTGGAAGGGTAAATTCAACCCTAATGATTGGGTTAACAAAGTCATTTTACAACCCTAATCATCCATGGGAAACTCCTTATTACTCTTCTTTCATGTATGCTAATAAGAAACCTTACAGATTTTTCGTTTGAATAATCATCAGCAACCATGGCTGAAATCCCTTAATACTTGGTACTATTGACCTCCATGAAGTACAAACACATGTGACTCGGAATTTACTAGTAATGTAACAAGACAATGAGCTATCAAACTCACTAATTCCTGTGGAAGCTCTGACCAACCAGGCATTTACAATCTGATACATCAATAGGAAACTTTTTGGTAAACTATTTCACATGGTTACTAGCAAACCAACACAAGAAAATGTAAAGAAGAGGAAGTTCCAACTATGCTCAACATGCTATTTGTGTCAGGACGATCATTGGTCAACCATCTATTTTTGCATTGCAAATGGACAGATCAATTCTGCAGCCTCACTTGGGTGGACCTAGAAACAAAGTACAACTCCTAAACTGCTGGATCAATTAAGGAGGAGAGATGGAGGATTGTCCCAGTTTGTATATGGTGGACAGTGTGGAAAGAAAGGAATCAAACATGTTTTAAGGGCAAAAAGTACAGATGGAGTCAGTCTAGTTTGTAATAATACTTTTGGAAATTAGACTCATATTTACCAAAAGTAGCAATATTTTTCAGTTTACCCAACATAACTTATGTTCCAAAACGTATACAAAATTTCATGTATAAATTTTGTATGAAATATGTATATAATAGTATAAATTTTGTTTCAAACTTGTACAAATCTGATAAATGACAACTTTCATACTATTCATACCAATTTAATAAAACTACAACCATCTTATTGATAGACACGAAGATTAAGTAATTTATTTCGGCATTCTAACATATCAGAAAAAATTCTATTGTCATTTAACTATTAACTTGAAAATTAATTACTATTCCTAATGCCACGACTCTATAAGGAGATAATGCAATTCTATAGATATAAATTTATTGAAATCAGTAACTTCGTATCATATCAAAACAGTACTTGGATAGTATTGAAACCATATTTACAATAGAGCTCTAGTGTCTTTCCTCTCTAGCTATGAAGAATCTAGAACATTTATGGTAGACACAATATCATGAGAGTAAATTAAGTGTAGCTTGAAATAAAAAGATGATATGAAATGACGATTTAATGTATTACTATGCGGAAAAAATTATAAATTTGTATACTAAAAGGACTTTAAAATGGTATCTAATACTATATAATATTCAATATTCTAATTATCATAATAAAAGGTTCCATTTGCTTTTCGATTTTAGTTTGAATTGTTCAAATGAGCGACTAAATTAGGTTAAGTTTCTATTTCATTAATTAGTACATACGTTTACCTTGTTGGTTCTGATTTTTCCTGCTACCTCCTACATTTGTTCTTTTTCCTTTTGATGATAGTTTTATATTCTATTTTAAACTTAATTTTTCTGAATCAACTATTTTTTTTATATTCATTTAAAGGTTTTTGAATATTAAATCCTTAAAAGGATAAATTTATGGCTCCGCATCTCAAAAGATATTAAAAGAGTAAATGTAGAAAATATTTTTGAAATTTTTTTAAGTTTTGGCTTTAGGCCATTAATTGTAGAGAGCCACCTCTCCTATAATAGAAGGATTAGTTAGGTAGGATTTAGCTATCCTTATATAAGTTATTTCATCTTTTACTTCCATAAAAAACACATACATTCCCTTATAACTTGTACATATATTACTTATGTGGGAATATAAACAGGTAACCACAAACCGTCCTTGTTGTGCTGAATTTTATAACTAGAAAATAAAATGCTACTTAACGTAGTACTTATTATGATAGTTCTAATATATGAATAATTTGCTTCATAACCACCAACCAAACGACTCCTTAGTTTATGGTTTTCTAATGGCACAACATCAACTCAATGAATGACCATTTTGGTGAGTTATGATTGACAACAAGAATATGTGGGCTCTGGAGAACCCTTTTACCCTTATTCACCAATCACATATTATACCTACGAAAAGAGAGGCAGCAAGATGTTGTAACAATTGCAAATATTAATGTTCATTTTTTATGACAAATGCAAATATTAATGTTTTGTAGTAGTATCTTGATAAATTTCCAATAGGAAAAATTCATTAGTTTATTCTACCTTTTCCTCCCCCTTTATATTCATTGCATGAAGAATTGCTTGTATGGTATAACTAATTTGTGAAACACATGCTTATAATTTTTTATTTCGTAAAACAACAAAAACTACGAGTAAATCTCAAACTAATTTGCATAAAGCCTCATTTATGCCCGTTCCATTATCCCTGCCTTGAACAATGCCCGTTGGCGCTACAACTAACTACAAGAAGCCCCCTTTCTTGAAGTTAGAACATAGACCTTATAATTGTAAAAAGGAACAGGAATTTTGACCTGCCAGATACTTTCAATAACCCAAAAGAGTTCTTTGAGCTTTAACAGTAACATGGTCATATTGTCTCACAATAACTAACACAATACGATAGGCTAAAGTTAGGTAATAGTTGGGCAACAGTAACAATTTCCCCTTGAACATAGAGCAATTAAAATACAACATGTTTTAGCGATGAACAACATAACTAACTTAAGCTAGATGTGTAGCTGCAAATTATGCTACATTGTTGAACAACAAGAATAACTTGACCCATACGGCTGTACTTCTGAGCAAGATCCTCAAAAAATTTATGAAACATCAGCAGATGTAACTGGATTTGATGGATCAATGGATGCCTGTCAAGAAAATGTGGACGATAAATAAATGGCCAAAACCTATATCTAGAATAAATGGGACATACCAGTTAAAGAGTAATAATAAGGGATGAGGGGTAAAAAGGATTTCGTTCATCTAATATTCGTTTAAATACCAATTAAAAAAAATTAGTTCAATAATGAGAAGTTCGGTTCTATTTTTACATCTCGTTCACCCAATAAATTGTTTAAATAGTTGTATCACCATTCACCACGACCGATAACAAAACTCAGTTTGCAAGTGGAACAACCTTCCTCAAGTCTATTCTAGAGTAGTTCGAGAACTTCAAGGTTTCAGACTCCATGGCTTTACTCAAATTACAGATCAGAAACTCTAGTATACAAACTTCTAATGTTCATGAAAGTTAGACATGCAAAAAAATTGATGAAGTAAGAAGTTTCCATTGACAAAAGGTAACAGGATGGTGCGGTGCCCTATTACAAAAGCATAAGAGCTTGACAGCTTTTGGAGCAAAAACAAAAGCTAGTGAGTTTTTGTAGTAGAAACTTAGTTACATAACACAAAAACTCCAGGAAGTTGTCAATGGCAATGCTATTAACAAAGGAGAGAAAGTCCAAGTTAACCAAAAACCTAAACATCTAGCTTTTGGATTATGAATAGGAGTTAAAAAAACTATAAAAATTACACATGCAAACAGCCAAAATCTTTACATAGTTAATCATATCACTATACAAGTATGGATATCATCTCTTCAACCAAAGGTTAGTTGACAATAATAGAGCGGATTTTTCATCAATACAAAATTTATTGTAGGCAATTAACAGAAAAAGACCAAACAATTTCGTCTCAGGTCAGTCCAGACAATAGTAAACAATCTAATTCTTGCATTTATTAGATTTCCATCAATATATTCATCATCATCTCTTCTTAATTTAACGCCATCATAGAAATGTTGATATTCCTAATACGCTTCCAAGTATCCAATGAGACAACACAAAGTTCATGATTATTTTCGAAAAAGAAAATTTATTTACATATCTATTGAAGATGTTCATTTTATTAATTAGTAGAAGCTTCTCCAAAAAATCACTATGGCAAATTACATTTTCTTTGATAAATCCTTTTGTCATCTGAAAAAGAGCAATGGTGCTCCAAATAAAGAGTGTAAGGATAAAATGTTCAAGAACACACCATTGGCGCTGCTAAAGAGTCCAGGTGCGAGTATTCAGTAACATATCCAGAAAGCACCATGGACTCTGCCAAAAGATTGAGATTCAAGATCTAGTTAGACTCTAGCTGAATTGGTTGAGAAAGGAAGACATGGAAGTGCTTACCAGGCGAAAGCTGATGTAACACCGGTCACTCGGAATGAGGGCCGGGTAATTTGAAAAGATGAATTCAGGAAGAGGATACATCAAAATCAACTATCTCAAATATTACTTTGCTAGTTCTATTTTTTCAGGCCATAGAGGCTAACAATTATATGAGTACAAGCAAAAATGACAGATTGTTCAAGCATCTCAAACATATATTTTTCTTCTGTGTGAAACTCATTTTAACATCTCGAAGAAACAACTTCAAAACATAGTTTATTGAAGCAGAGTAATAGAAGAATCTTACAACCTCTTTTGTTTCTATAGTCAGTTAGAAGATAATTACATCAAATATCATTTAGTATATCAAATCACAATGGTGATTGCTCCTCAATATTATCGATCTTGATAATTTTCCAGTAAGAAAATAGAGAATAAAGACAATACTGATGTAGTGCATATTTCAACACAACAAACCTTGAAGCCCAGGTAGCCTAACCACTAACAAGAGTAGCTTTGTCCAATTCAATGAAAACAACAAAGATACATCACCGAGTCTGAAGGTAAATGACATGTTCTAAATATTCTTTAAAAGAATCCAGTTCACTTTGGAGGTAAAACAAGAACATATAGAATAATAAAAAGGGTAAATACAGAAAAATGACTCACTCAGCACAGAGTTGGTGTGACCCAAATTGGAGGACAAACACGACTGAGGGAAACACCATCATAATGTGGCTGGAAACTGCTATCTGCTAAGTTAAACATCCCCATGTCCAAGCCGCCGCCTCTTTCAGAGTGGAGGTATGCACCTAAACAATTATCTGTAAAATAAATATGATTGGGCTTGATTCCCGGAAATTGAGAGGCTTGGACCGAAAAAGAAGCATTAGCACCCAGGAAAAAAGCTCTGTCCCCTAAATCCGTAATTGGCGTATATATGCGAGCATCTAAATCAATCTTGTAAACAAAAAAAAATAGTGTTCTGGACATGCACTGTATAACTTCATCATGATCATATATAGCTGGGATGAACGTCAAACGAATTCTTTCGCTATCATCTTCGACATACCTTAAACCAACACCACTTTGCGTGACTACAAATAATGATCCTAGTGATTCTAGGATGTAATACTTACAATCAATACATCGTGCAATCTGCATTATTATACGAATACTAGCAGACTCAGGGCCCGTGAAATCACAAACTTGGATGCAACCACCATAAGTGATCGCATAAAAGCTGCCATTAAAATATATCACATCACTAAAATATCCAAAGCCAATGGGCTTGGTAATCCTGGTCCATAACAAATCTCCTGGTCTCCAAAAACTCAGGCGCTCAGTTTTTCCCTCAATGACCATAAGAACATAGTCAGGTGTATGAGAAGGATTAGCTGAGAGAACAGCTTTCTTGATAAAGATCCATGGAAAGCGAGTGCGATTGAATTCATAAAGTGTTGTGGTATTTTGATGGGGCAGCTGGATTTGTACACCCGAAAAAGGATGTAACAGACTGATTTCACCGTCTTCTTTTCCTACAGTGATGAGCCATCCCATGGATTCCATACATCCTTTCCCATGGGCTTCCGGAATTCTCTTTTTAAAAATCATGTCATTATAGAAACTATAGAATTTCCTATAGGTATTATCATCTTCGTCACCATCATCCTCCTCGGCTAGCATAAGCCATGGAGCCCTAGGCAAATTACTGATAAACCTGTGCTCCTTGGCCACCGAATACCAGGATTTACAGACACTACTGAAATTCAGATAGTCCTCAATCAAATCCATACGACTAAGAATTACACCCAGAAGATCACTTTGAAGTTTCGACCAATCAGGCATCTTTGAAGCCCTAGCTAGCGAAATGATTTGATAATAATATTGAGAAAATGTCAGGAAAATACCTAATTTATGTCCTCGCCAACGCTGACAAGATGAAGAAGCACGCTGCCGTTTCTTATTCAGTAGCTATTTTGTACGGCGATAAGACAGGCAGAACTCTCCAAGTACGGCCGTGAGACAAGCGGAGCTCTCTAGGAACACTAGTGGTGTTTCTTTGGATAGAAGAATAATGCAATTGACAGAATTTCTCGTTTACTTGTTGGATTTTCTTTTATTTAGGGGAAAATGACTAATATACCCTTCGGTAGTTTGAGGGACCGATTTGGTGTGATGCACACACAAGAGATCTTAATCTGGAATAATTAGCCATTAAAATAAACTTAAATAGGTTTTATAACTATAGTTTATAGTAACTATAGTTATGAAACCTAATTAAGCGAGACTGAGAGAGGAAAGAAAAAGGCTTGCATAACGATACAGTATTTTCCCTATGAGTTGAGCTTTTTATTAAAGCACTAGTAAAACTACTCGCGCATCGCGCGGGAATTAAATATCACAAAATTTATGAAGTATTACTTAAAGTATATCCGGCATTATTACTAAAATACTATATTATCTTACATGCAAGATTACGTAATAACAAACATTAATAATGTGAAGGAACATCTTACCATTTATCCTTAATAATATAAGCATAAATTAATGATTGTTAAAAGACATAACAGGATTTGTAACATAAGCAATGGTCTTATTGAGTCGTTCAACATGAGAAAAGTACACAAATATTTAATTGTGAATGAGGATGAGGAGGAGAAGGAGACGAAGAAAAATACAAAGAGGTGTAGAATTTTTGGAGTTTTATAATGGGAGAAAATTCCTCTATTTATAGACAACAAAGGATAGTGTAAAAAAATGGTTATTGTGCTTCATCAGAAAGATTTCAACTATTTGGAAAAGTTGCAACCCTTTGAAAAGCTCACAACCTTTCATAAAAGTAGCAATTTTTCATAAAAGTCGCAACTCTTCATCAAAGTCGCAACTTTTCATAAAAGACACAATTTTTCATAATAGTCGCAACTCTTCATTAAAGTCGCAACTTTTCATAGGAGTCACAACTTTTCATCAAAGTCACAACTCTTCATTAAAGTCATAACTTTTCACGAAATGGGAAGACTAATTTTGGTAATAAAATAAATTAAAAGGGAATCCTAATTTCTAGTGGCGCCACATAGGCGGGCTTAAAGTTTTCTTTTATATATATACTAGGTAATTTTTCTGCTCTTCGCTGGGTCATAATTAATAATTGCATTGACGTGTTGTCACCGTGGCGCCATCACCTCCCAACCGTGAAACTGGTATAATATATATAAGGTGATATTTAATTCACTTGAAAGTTTTCTAAGTGGGTATTTAAACGTCCATAAAGTTATATTGCTAAAGTGAGTTTTTCGAACAAGTTCGAGGGAGATTTTATGTATTTTGTCTAGTGAAAATAATAAATTTTATGTCGGTGAGAATAATAAATTTTAAAAAGTAATGATTTGAATATAAATTTTATTTACATGTAAAATAAATGGTTAGTAATATATATGTGGAGTTATTTTAACAAATATAAACTTGTGGATCAATTTTTATATTAAAATAACTCTAATCATGATATGGTATTCTCATATAATTTTATATCATGGTTTTTACAGAATATGATATCACATCTCATGATATGAAATCAGCATAAAATGACATATTCAAATGCTGATTTCATCTCACGATATCATATCGTAATATGATATCACATGATCAAACCCCTACTAAGACACCCATAGAGACGAAATAAACAATAACATCTTATGGATTCTAAAGCCATTCATGATAGCTTCGGCAATACCATTAATGCATAGAGGTCAAATTTGTTTGTAGGCCAATAAACAATTGGCCATGCATGTGTTACACATCCATACAAGTAGCCGAAAGGACACTTTCAAAATCCAATATTTTCAAACTATTTAAGTTATCTCTTCAAATATATAGCAAAATCTAATATTTCTTCCTAAAAGTTCAATACACACTTTATTAGTGGCCAAATAAACATTATTATATTAAAATTGGAAGTGAGCTAGTGTCTAAATCAACATGCTCCTTTCGATTCAATTATTGGATGATATTTGAATAAACATAAAATCTATTTTAAAAAAATAAAATTGTGATTTGAAATTAAAAATAAAATTAGAAGTGAGCTAGTGCCTAAATCAACATTCTCCGTACGACTCAGTTATTTGATGATATTTGAATAGATATAAAATCTATTTAAAACATTGAATAAAAAAGTGATTTAAAATTAAAACTAAATTATTTTGAATAAGAACTATTTTTTACAGACAAACTAAAATATGCCAAATAAATTAACAGGAAACAAACACTTCATTATTTTAATTTAGTTGTCCTACATTCTTTTTTAATTTGTTTAGAAATAATATATTTTTTTTCATTTCTGTTAGTCCTAGATTTTTACATGACACGATTAAGAGTTAATACCACAAAATTAAATGAATAAAATGATCAAATAAGCACTCAACTTATTATTGAATTTTCAACTATACATTTATACGGGGTCATATTATCCCCTTGAATTATTTAAAATCGAAATTATTATCTCCTTTAAAATTCATAATTATATTTATGTTGATCAGTGAAATCACACGTTTGACACATATTTTTTTACTTTTTTCTCCTTTTTGACTGATTATTTTATTCTGTTCTTTTTTTCCTTTTATTTCTTTCTCTTCCACTTTTTGTTCTTTATCTTATCCTTCAATTCCATCTTACCATAGACCCACAAGTAAAAGGTTTGAGAAGCAAAAAAATTATGGTGATAATTAGAGGAATGACAATCCTTCGTGTTATTTTTGCAAGGGCAGGGGTTCAATAATAGGAATGACCTAAAAAAAAGTATCGGTCAAGATTTTTTCGATGAGGATATTTTGAGAATTTTAATTTTTAAGAGATTCCCAACATTATTTAAGTTATTTGAATGAATTTTGTTAACTAAAAAAATTTATTACAATAGCTTCAAAATAATATTTCAATGATATTTTAATTGCTAATAGTTGATTTTGAAAATAGGTGCAACGTAATTTACTTAATAATTTTCGATTGTGTGAAGAGTAGAAAAGAGATTTCTATCTAAGAATTATGGTATGTTAATAGATGTTGTAATGGTGGTGTTTTCGATCGTGATGTGAAATTGATGACTACCATGGATGTTGTACTAAGTTATAAGAACTAAGAAGAAATAAAAGAGATGAAATAAAAACAAATAAAGAAAAAAAATGAAAAGAATATTAAAAATAAAGTTTTAACATTTATTTTTGATCTTCACTCTCATTGAGAGAGTGAAATACATTCACTTTGGCACATAAACATTTAGGTAGGTAATAATTTCAATTTTAAATAGTTTAAGAGGGTAATAAGATTTCCGTGACGTAAAAATGTGTAGTTGAAACATAATTGAAGTTTAAGACCACTAAATCAAATTAAATAACACTTTGACATATGAAACATAATTTTAGTTTAAGACCACGAATACAAAAGTTTTGCTCCTTGAGGTGATATTAAGTGCATTATTGACACACCCCTTAAGAAAAATATTTATGAAAATAAATTGAATGTTACTTTTCACTATACCCTTTTGATTCCAAACTACTTTTTTTAAAAAAAATAAAAAATAAAATACACCATCCATTTAAAAAATAATGACCTAGTTTGATTTGGATTAGTTCAAGAAAATAAATTTTTTTTTTAATTTTGCGGTCCTAAATTAAATTGACGTCAAATATATCAAAATGCTCTTGAAGCTTGTGTCCTTCCTCCAAAAAAAAAAAGTCATTCTTTTCGAATAAGAAAATAGATAATTCTTTTTGAAATGGATAAAGTAAAAATTAATTTAAAACTTCATTAAATAAAAAAATATATATGAAAATAGTCGCAACTCTTCGGATGAATTTTTAATAACTCACTTATTTTCAATTATAAAAAAAATCTCAATAATTCAGTTAGTTAATATGAAGTAGAGAAAATATTAAGTTTCTTAAACTTGGAATAAGCCAAAATCACACAGACAAATTGAAACAGAGTATTTAGTATTATGAATTGTTTGGTGTGAGGTATAAAATATAATAATCTTAAAATAAAATGTATAATTATTTTATCTCATGTTTGGTTGGACTTTGGAAGTATTAGATGGTCTTTGCATTATCTATTCCATCCTAATATATATTTCTATTATATAGAAGAGTGAAGTGGGAGGATGACCAATGTCAAAAATATAATTTCATGCTAACAAAAATATGTTAAGAAAGATAATAATTTTAGAAATAACTATGACAACTAAAAGTGGAAGGAGAAAATAATATTCTTCATGCAAAACACCCCTAATAGTGAAATAACTTTTCCAAAACAAATATATTTCGAAATAACTTATACTCTATTCGTTTAAAAAAGAATAACCCATTTATTTTTTCAGCAAAACTTTAACTTTAATTTTAACTTTATACCTGACATATTTAAGACCATAAAATCAAAAGATATTTTAGTACATTTAACATAATTTCAATTTAAAATCACAAAATTAAAAATCATCTTTCTTTTTTAAAACTCCATTCCAAATCAAACGACGCTATCCTTCTACGAAACGGAAAGAGTACAATACTTGCATATCATTTTGTTTAAAAAAAAGTCCAGAGCCGCCGCACTCCTAAATTGGGACCCACCAGGAGAATCTTAAACAATGTCTTAAACCCTAATTATATTTAAAGGTGGAATCTTTGAAAAATGATTAGAGAATTAACGGCTCTGATTAATTTAAATTCATTGTAAAAATAAAACAAATCTTTTCATTTCATTGTAACCAGTAACCGCAATCACTTTTTCTCCATTTCAGAAGAAGCCAGAAAAAAAATAATTGCGAACAATGTGTGGAATACTTGCAATTTTCGGTTGCACTGATAATTCTCATGCCAAGCGTTCAAGAGTAATCGAACTATCAAGAAGGTTTATCCTTTTCTGTTATTCGATTTTTGTTATTTGATTCCCACATTGTATGTAAGTGTTTCTAGATTTGCTAATCATTGATTTGTTCTTAGATTTGATTTTGCTATGTTTGTAACGAATTACACACAAATGTATGGTAATGAATCTGATTATCTTTGAAAATGGAAGTTGCACACTAATGCCTGGAAAAATCCGCTGCTCCTACTTAGTTAACTGCTGGAAGAAAATATTTGGTGTTTTTTTTTTTTTGGATAAGGTAAATGTACAATATGGGATTTGAACCCCCATCTTGGGGTGGTAGGATATGTTTTTACTACTACTACTACTACACTATTGATGCTTGTTGTTAAAAGTTTGGTGTTTTTCAAGCACGAGAGAGATTTGAAAAGCTAAAATACAATATAATGTAGTAATTATTTTGTGAAAGAATTTTTGGTCCTATAAAAAGCGGAATTTGTGCTTGTGGAAATTATTGAGTAATCGGAATTAAATTTTTTAGCTCTTCCTGCTTTTCTGGATGTTTTCAATACTTGAGAACTGTTAACAGGTCAATTAGCAAAGGGGAAATGAACCATCTTTTCCATGTGTCTGGATTAAACATCTTATTTATAGCTATTGGAAACTTCATACTTAAAAAGAAGTGAACTTGGAGGAGCAGGAGTATAGAGGGACTTCACTATTCTTTATCTTATGCATGTCATATAATTTTTTTTAAATCTTACAAGGTAAATTGTTCCAATCATGAGGAAAATTCATGTAAAGATACCATCTTAGTGGCCGAAAATTTAATAGTAATGTGAAATCAATGGTATAATTCATGCTGACTTTGCATAGTATAGGTACTCCTTTTGAGTACGATATGAGATGGGTAGACACACCATCTAACTTCATCATACTTTTTGAAGCTGTGAATTTTGAGGACATTTCATTGGATCTCCTTATGTGGTTCTTCTCTTGAAACACGGAGTAAAATTTTTCATTATGTTGTTGTAGCTTGATATATCTTATGATAATGTATGTTGCAACAAGTGAGAGTGATTGCGGTACAAGGCCTGGCTAATGGTTGTCATATCCTGTGCATCCTATGTGTGATTTAAATGCTCTACTCGTTTGAAAATTTCTGGGCTAACTTAATTAACATTTTACATTTTTAATTTACATTGTATGGGGTAAAGTGCTCTCTAGTTAAGAATGCTTATGTTCAACAGATGATTGTAGAAGAGATGAGGATGCTCAGATGAATGTGTGGCCATACTAGGAGAGATGTGATTAGGAACGATGTTATGCGAGGCAAGGTGGGAGTGGCCTCCATGGTGGACAAGATGAGAGAAGTAATATTGAGATAGTCGGGGCATGTGAAGAGGACGTGCGCTGATGTGCCAATTAGGTGTGAGAGGTTGGTTGCACCAGGAGTTAAGGAGAGGTAGGCTGAAAAAGATCTAGAAGGAGGTGATAAGACAAAACGTGGCACAACTTCAGCTTATTGAGGACATAGCCCTAGATAGGAAGTATGGACGTCGAGGATTAGGATAAAAGATTGGTAAATGGTAAATAGTTGACAGTTGTTGCACTTTAGGTGGGAGAGGTAGGGGCTAGCCTCATCTCCTCCTCCTTAGTAGCAGTATTATTTAGTAATCGCATAGCTTCTTAATCTTCAATATGTTTTACTATCTGCTGCTTCATTTCTGTTAAATCAATTGGATTCTGTTGCATTTTGGTCCTTAACTACATCATCTGGAATACTCTTGATGGAACAAGATTTTTGCCAATTGTAGCCTATTTCTTCTTCTTTTTCTTTCTACTGGGGCTGGGTCAGAAAGTTGTTCTTTGTTTTCGAGAAACGTGGTTAATGTATTACCGATATAGCACCAAGAAGGTACTGCTGAAAGTATTTGCAACAAATTAAAATAACATCTTTTAAGGATTTATCACAGCTTCATTATTATTTACAACAAAAATAAAACAAAAGTAAACAATTCGTTTTGATATTTTGAATAGAGTTTCCTTTGTCTTCAAAACATATTGCGTTTCTCACCCCCTAATTGTTTAACATATATATACTGGAATATTACCTGCTTATAATCGTTTTACTTGAGCCGAGGGGCTCTCAGAAACAACAACCTCTCTGCCTTCACAAGGTAAAGGTAATCTTCGTACGCACCACCTTCCCTAGACCTCTTTTACAGGATTTCACTGTGTGTTTTTGCAATTAGTTATGTATTCTGGAATAGTTAGTCACCATTACATTTGACCGGAATTCCCTCCTCTAATGTTCCAGCAATTCAATAACCCACTTGTCTGCTTGGTATAATCCACTTGCACCCCACCATATTGAGAAATAACTGCCATAATATGGAAATGGAAAAAATTGGTGATTGATACTCCTCAGGCATGTTCCACTTAGTAGCATTAGAGCACAACTGGATCTTCTTCTTTGATGGGTTTCGTTTTTTAAGAAAACCTCTCGAACTCTTGGGAACAAAAACACCTATATAATCAGGGAGTCAACCACAAGCAAAAGGATGGTCGCTAAGCCATATTGAGGGAGCTAGTGAAATCCAAGAAGGGTGATATATCATTTACAGGGGATAAGTTGCTCCAATGGAAGAGACTAATAAGCCAAAAGGATTTCAAACTGCTAATAGGAGTTGAGATACCATCAAAACATCTGAGATTCCTTTCTTTCAAATACACCAAAATGTACATGATGGAATCATCTGCCAGGTCTTCTTGATGGGGCTATCAACTTCTCTAAGACTCCAACTTCTAACTACTTCTTTGACACTTATTTTTTTTGACACTAGTAACATTGTATTTTAATCAGTTCTTAGGTAGTACTGAAAAACCATATTTACGAAAAGAAGAAAAAGATTAAAGTCCTTCCAATGCTAAACCAGGAACTAGGTGGACCCTAGACCATCTATGATTGAATCAGTCTCATTGGATTAGACATTTGTACACCAAAAACAGAACAACAAAATACAGTTAAGCTTGACTTCCTGCAGGTGGTTGTCCCTATTTTAAAACATCAATCATTTCTCTCTCTCCATATAGTCCACCATATACAAGCAGGTATCATCCTCCATCTTTCTCTGTTTCTAGCCCCAACTCCAACCTCCTCCCAACTGAAAAGAGTCTCATCAATCTTACTAGGCATAATCCAGGAAATGCCTCTGAGATTAAGGAAAATCTGGCACAGTTGATCAGTGAAATTGCAGTGTAGAAAGAGGTGTTTCACTGTCTCTGTATCCTTACAACAGAAGGAGCATCTGTTGCATAGAGATATACCTCTCTTGGCCACATTGTCCAATGTCAGAACTGCTTCATTGGCTAGCAGCCAGGTGAAGCATGCCACTTTTTGTGGCACTTTGACTCTCCAAATTTGCTTCCAAGGCCATTTGAAGTCTTATAAGGAGCGTTGGTTTTTCAGATGTGTTGCCAGGATCACAGATTACCTTATTGTCCATCATAACTTGAAAGAGAATAGGAAGAGTTAACAGTGATGCTGGCCTTACTATGTAATTTCCATATCAGCTTCGTGACCATTGCCTAGCCCGTGAAAAGTCTCAAGAACCCAAAAATTTTGTAAGTCTCCCCATTCTCAATCATTCAAATATCTTCTGAAATTAAAGTTCCAACCATCAGGTTCTCCAATAGCACCCGAGCTTGAATCAGGCATCAAATGAGTTTGAAGAGATGTGGATATAGATCTTCAAAAGGAGCATGACCTATCCACTCGTTTACCCAAAAAACAATTTGCTTTCATTCCCCATTTAAACCCAATGTTGCTCACAAAGGGCTCTAATATTCTTCCATAAACCCACCCCATGAGTAGAAGTCACTGGTTTAGTAGTCCAACAGCGTCTACTTTATACTTTTCACTGATTACAGCCTTCCAAAAAGTGACTGCTCTTGTAAAGAGAATCTCCATAATGGCATGATCATTTGATTATCATTAATGCCTCAAGTTGGTAATGCCAAGACACCTTCGTTCTTGCTAAATGTTAAAGTACTCCACTTGTCCTGCTACTAAAGACTCTGCCTAAGTTCCCAATGCTACTTCAAACAAAATATCTCATAGTTATTTGTGCCTTATGTGTATTTGCAGTATTTTTTACCTTTGGGTTTATATGATTCTGTCATCTGTGTAAATTTACATATTTTTTTTCAACTTTGAGTTGCCTTCTTTTCATCTGACCCCACGTTATACCTAGAGATCTCCCAAAAGTCTTTAGTTTCTGTTTTCCTGAGCCTAAAATTATCCTTTTTCCCATAATTGCGTCTGTACTGTTTTGCAGTGTTGGCCATTTTCATTGCAGTAGTAATGTTTTGTTTGTTGTGCAATTTCTAGTTTCTTCTGAACAGCTATTTTCTTGATTCTGTTTTCATCATCATCAGTCGCCACTTCTCCATTTGATTCTTCATCTAAAAAGCATTGTACCCCTCTTCTTGTTCGCACCTATTTAATATCAGTTGCTATTATCTTGTTTGGTAAGTCATGCACCCAGTTGATGCTGCCTATTTAGTTTCTTTTCCCGGGGACATCTTTTCCTTCCTGTAAACCACAATTTCTTTCCTGAAGAAATTTTTAGAAACTGGTTCTGGCTAATTCTGTTCTGTCCAAGAAAAGAAGGGGAAATCTCCCAGCATTCAGTTTTTGGCCTACCAGCTTCTTTTCCAACTTACTGGCCACATGTTCTTTCCCTTTTAAGAATTGCTGACCATTATCTCCTATTATCTCTGTGGTTTTCCGTTAAAAGTAACTGCTTGTCAGGACATGCTTCGTGCACATAGCTGTTGCCTTTTGGGTGGGGACATGCTTTGTGCCCGTTGTGCTAATACTGTCCCACAGTGTCTTTAGTATCACATCACATTTTCAACTCCCAATTCTAATTCTATAAATTGCCTATCTTTGCCTCTTTTAATTGATCTTGTGTTGGGCTCTGAATCTAATTCTGCGGGTTTTGCTTTAGATTATGATAAGCATTAATTATTATTACTACTATCTCATATTCTACGTAGCAGTAGACATGATTCTTATTACATGAAATCTTCCTAATTTTTCTTTTATATGATGTTAATTGTAGGTTGCGCCATAGAGGACCTGATTGGAGTGGATTGCATAGCCATGAGGACTGTTATCTTGCTCATCAAAGATTGGCAATAGTAGACCCAACTTCAGGAGATCAACCGTTGTATAATGAGGACAAGACCATTGTTGTTGCGGTAGGAAAATATTTTCTATATACTTGTATACTTCAATACCACAACAGTAAATGGTCTGTGGACAGTTTGTCTTTTGATTTTCTATAGTACAAGCTTTTCTTGTAGGGTAAAGTTTCTCTACTTTATAGTGAACACAGGAACTTAGAAATAAAGGATTTGTGAAGAAACTTTTGGTTCTTCACTTTAGCGGATTATGTGGTGCACAATGGCAGTCAATTAAACATCAATTAAGAACAATTCTAGGAGCTTTGAACTCAAAGAACTGAGAGACTAATTCAGGGCTTGGAGCCGAGATATATTAGAAGAAGGAGAAATGTATTATCTCAACTGTAATCCTTTACATGGTATATATGGATATATTCCATAACTAAAATCAACTGCTACTTACAATTCCAACTGAATGTTATAACAGAATAACAATAACAGAATTGTAACTAACTAATGAACCCCAACTAACTATTGGACATCGTCCACTAACTATCTTGTAAGATTTGTAGACTTGCATCAATATGTGATTAGTAACCAGGCGATTGACTAGATGAACATAGAGAGTCTACCATTATTAGTATTTACTCTCAGTTTATTGAAAGATCTGTGGGTCACATAGTAGTACAACTTTTCTATGCAACGTAAGTCAAATGTTGATGGTTTGATCTTTGTAGTTCCAATGATATCATTTGTGTTTGGATAAAGGAATGATATATATGATTGCATTTTTTGGGTTGAAATTCAAAAGATAAATCATAAATGTGTAGCCAAAAAACTTACAGAACATACAATTCTGTCATTTGTTGTGACCATATGATAAAGTGCAATGGTGGTATGAGTATTTCTATGACACTGATGCGTTCTTTTTATTTTTGATGTTTTAGATAAGCTTCTCTTGTCAAATAGCTAAAAGCTATTATTCACACATTTCAGGAGCCTTCTTTGCTGGCTACTGTGACCTTCTCCCATAGCTTGATTTTGATAAATGTTTCTTCCATAAGATTGATATCTGCTCCTTTCGGTTTTAGGTAAATGGAGAGATCTACAACCATAAGGAATTACGGGAGAAACTGAAGTCCCATCAGTTTCGAACTGAAAGTGATTGTGAAGTTATTGCCCATCTTGTAAGTACTTCAAGAATGAATTTAGTGGAATGTACTGACTTCTCAGTTTTTGCTGGTAGAATGATTTCAAAACACCAGGACTCAAAGTTTTCATCAATAGAGAAAAAATGAATTCTAGTAAGAAAATAAGGTTTCCTGCCATAATTTCTTTCTTATTGTGTATGTACTGTGGGATATACCTCTGGCAGTATGAAGAATATGGAGAAAACTTCGTTGACATGTTGGATGGGATGTTCTCTTTTGTTCTTCTTGATACCCGGGATAAAAGTTTCATCGCTGCTCGGGATGCCATTGGCATTACACCCCTTTATATGGGGTGGGGTCTTGATGGTATGTTGCTTTTTAGTATAATTATTTTTTGGCATATTACCCTTGTGATAAACGTTATGTGAACTCCCTTTGTTGTTTACTTGTGATTTCACCTGCTATAATTCTGATAGATACTGTCTCACAAGCAAATGATGTATAATAGGACCCTATCATATATGTAGTTCAGTAGTTCTTGGTGATCAACAAGAACATCTAAATTTGTTAGTTTAACTCAAGCTTCAGCCAGTCTATTACTCCAGCGAACAACACATACATCATTCACAGTAACATTTACTTAAGCCTAGCTATACAATGATGTGAGGTACGACTAATAAAATCCGCCCATCAGTTATAAGAGAAATGGCTAGCTAGAAATTGTTGTTTGTTTTTGAAGTCTTATAAGAAGACAGCAATGTTGCCGGCTTAATTACTTGATGGGAAATTTTTAGTGACATAAATCTGGTTTAGGAACATGTTTGATTTGGAGAAACATAGAAGAGAAAAATTGATTAAGATATGTCAATTCAAAGGGATCAATAGGTGTGGTATTCGATTTAGAAACTATAGGCTAAGAAGTTTTTTTGGCTGAAGTTTTTGAGCTTGGGAGACACCTTATTCCTTTTCCAACTGTCACATAGTTGAAAACAGATTGTATTTTTTAAGGGTAGTGCTATAGATGAAAAAGGGCTGCCTACTCATTGATTGTTGCGCATTCAGGACGGGTTATCTAAAGCTGAGGGGTAAGAAAAGGATTTGAGTGGTGAGTACGATAGGCTTCTTGGCCATCCGAGTTGCCATGGACTTGTTTCTTGAATTGTGATATTTGTAGTGGATTCTTCAATGTGATTTTCAACTTGACCCCACGTGCTAATAGTGCACAAGCCTCTCTCAGCATCAACACTTCTCGTCAATGGTGTTGATCTTGGCTTTGTCATCCCTCGTCTTTCCATGGTAGAGATAGTTCTCCAAGTGTCAAAAAAGTTCTCTACTTTGTGCATCACAAGCCCTTTTGAACATTGGTGGCTTGGGAGCCTCGATCTTAGTCCCACTCTTCACAATAGCGTATTTGGCTGTCCCAGTCACGCCAACACGATCTGCTTTTCGAGTGCCTCCATCTTTGCCTTCATGGCATTGATCCATGAGTTTTCACTCTAAGGTAGCAAAGGTCTGCCTCATCTTGGTCTTCATACCTCATCTTGGTCTTTATACGCCCATCCAAGTCATCTCGAATCCTCTCGATGTTTTCAAGAGTATGCCCCTCAAGAACGCTTACACTATGTTTGGATCATTGTTATTCATTGTATTGTATTGTATTGTATTGTATTGTATTGTTACTATACCTACAATGTTTGTTTTGATTGTTACTTAAAACGCAATGTACTATATTGCTAAATTTCGTTGTTACGCAACAATGAATACCCCCTATTTTATGGAACAACCAATTTGATGTGTTCCCATTGTTACTTAATTTTTTTTTTCAATTATATCTTCACATAATATTTCAAAATACTATTTTACCCTTTACCTTAATTATTTAAATCTAGTAAAACCGCCTACCCTAGAATAATTAAGTATATTTAAGTAAATTTATAAATTACAATACAGTGCGATACAATTAAACTACACAATTAAAATGTTACTAAACAAAAACAAACAATACAATCTAGCCAAACATTGTATCTACCATACAATACAGTACAATAGAGTACGATACAATACAATACATTATGAAACAATGGGTAACAATGATCCAAACAAAGTGTTAGAATGTCTTCTATCTTCCCTAAGCATTGGCCAAATATCTCAACTGCGTCTATCCTTGCATTAACCTTTGTAACCCACTCCTTATTGAGTGTGGCCTCCTTGGATAGGACATCCACATCATCCCGCTCGCCAGTTCTTGGGATGTAAGCCCTTTATTCAACTCTACCTCGAGCGGCACCTCTTGGTTTATGTTGGCAACATTCCTCCTTTTGTTATTACCTTTCGTGTCATCGGAATCTTGGGTGACATTGCGTGGGGTTGGGTGTTAGCAACATTGATTTTTTTGTTGTTCGCCATTCCCTTTGTTGGAACCTAGCTTTGATTCTACACTGTCACATCTTTAGTCTTCAACTAAGCACACATACGACACTTGACAACTTGCTCACAATGTTGCTATGCCAAGTCAGTCTAAGAAGCTAGGAATAGCTAAGAGAGTGGTAGAGAGAACACAAGAGAATTGCAAGTGGGAATTGTATTGTAGGAAACTTGATTGATTTTTGCTTGATGATTTTACTAATGAAATATCCCTCTATTTATACTACTCATTTAGGGCTTATATGCAATAATAATTACCACACAAGTCCTTTCATATTTACAAGTATGTCACCTTCACTAGAACTCTTTACATGCCTAGAATATTCTAAGGCCTTTCTAGAATTCTTCCTTGATATTCCATAAGAATCTTGAGCCTTTCCAAGAAACTCCCCATGGTTCTAGAATCTTCTCACAAATGCTAGCATCTTTCTTATGTAAGATACCACATGGCAAAAAAGTTGTGCCAAGTGGCGCTTGTATGGTAGGTAATCACATTTAACTGTAATAACAGACACAAATGTACCATATTTATTGTACTTCAAGAAGAGCAATAAATGAGGGTAGTTAAATTTCTGCCTCTCCAAATTTTGAAAGATTTCCTTTTGAATTCTGATGCTTCTTTGAGTCTTCTGCAGAGCTACACTAGAGAAACTCTACTCATTTCATTCTTCTCATGTATAACCTCACACGCTCCGCCCATTCAAACCTAGAATCTGAGGCTAGGTTAGTATCAGTCAAGTCATAGGACTTTCCCCTAATCTGAAAAAGATTTTGTTCTCCATCCTTTCCACAGGGAGAGAGAGAGACAATTTTTTTTTTTGAGAAAGGTAACTTGTATTATAAACAAAAGAATACACAAGGATTCAACAATGTTAGAGGGATTCTGAGCTTGTTTGAGTGGCTATCAGAAATAGAAAGGCTCAAAGGATGATCTTAGATGCTTCTATAAAAACGAACAAGTGTGAAGAAGAAAGACTGCAATGGTTTCGAGGAGAGAGTCGTTTTCAGAGATTTCGGGCAATTCTGGGAGGGTTTTGAGGAAAGAAAAAATGAACGGGTCATGTTGGAAAAGGTTTCGGACGTCGGGTGAAAAGGTCAGAGGAGAGAGATTGACGAAAAAGAGAAGATTAGTGCTTACCTTGAAGCTCATTCGTGGGATTATCTTTTAATTTTCAAAGTAAAAAAGAGAAATAAATTCTAGGTGTTTCTAAGTGTAAAAACTGTTAAGAATATAATTATGTAAATGATACTGTGCTCCTCTTACAACTTAAACTTTTAGAAGAGATCACAAGCAGAAGTCCTGGGTTTGATTCTCACTGCCACTCGTTGTCTCGTTTGGACAATGAAAAGAATCAGGTCTTCACATGATTGTTGAGAATATAATTAGCTTCATATAAGTGTGCTCTTTCTGATAGCTTAAGTTTTTAGATGAAATGAAACTATTTTTACTAATGGTAACATTTCATTAAAAAACTGTACAAAGTTAGAGCTGGTAACATAATACGTTTTCTGGGATATCAAAATATGAAATCCCCTACAACAAAACTTATAGGCATTCTATGATATCAGTATGGAGTCACTATCATTTACAGGACTTCATTTACACCAAAAAAGAAAAAGCTAAATTTTCATTTATCTGAATAGAGTTCTTTTTGTCCTCAAAACACCTGAAGTTCCTTTCCTTCCAGACTGTCCACCAACTACTCCACCCCAAGATCTCAAAAGGTCAACTGATACCTTTGGCATAATCCAAATCATCTTAACAATACTTAGGAACACGTGCCATAATTGAGAAGTAATAACACTGTACTGTAGGAATAAATGTGTATTATCTTCAGCCTCCCTTTCACATAGACAGCACCTGGAACTCAGCCGGTAACCCCTCCTTAAATTTTCATGAGTCAAACGAACTTGTCTAGCCTCTAGCCATACAAAACATAGCACCTTAGAAGTTGCATTCATCTTACAGATCTGTTTCTAGGGTCATCCTCTGTCATCCTGTCTATTGCCCATCAGAATCTTGTACGCTGATTTAACTGTAAACATCCTCATACTTGGCCCTTTCCATACCAAGGGATCTTCATAATCTGTGAAGCCTTGCACCTGATACAGTTGACTTTAATGATTCAGCAACTCTGTCCACTTCTTAACCATTTAGTGATCTTCTAAAACTCAAATTCCATCTTTGATGCCCATTACAGATGAAATGATCACACTCTTCAACAACACCAAATGCACAAGAGCTGAAAAACAATTGCTTGTATATGATGGTTTTTATGGTGCAAATTTCATGATGTACATGACATTCACAGAATGAGAGATTTTATTGCACTCTGCAGAAGGACCTAGAGACCACGGTAATCCCCTTCTTTTGTTTTTGTGTAGGGATATCTCACTTTTGTACAGTCCAATCACCTCCTTGGTGTTTGGATTTACTCCATTTGTATATCTTTAGCTTACCGATAAAAGAAATAATAGAAAAGAGGCTGGAAAATTCTTCTTCGGACACGCCAAGGGTTCCCTACCATTTTACAGTTAGCGAGTCAAGTGAAAATATTGAAAATACAAATCAAAAGGGTTATCTAGTTGACAACATGAGAACCCCATCAGTTTTTTAGCTCAAAAGATTTTCCATTCTTGCTGATAAAGGTAGAAGAACAATATCCTACTCAATCAAAGGAGGTTCTCTCAATAGAGTTAGAGGTATCAACAGAACCAAACAGGAGCTGGTATATAGGAGAGCTGTGTTTGGGGAACACCAGGAGCTCAAGTACGTCTGCTTAGTTCGTAGACATTTTATGTGATGGATATGACGGAAATATATTTGAGTGACAAGAATAGACCAGGACTAGAGGGATAACATAACAGGTTTGGGAAGGTGAGGACTTCCTTTGTTGCTCGCAGTAACTTAGAAACAAAGGGATAAAGGTGTTGGAATAGAAGGTTTTGATATCATTTTTAGCTTATGAGCAAATTACGGGGTAGTAGTGGAGTCAGAGGGGAAAGAGATCTACCAATAGCACATCCTGTATATGCAGTTAGAAACACTACCTAGAAATGCTGGAGGGACTACTACACGATCATGATAAGCATGTAAGGGTGTGTGGCAGTTCCAATTGGATTGTGGATTCATGGGCTATGCTGGAATGAAACTTTCTTGCCTAGCTTCGATATCAGCTTAACTGAGCACCTTAGGAAGACAGAAATGTAGGACAGATTTAATAGTGATGATATTTTCTGCTTACAAATATTGTTGATAAGGGAGAACCATAAATTGCACAGAAATAACTCTCGTAAACCTGAATGCTTTTAAAAATACTTTACAATGTATATGAGTATATGTGGTACATCTATCTGGTGAGAGACACTAGTACATTCCATCTATATATGTGCTCAGCCCATGTATGCATTGGACTATAATTTGTATTTATATGGATTGCAAAAGCCCAGCTGGTTCTGAGCCGCTTCTGAATGCCTTAAGTAGAAAACAAAATGTTTTTTTAGTGTTACGTATTTCACTTCAAAGGAAAAGGAGAAACATTAGGTAGAATGTAGCTCTTTGACTTGGAACCTTACACATTGAAGTTGACAGCCATGTTTGCTTCAATTCGAGTTGTTCAGTAGTCAGTTAAAACAACTGTTTATGTACATTCACTTTTTTTTCCCATTCGGTGTCCGGTACCCACATTGAAGCCCGACTAAATCCGGATTCGGGCCGGGAAGTCCCACACTGGGGAGAAACATTAGGTAGACTGTAGCTCTTTGACTTGGAACCTTACACAGTGAAGTTGACAGCCATGTTTGTTTCAATTCGAGTTGTTTTAAGTAGTCAGTCAAACAGTTGTTTATGTACATTCACTTTTTTTTTGTTTCCCATCCGGTGTACGGTATCCACTTTGGAGACCGACTAAATCCGGATTCGGATCGGGAAGTCCCACGTTGTGGAGTAAAACACTCCCTAACAAAGGCGACTCCGTACCTAAGGGGACTCGAACCTGAGACCTCTTGGTTAAGGATGAATGAGTACTTACCACTCCACCACAACCCTTGTTAGTGTTTATGTACATTCACATTATTTCCCATGTCCATAATTTTATCTTCCCACAATTTGCTTTCAGCCCTTTCTGCATATAGAGAAAATAACAAAAGTTTCCATTGGATCATGTATATATAGACTGCACAAGTTCAAATTTTAAACAACTTTGCATATGCATATGCAATCAATGACTTGAAATAACTATTACTTTTATGCAGGATCCATATGGTTTTCCTCGGAGATGAAAGCCTTAAGTGATGATTGTGAACGATTTGTTAGCTTCCTTCCCGGTCATATTTATTCAAGCAAAAATGGTATGCTCATCTCTGAGCCTGTATTTCATTCATCTTGATAGCTGATCATGTTTCCTGTATGATCAACATACTTCTCCTATTTATTTCATTTTTTTGGATCTGTTGAAAACAGTCTTAAATTTCTTAATGCTGGTGTAATTATTTATCTATTGATCAACCAAAAGAGTGAGATCTACATGTTATTGCTGCGCAAAATTGCTTCTAGGTGATTTCCTCCCATCTATGTAAGCCTTGGTGTAGAGAGTACCCTGTACTCGTGTTGTTGGGAGGTAGCAAGTACCCTGTGAAAAGTAGTCGAGGTGCACACAAAGCCTGGTTATCACAATTATAAAAAAATAAAAGAATTGCTTTTAGGAATGCAGCTTCAATCTTGAGGAGTCTTTTGGGATGGTGGATGTACTTTTAGTAATATTAATCGACATAAATCCTTTTGTTTTGTACTTCTGTACTAGCCAAGCAGATTGTATTTTACTTTCGAAACCCCTCTATGGATTAAGAGAAAATGGCAAGTGTAATATAATGTTACTAATGGTCCCTTTTTATGTGTTTGCAGTGTTTACGTTAAAATAAGAATCTATTTTCCCTAGAGAAAGGAAGGTTAGTGTAATGACACCTCAATAAGTAGGAGCTATTGGGTTCTTAAACTAGAGGAGCCCGTAGATAAAAGCCAAATAAAGTAGTATTTCTATGACTTCTTTATTTTGTACGGTGTAGAAGTTTGAGAATATTCTGTTACTAATATTATGCATACACTAATTCTTGAAGAATTGCAACCGTTTCAACTTTCATCATATTTACTCTACCAGTATTGATATAATATTCTGGCCATATTAACATCTTAAACTCTATGTCCGATCCATACCGTCATGTAAAATGAAAAGAAGTCGTATATAATGAAATGATGGGAGTACTCACCAATTTTAGTTTTGCATGGATAAAAAGTGAACCACGGTTTTTGGTGTGAAGGAAATATTCAAAATCATCATTGTTATCAAAGTCATTCTTTGCTTTCAAGAACTATTCATTCTATCTCTTAAATAAATTATATGTGCAGGAGGACTTAGAAGATGGTACAACCCACCATGGTTTTCGGAAACCATTCCTTCTACTCCATATGATCCTCTTGTCTTACGGAAGGCTTTTGAGAAGGTCAGTTTATTCTAGATGTTGCATAAAAAATTGTGGCTCAACCATGACATACTCCCCGGACATGTATTTGACATAGCCCTCTAAACTTTAAAAGTAAGCACCTTTCACTTTGTTCTATTTTGAACGTTTTCTTGGACTCTTTCAGGACACATATTCCCTTGACTAATTGGAGAGAAGATATCCTTGATGTAGCTGTCATTTTGATTGTCCTCTTGTTTGTAGTACTTCCCCCTACTAAATAAAGCCTGTGTTTGTCCAAAGAAAATGATAAAATATCAAAGCAACTTGTTGATGGATGTGAACTGTGGAGTGTGCATGATATTTGGTCTCAGTCATTATCATATCCTTCGACCTTCAAATGCAAATTTTACAACTTTGTGTAAAATGTGTCAATAGCTTTTCCTGGGATTTTCCCCTTTTATGTACCCATTCTCCACTTTCTGTCTAATACTACTGATTTAGTGCATTAAATGCTATTCTTTCTAATCGTAATTTGTAACTTTCATTAGTAAATAGCAAAAAGAGAATGCTAGGAGCAGTTAAAATAAAAAATAGAAAGCCATTACAAGCTGAGTAATGTGCTTAACAAAAATAGCCAAGATATCATTTACAGCTACTATGTCCATGTTGCACCAAAATCTAAGCTAAGATATACAACGACCTTTGATTTTTGGTGAGGATTCTTCTTTGTTTCCAAAATATTTCTTGTTTCTTTCCAGCCAAATCCACTAAAAGATTGTTGGAACTGTTTCAGAGAGGGTATGAAGCCTTGTGAATACCCTTTCTGTGCTAACCTTGAAGGAACTGTAGAGTAATTTTTAGCCCACTTAGGCCCCAGATACTGAAAAAGAAATCCCATTGTTGAGAGATGAACTTTACAATGCAGAAACACGTGGTTGATGCCCACATTAAATGCTAATCTTATTCTGCACATTTACTTTATGCAGGCTGTAGTTAAGAGACTCATGACGGATGTACCATTTGGTGTGCTTCTCTCAGGCGGACTGGATTCTTCACTTGTTGCTGCAGTGGCTAGCCGCTATTTGGCTGATACAGATGCCGGTCGACAATGGGGATCCCAGTTGCATACGTTTTGCGTAGGCTTGAAGGTGATGATGCATCCTTACTGAACATGCTCTGTTTTAGAAATTGTCAACTGTATTATCACATAGAGGTTCTGGACCATGATCACTGTCCCTTTCACATGTTTCATACATAGGATTTGCGAAGTAGTAGCAAAATGGAAATTTTCTATATAAGATACCAATTACCTTCTCAGGAATGAATCTTACCATTAGGATTTGTCGATTTCCTTTTGATATCGTGGTTAATTCTGATATGACCTTACTCAATCCTGCCTTTTATTTTCTTCTTTTAGTTTATCTCTCTTGTTGCAGTTATATCTCTCTTTTTTTCATGTCTTGCTTACTTTTGGAGAACTGAAATTTAACTCCAGTTGCAAGGTTTGGTACTATTAACTTGCTTATTTCTTTCATCATTGGTCCTGAAAATATGCTACTATCTTGTATATGCGGGATCTTGGAATCTTCCCAGTGTGAATAACTTCAAATGATAATCAGAACTGATCACAGTCATTTCTCTTAACTAAATATACATCTGTTCGAAATTTCTTGTTACTGCACTTTGATTACCTGTGCTAAACGCTTTCAACACCTCTCATGAGGCCAAATTTGGCAGTAAGTGTACGTAAAACCGTTTAGTGTACCTTATTCAGTAGGTCTGTTATTGTCCATAATCACACACAAGAATCAGAGTGTTTTTAGGAAGCCTATTAGCGTGATTGGTGGATTTCTGAGATGAGTGTTTTCTTTGTAGTGCATTGTTTCTTTTCTTTTGTTTATAATTTGCTGTGTCATTGTAATTTAGGTTGACTTTTCTTTGACTTTAGGGTTCTCCTGATCTGAAAGCTGCCAGAGAGGTGGCAGACTACATTGGAACTCGTCACCATGAGTTTCACTTTACAGTGCAGGTAGCTTTTCCTAATGACGTACCAAAGCTGATTTCCTTTTCCGGAGCATAACCACTTAAGTCAAATTAACTATATACTTGTTTGCATTGCTATGTCAGGAAGGAATTGATGCCTTAGAGGAAGTCATATATCATGTTGAAACATATGATGTGACCACTATCAGAGCCAGTACACCAATGTTTCTCATGTCTCGGAAGATAAAGTCATTGGGTGTGAAAATGGTTTTATCTGGTGAAGGTTCTGATGAAATTTTTGGTGGTTATTTATATTTCCACAAGGCACCCAACAAAGAGGAGTTTCACCAAGAAACTTGTAGAAAGGTGGATCACATTATCAATTTTGCATTCATTCAGGCTTTATTGGAAGTAACTGCATTTCTATTAGAATTATCTTTGAACTATTTCTAGCTCTGATGGATTCTTTGATGTTAATCCAGATTAAAGCACTTCATCTTTATGATTGCTTGAGGGCCAATAAATCTACTTCAGCTTGGGGTGTTGAAGCTCGTGTACCTTTCTTGGATAAAGAATTTATCAATATTGCAATGAACATTGATCCGGAATGGAAAATGGTAATTGCTTCCCCTCTTAAATTTCACCCACCTCCACCCAACCACCAAATCTAGATTAACAAAGACCAAGAAAGAAAGATAAATCCTGTTCCTCCTTCAAGGAACAATAAAATGACATCTTACATAAAAAAATGTCAAAAGATACTGCAAGTTATGTAGAAAAACAGTCTTCAACATCATGGTAGACCAGGGTTCAAATCTCAAGAAAAAAAAATGTTACGTAATTTTTCTCATATGCTTAAGCCTTGGTGCAGAGTTACCTAGTAAATGAGCTAGTGAGAAGTTGCAGGTACTTGGTGGATTAGTTGAGGTGCACACAAGTTGACTGAACCATTCTTCATAGAGACAAGTTCAATCTTGTTCCATCATGAGTTTATGTTGTGTTGACTTTTCTGTGTTTATAAATAGATGAGCACATTTCTGGAGCATGATTTAATTTATTTCTGAAGTTATTTCTAAACTCAAGCTTGCTGCGACTTATGTTAGGTCTAGAGAATTTCTGCCAGGCAACAAATGGAATGTACATTCAAGTATTTATCTCCTTATTAGAAGTCCAGTGTTACTTGAACGGATCTGATGTATGGGATAGAATATAGCTTCATACACATAACCTCATTATAATGTTGCTGATTTCATCTTTACATCTAGTATGATCCTACAATTTAATATATCTCTGTACAGTGACTATTATATACTGAAAAATCTTTCTTGAAACATTACAGATCCGACCTGACCTCGGAAGAATAGAAAAGTGGGTTGTACGTAATGCTTTTGACGATGATCAGAATCCTTATCTGCCAAAGGTTTGTTAATTTTCTTCTATAAGATTTAAATTCAAATTTTTTATTCTTTGCATAATAAATAGGCAAGCAGACTCCTTGTTAAAACAAAAAATAAAGAAGCAAGCAAACCCCAAATACGTTGTGTACTTGTGCACAGATGTGTATTGTATGTGTCACATACAAGGGTATCATATGTTCAATCCCAACTTACTCATGCATGTGTAAGACCTACATATATATATATATATATATATATATATATATATATATATATATATATATATATATATATATATATATATATATATATATATATATATATATATATATATATATATATATATATATATATATATATCAGTTCAAAGCTATAAATGACGATAAAAAGACATTATGATCAAGTTGTTGAGTCTCCTCTGTTTTCTTTTTTAGCATATTTTGTATAGGCAGAAGGAACAGTTCAGTGATGGAGTTGGCTACAGTTGGATTGATGGCTTGAAGGATCACGCGAACAGTCAAGTGAGCTTTTTTGTTCCTTTTCTCTTCGCTCTCTTTCCATTCCTTCTTCCTTCCTTTTGCGGTAATGCTGAACACATATTTTACTTTGGTCCAGGTTTCTGATTCTATGTTAGCGAATGCAAGTTTTGTTTACCCTCATAACACACCCACAACCAAGGAAGGTTACTACTATAGAACTATTTTCGAGCGATACTTCCCCAAGGTGGGTCTTTCATGTCTTCTTTTCTTTGTTATTCATGTACAGTTTATGATACTTTCTCCCAAATAATATTTTCTTTTCAATATTACTTAAGCCATTAACTAGATTGCTTTCTATCTTGGTATTTGTTGATTAAGGGGTAATATCATAATTTTAATTGTTATTTGGAGCAGGCTGCTGCAAGAGAAACTGTTCCTGGTGGTCCAAGTGTGGCCTGCAGCACTGCAAAAGCAGTAGAATGGGATGCAGCTTGGTCCAAGAATCTAGATCCATCCGGTCGAGCTGCTCTCGGTGTTCATGAAGCTGCTTATGAGGTTAAAGAAATATGAAGTTGATAAAGCTGTAGTAGCTGTTTGATTGTATATCTTCATTCAAAAACCTGACTTGTTCCACATTTGACTTCTTTTACGAGTTTGAATACTTTGCTTCTGGTTTTACAATTACCAAAGTTTATTCTACTTGAGATGAAATATGACGAATATGTGTTATTCATGACATGAAAACAAATTCATCATGATTCAATGTCATAAATCACCATAACTACTATGAGATCTCAAAGAAAGTATATCCAATCTCATGCTCAAAAACACAGGATTTTTGGTACTTGAAATAGTCCTAACTATAATGAATCCTCTTAATGTATAACCTCAATAGATCAGAATGGATAGAAAGTAAACACATAGAGTCTCTTTGGAAACCGTTATTTAGAGATTCTATGACCAAGTTAAATGAAAAAAAATGGATCATATAATAAGTTAATTTTGAAAAATACTGTATTTCTTATAAATCCTTTTTTATGATGAGTGCATTTTTCCTGTAATAATTTGTGGAAGTTAAAGCTTATGAGAATGCAAGTTTTGTTTATCTCCATGTGTAGAAATAATTCGTTTCGTATGAGAATTTGGCTTATCATAAAACAATGCTAATGAGCTGAAATAGAACCAGATCGTGGAAATAGTTCATTTCCCATGAGAACTTGTTTTCTTTTAAGAAACATTAATGAAAAATTGAAATAACATAAGATTGTTATGTACTATTTAATTCTGAAATCATTAGTGATTTTAGAGTAATTATTATCCTCTAACTCACTATTAAATATGATATTAGCGAGATATTGCATTTTAAGGAAAATAACTCGAGATGAGTTTTATTTCAGTCGGAGCTCTTAAAGGTTACTCTACCCTAAATTCTGGCTTATGCTTATATAAAAAGAGTTATTATATTCCCCTTAAATAAGCATCTCTTAAATTCATGAAATATTCATCAAGATCTCAAATATCTCATAATTTATTTCTCTTTTCAAAGAGATCTCGAATATGCATAAGCTTTCTGGGATATTCATAAATAGATCAAATCAAACTCTTCTTGATAATCAAACACTTGAAGAAATTTCACAAATAGTACTTCAAGAAAATTCACAATTTCTTTCATGCAGATCAAGTCTAAATCATCTTTATTTGAGAAGTATGTAACTAACGATCCTCAAATCATGGAGAAATCTTTAGAGAGAATAATCAAGAGATTAACAAATTTGTACCTACATTTATTTCATCAATAAAATTATGTTTCTTTATATTTTATTGGTCCTTAATTTATTCTTCTAACGCTTCAAAATTCATTGCAAATACATATACTTATAGTTGAAATTCAATCATATTTTCATGCAAAAATACCTAAAGTTAATAATCAAATGCATAGTGAAATTTCAACAAAAAATGACTTTTGAAAAATATGAATTGCCTTTTGAAAAATATGAGAATCTACCGTAACTGAACACTAAGCAATGATAGTTTACATTTTAGTTTTAAATATAAAAATAGTTGAAATTCAACCATTTCAATCATAATTTCATGCAAAAATATCTAAAGTAAGCAAGGATAGTTTACAATCAAATTTGAAAAATATGAGAATCTACTATAACCAGACAAAAAAATGACTTTTGAAAAATATGAAAAAATTGACTTTTGAAAAATATGAGGATCTACTATAAACTATGCTGTATACACAGGGAATACTCATAGTAGTTAATTGTATACTCCTCTAGTTCCTTATACCATTTCCATAGCATTTCTTCATAACTTTTTAAAATACATAGTAGTTAATTGTAATTCGATAATTATTTTTTTTTTCTTCATTTGACAATATAATATTTGTTGTATATTTCGTAAGATATGAATAGACGACATATATAAATTATTGTATGTCACATAAAATATTTATTGTATATTTCGTAAGATATGAATAGACATATATAAATTATTGTATGTCACATAAATACTACAAGTGTTTAGATAAGTTCTTAACGCATTATAGTTTTTTAAAAAAACTTTTTCAATTAGCCCTGTTATTGCACATATTTATCAAAATTATTGTAGAAGTATTTAATAATAGGGTTACGATTTCGTCTAATTGAGTATATGCCAAATAGAGTATTATTTTTTTTATTTTGTATAATATTTCAAAAACATCCTTCAACTATACCATAAACTTATACTACATCTTTAAAGAATCAGTTTTGACAGAAAACATCCTTTAACTATATCCCAAATTTAAACTACATCTTTAAAGTATCATTTTTAGCAAAATACATCCTTTAAGTATTTGTAAGTAAACAACTTTCATCCTTTTGTTAGATATTGTCCAAACATTAAGGGATCTTACGAAAACATGAGCAGTTAACGTGACTTTCAACAAAATAATTTCATTACTTTCTATAAGAAGTTCTTGAAAAACATAAAAAAATCTCAAACACAGTTGCTTATGGAACCTAAAAATGATTGGAAGGTGTGAGCGTATATGATTTGCCTTTTTCGTAACGAAAAAAAGTTGGAGATTAATTATTTTACCTTTTTCTTAAACAATTAAATTAATAGATTTTTGGGTCAATCTAATATTGAAGTGACTAAATATTGATTATGTATCGTATTTGAGTTTCGTTCTACATTATTAGAAGCGGAAGTCTCCAACAAATGTCGCTTCTAGCATATTCAATTGAGAAGAAATATATCTAAACTAATAATATTTTTTAATTAAAATTTCATGAAAAATGAAAAAAAAAAAAAAAAAAAAAAGGTCAAATTAAAAGATTTTACATAATTCTTAAGTCAATTACGAAAAAGTTCAGGATAATATTCTTGGCATATCTAAGAATAATAATTAGGAAGGGACAACTTCAATTTTGTGGGATATATCAATTAGTTTTATGATAAATTCAAGTAGAAGGATGAAAATTGTTTACTTTAAAATACTTTAAGGATGTTTCATGGTAAGAATGATACTTTAAGGATGTAGTTTGAGTTCGAGGTATAGCTTAAAAATGATTTTGGCCAAAAACTCGAAAGAAGTGATCGTTACACTTTAAATCACATTTAAAGTTAAGATTACGTCTTTTAAAATTTAATTATTCGATAAATTTAATTAGTTTAAGCTTGAAATATCTAAGAAGATACCAAATAATTGAAGATATTCTTATAGAATCAATACTCAAACATTATTGATTTCAAATTGGGAAAATTGTATATAATAGCAAACTAATAACCTAAAATAAATGGAATAGCTAAGGTTTGATTTAATTGTGCTCCATAGCAAACGTTAGCTAAAATTTGCCAGCGTCTCTCTCCCAGAAATCTCGCTCGCCACTCTCCATTCTCGCTCGTCTCTCTCGCTTTATACACAAAAGTGTATAATTACGTTTCTGTTTTGTATAAAGCGAGAGAAAATTGTATCTACACATGCAAAAATCTATATCTTCGTGTTATACACTTAATTATACAATTTACAAACATTTTACTTCAAATATTGCAGAGAAAAAGGTCAACGAATTATACAATTGCGAATTATACAATTGCAGTAAAATACAATTTTCTCTAGCTTTATACAACAGAAGTGTGTATATTGTGTTTCTATTTTTGTATAAAGCGAGAGAAAAACATATATCTTCTTGCTATGCACTTAATATTGCAGCGAAATAGGCAGTGAATTATACAATTGTGCATTATACAATTGCAGTAAAATATGATAACGAATTATACAATTGCAGCGAAATAGGCCAGCGAATTATACAATTTAGGCCAGCGAATTATACACTTGTATATGTATAGCGAATTATACAGTTTTATGTTTGCTATGGAGCGCAATTATGCAAAGTTTGCTATAGCATACAAATATAAATTTTTTGTTTGCTATATGTGAAAGTTGTCCTTTCAAATTAAAGAGAATTAGACAAATTAAAAAAATAACAACTGATAAATTGTATACGCCTTTTAATTATATTGTACTTTTAGAAAATAGTAAATTTCAAAAATATATGTATAATGATTGACCTGGTCTGGTCACTTTTGGGCCGACCAGGTTATCTTTTTTTCTCTTTGGTTGTATTAAGAGGGTGGCACAATCTTGGTTAAATCAACAATACGGACTTAATGTTCAAATTTAACACAAAATATAGGCGAACCCAAGATTTGAATAGGATAGTAACTTGTTGATCAGGATTGAAATCTAGGTATGCAAGGAGGTATTTTCTTGTTTCTATTAGCAAATGAAGACCAATTCAATGTTCATTAAGGTTGCATTTTTTATTATATTTTTTTCCTTATCAGTTTCTCAATATATACATGATTTTTCAAAGTTAACGAGTGCACGTGCATCCCATTTTTACATGTGGATTCGCCCCTGATAACAAACTATTAAGAAAATTTCAATTAATACTAATTAAAATAGATACATAATTATAATTATATTTATATTTGTATTTATATTTATATATATGTAACATTAAATAAATTTGAATGCGTTATTTTTTCGAAGCCTAAAGTCATTACTTTAGTGGCTTTAGAGTTGAATCGCCCCTACTATTACCTCAATCAATGGGCTTTAGCACCATCCTGTTCCATCTCCTTCGAGGTAAAGATCATTAATTCATTTTCATGTCAAATTCCTTAGTTAAAAGATTACAAATAACTTTTAGGACCTTACATATTCTAAAAAAATAACGTCATGTTTTAATAACCGTTTAACTGCATCATATTTAACGTGAATATATCTTTATTTTTTTATTTCATTATACACACTAATTTTTGAAAGAAGAGCATTCAAAGTAGATATTTTATCATCGGCAAGTACCGTTTTATTCTTAATTGTGTAGTTACAAAATCGAACAACCTCCTTTTTTTTTAAATATGTTTTGAGATCCTCCTTTTAAATATGCTTTGAGAAAAAAAAAACGATGGTTAATTACTTTCTTATTTTAAATTATATATTTATAATGTTTGATTATAAATAACTTACGCATATTCAGATGATAAAAAAATAAATAATATTAATAATTCAATGTTTGAACTTAGACATAAAATTATTCAAATGTTTATTCAGATTCAAACGTGTTAATCTTAATGAAAAGAAATAACGCCTAAATTTGGGAAATATATAGGCTGCTTGCCTGGTAGAACTCTAGCTCATTGACCTTAAATTTATGGGACATTTGGTTTATGCATATTGAATTGCATATTTGTGTGTTCTTTTGTTTAAGATGATATTCATGCAAAACATTTTTCTTGGTATAATTTTATACCAAGTATTATAAATTTTAGTTTTTATGGTATAACTAATTGTATAAAATTTATATATCTTCATTAATATTTCATCCATATATTAAACATACGATGCACCTATATTTACAAAGGATAGTTACGAATAATGAATGAATTGTATATGTTATAATGGAAGATAACTAATTTAAGTATATTAAGAATAAGTAGGAAATGATTCATTTGGTTCAATTTTTATGTGATTAACGGACATCAAATTTATAGTTAGACATAATATATAAATATGTCCTTATTATTTATATTTATATTTTTTTAACTTTGAATGTGCACGAGTAGATACTTATATTTGTATAAATTCGTTGAATAAATAAATACACACGTTCTGCATGTCATCTTACAAGACAATTTTGCGTCCTATGTCTTACATGTATTATGTCTCGTAGAATTCAGTGTCTACTTCCACTTTATATAAATTTAATTTAAATATCTATTTATACTCACATAAAAATAGATGACATACATGTGAAATAAGATCAGGTAAAATGATAAACTTATCTATTATACCTAATATTTATATGCAATAAAATGATAGTGGATCAATGCTGCTATAGTTTTGCAATTATTTTTCAGAAAGTTAGCTAGTTATGTTTTTTTTCCACTTATTTTTTCTGTTGGAATTAATAACGGAAATTATTTTAAAATGTCAATATTTTAGTATTTAATAGGTTATTGTGTCAGTAGTTTCAATATTTAGTGATAGTATCAAAATTTTACCTTATTATGTATGTTAATTATATTTTAATTATTGGATTTAATTAAAAAGAATATAGAATTTATATAACAAACAAAAGCTATTTAGGGGAGATAAATTTTTTAAAAAGTAGCAAATGTTTAAAACTCTCAACATCGACATAACTAACTCAATAAAAAAAACAGAATATAAAATACATATAATCTATGAAATACAACAATACATATTAACTATAATAGAATCAAAATTTCATATACACTTCCAAATCTATGAATACAAAATACATTAAATCTATGAAATATAAAAACACATACTAACTATAACAGAATCAAAATTTCATATACACTTAAAAATCTATTCTATAATAGTAAATAACACAATCAAACGCATAATATGTGTTACATTGACATAACTAACAAAAAAAATCAGAATGCAAAATATAAATAAATTTATGAAATGCAAAATTACATACTAACTATAACAAAATCAAAATTCCATATACACTTTCAAATCTATTCTATAATAGAGTCCCACGAAATTTCAGTGTGACGTTGAAATATGACATTCAACTGTAGACACAGACACATTGTATGAAGAGGCATACTTAGGGTATCAGCAACTTAGTTAGCCTCTCTAAAGCAATGTCTAGCAGTATTGTTTCTGTCAGGTTGTTAAGTGTTGCAGTTCACAGAAACTGTGTATGCTATTATCATATCCCCTTTTCAATGCCAGCTTCATAAAAGTAACTTCCATATGTGGAAAGCTTATATATCTATTATATATTAGTAGCTCGCTTTGTTTAAGAGGGATTAAAAATGATGGTGTTGTTATTACTTGCTAGATCCATTTTTTTTACCAAAGTCGTGAGAGTTTCAATCTTTTGTGAATGTTCTTGCCATTCTAGTACATGTGTCTTTTCATTATTCTCAAGATTTTACCCTTTGACATTCTATATATGTTGGTTTTACTGGCCAAGGATCTGTATTGAGTACTTCTCTATTGACACTTGTTGCAGTACGCGAGACTAGAGGTCATCTGAGATTGAAGAAGATGTTAATGACTTATATATAGAAGACCTAGACAATACACTTAAAACAAGGCCACACTTGCAGGCGCGAATGTTTGAAGTTATCAAGTTTCATGAGCCAGTTTCTGACCTTTTGCCCAAAGCAAGTAAACTTGGTGCACTTCTATTATTATACCAAATCCAACTACAAAGTAACCTTCCAAATGGGCTCATAGTCAACTGCAATTAGTGTGGGATAAAAAGAACAGGAACAAAAAAAACTCTTAACTAGTTATAGAGGTGTAAGTTGGTTGAGGGATTAATTCAAGGTGAAAATGAATTCCTCAAAAGTGACCAACTACTAGCTACTGATGGGGGTCTTCCTCATGAGATGCTAATGGATTTTGTATCATGTTGTTTCTGTTCTGTTTGCCCAGGAATGAACCTGTGTGTCATCTGCTGTGGATGTGTTTTTTCTTGGCATCAGAGATATAAAACATGAGCTGCATTATCAGATTCAGATCATGATTAATACGCAGCCAGGATTCAAAACTACACTGCACTCTTAAAATTCAAATCATAATTAACATGCATTGAGAAATTCAAAAGTAAATCATTGGAAATATCTAGAGAGTCACCTTAGTTCCAACGTAAAACGTAATAAACATGCCACCAAGAGTAGGTAGTCCTGAAAAAATGGAAAATTTCATCATTCTAGTGGTAATACGAATGTCTAGGAAAAAATTATAAACCATACAGTACCTTCTTTCTGGAGAAATTTAGAGAGCAACCAATTGATCCCCGATGATCCAATGACAAAACCAACAAGATTGGCAACCTTATACAAGAAAAAAAAGTGTTATTAAGAAATAAATCTATCTTCCACCTCAAGTGTTTCTAATTGTATTCAGCAACACACAGTCCAATGAAATTGCAGAGCGTTCAGCTGCTTTATTCTCCCACAATAGAATGGTCAATCTGAAGTTTGAATTATCTCAGGACTTTCCAGAAGGCAACGTGTATCTTTGTTGCTAGGCATTCCATAACGAATGCATTTTATGCACAATAATCTCGTGATCATACGTGGGCACAGGACAAAAAGCGACTAAACAATATCTTCAGCTATTCAATTGATTGTATGCAGCAAAAGCCAAAAAGTCGATTGGTCCTATTTTTTTATTTAGTCTAAATTTAATCATCCATTGAAAAACTTTATCATTCTGAAGCACCAATAATGTTTCTTCTGTTTTTTTCTCTCTATCATACATCAAGTTGACCCTCTTTTAGTACTTCAGAAACCTTAACTTACCATTGACTTGGTTAAATACATAATATAACGATAGGATAACTTTAGTATGATAAATACATAAAGATAAGCAATCCATTATTTTCTTAGCAGCATACCATGAGACAAGTGATGGTGACAGCCCCGGCAACAGCACTAAGTTCACGATACAGAAACTTCCCAAAGGAACTTTCCACCTAGTGAGTACAATTAGGTCAGTAACATGACACAACAACAAAAGATAATTTACTTGTTGGGTAAAATTATTCAGTTAACTGTATAAAAGAAAATGAGTTGAATTAACACTCAAATGGAAGTACCTTCAAATTATTTGTTGTTGACTTTACAATCATTTCTGGTATAAAGAATATGCAGGTCATCCATGCCCAAGAAAGAAGTTTCCTGAAGCCAAATGACCAACAAGTACCCAAATGAGGACAAAGTTTGATACAATAGTACAAGTGGAGGTCGACGAAATTCAGGAGCAGTACCACTCTAGATCATGCCATACAGCAACAAATGTGAAGATAACCCACACATTTAACAGCTTCGTCTGAGTACCCCCAAGAGGAATATACATATATCTAAATGTAGAGACATCACATAAAAATTTTGGGTCAGTGCAAGATCACACAGATAAAGCTAGATGAGATTGAGAAAGCACCTAACAAGCCATTTGTTAAACGAGGCATGCCAGTTTCTCCAAAAGCTTTCCAAGTTGTGGCAATTATTTATACATCTAGGCATATTCTCAGGGGCCTCAATACCATTGATCTACAAACAAACACATATTAACACGCTAAGAAACCCAAACAAATAAAGCATCATCCTCCAAAATGAAAGAGAACCAAAAGAAGCATAAGCTACAGAAAGTAATGAAAGTAATGGAGAAAAGGCACAATGTCAAAAAAATTACCAGTGACCAGAAGCGAAAGTAGCGCCAAAGTAGAAAAAACTTGAGCCACATGAAGTTCAATACCTATTTTGTCATGAAGATCATTACATGAATTGTGCATCCTATTTTCTGGAAACCAGCAGTCCAAAGGATCGTCTTATATCAAGGAGAATGCAATAAATGGCAAAGAGTGGCATAACATAAAAGTTGTGTGGGATGGATGGTGTCTGAATTACAGAGAATCATTGAGCGGATAACACTTATTGAAACAAACATTGGCAAAGAATTGAACATACAGGATCTGAACTGTAAAAGTCAATGAAGCAACACATCACAAATTGAAGTTCTACATATCATGAGTTAGAGTAAGTCTATCCTTTCAAAGTATTACCACTCAATAGAGACTTTCTTCCTCACTTCAAGAGGGAACTGACACTAACTTCTCCATATGTACGAGAAATAATTTTAAGTGTTTTCATTTACATTTTCCTCTATGAATATAAACAGAATAAGCACTTACTAAGGCAGTCAAAGACTTAAGTAGCTTAAAAATTCTAAATACAAACACTTACTCCATACCCGATGATGAAGATGTCCAAAGGAGATAAGTATTTCCATGTGCCACTGCAAATTTACAGATAAATCAGTCACCCACAATAACATCATAGCTTAGTTTAAGGCAACCAGAGTGGTCTAAATTACATAACCTCACCTAATGGCAAATGCATTGTAGTAAAAGAAATGTGTCATTGATTCCATAAGCATCAGGCTGAAAATCCAACGAAGTCCATACCACACCACTTTTTTCAATGAGTGCGTCTTCTGGGGAGTATCAAGCTGCAATGACAAGGCATCAAGTAACAATAAGATTTGTGCACAGTGGTGCTCTTTATAAAAGAAGGTTATAGTGCTGGAACAAAACAAGTGGCTGATTCAAAATTTTACTCAAAACATTGTCTGGGGCAAGCAGGTATTTGACAAATATCATAGACAGTAAGAAGTAAAAACAGATTCAAGATCTAGCATAAAAGACCATGACCGTTATCACAATATGTCAACAGTTCTTATCAGTTCCACCATCTGCTATATGTCACTGATGAGAACTACCAATGACCCTTAATATAGAGGAGAATGAAGACGATGCAGTCAACAGCATTTTGCACATCTTATTAACACCGTCGAAGAGTATCTACAGCACAATTATAAAGACGTAAACAAGGAAAATTATAATTACAGAATCATGATTACCTGTGAAGCAAATGCGTTGAAGCTAACAATTGGTCCAGCAATATATAGAGGTGCATAAATCAGATAACACAAGTATATAGTGAAGGAGAATTTGTCATTCTCAAGACTTCTCTCCTGCCAAAGGAGGATGAGGAATGTAAGAAGACCATAAGAAGTTTGTAGAGATGTGACCAAATATTTGAATCCAGAATTCAAATCACCAACTAACCTGCAATAGCTGGTAGCATGTTCTACCTGAAGAACAATTATTGCAACGTTGGATGTGCTTCTGCAATTATCACAAGTACTAAATATCACAAGAGATGAACGAGATCTTTTTTTTTGGTGATTACTTGCATGAAGTGGTAATCTTGCTATAGAGCAATCAAGAGAATGAACTAAAACACCGAGAATCAATTACCAGATTTCACTACTTCACTTGACATGAATATTTTTGAAGAGGTGCTTTTGGAATAAAGACTCTTCAATAAATGACGTCCAAGGATGCAGTACTAAAGGAAAGCATGATTCTTTAGCAACAAGGACACAAAGAAGTTTAGCATTTTCAGTAGATACCTAAGCATCTTTGTATTGTCATGTGATACCTGGATTATAGTTTCTCAGATCAGCAATTGCTAGTATTACTTGCCATAAGTTAGCACGTATGAGTTCTTTTAAGCATACATGCCAAGCATACAGTAAGTTTGTGGTGTCTTTATTACTTATCAGAGTGTAAAGTACAGTTGGAGAAGGATTCATATGATAGTTCTGTAAAGTACATTCCACCAAAGAAAATGACTTCCTTTCCTGTATCAAATTATATATAGGGTGTCCAAGCAAAGTACCAAAAAGAAATGCTGATTTCCAAAGGCATCTAGAATGATCAACTGAAAGATGCTTTGAGAACAAAATGCAACCAACCAAACTGACAAGGTACGATCCTACGTTTTGTACATATGAATTAGCCAGAGATTGACTCCCAGAGACATGATTAATGAGATCTAACTATATATCTTTACCATTTCAAGGTAGAAAGGTATTCAACAGATGAGATCTATTATATGTGCAGCTTTTCATTTATGAGAATCAACAGATGTTGGCCCATGAAAGAATGCCTTTGATTAGAGAAGTGTCTCAGAATTAAAAATGTTCGACTTCAAGGACTAGTGAATTTAGCCAAAGTGGAGGAGATCTCTAAGATTGTTATCAAAAAGATTAAAATAGTTCAGGTAGCAAACTTACCTCTTTGTCAAACCGATTGGAGTAATATGCCCAATGGTAGTCATATCCAAAGCTAATCATTCGCAGGATAACTGAAAAAGATTAGATTTTGGTTAAAGAGCATAGTACATTCACTTGCTTTGTTTTCATGGTTGCAGTTGTAACCAACAGGTAAGAAGTTCTACTGTTTAGAAGAAGAAAACAAACTTAAACTTGTTTCCTCCAAAAAAAATGAGATTTCAGTATGGACGTATGATCACATCAACTTTGTCTTCAGAAAAGTGAGCATTCAGAGCACCTTGGTTTCTAAAGTAAAGCACATATGAGGTCCATCCTTTGGTAATTAACTAGGCAAAATCTTAAAATTCTGTCGAAGTAAAAAAAAATTCCACTTTGGCAGGCAATGAGATGTTGATCCAGTAGCTCTGATGTGGGTAGGGGCCTAAGTTGCGTAAACTCTTCACTTTTGATGTCGCACCTGTGTCAAAATCTCCAAAAAATAAACTACTTTTGGAGAATTTGACACACACCGGTTGACATTTTTGAAGAGTCTGAGCGACATAGGTCGGGGCCCTATGGAAGGAGAAGAATAGGAGAGGTTTATGATGGTGTAGATATTGATTTTTTCATATGAGGTATAGTTTCTAGTTTCATTTTAGCGCACCCACAAGGTCCCACTTCATATTGAAGATTAGATGTACTTTGTAAAGAATCATATTTTACTGTAGGTTCTCTATCTTTTGGTACATAACTTGTACGTGAGGATTCCTCTTATTATTAAAAACTTTATCTTATGTTTCAGTGGCAAAATGTTGCAACCGAGAGAACTGTGTAGCACAGATACTTCTAAAATGTTGTTTGTTCATGTAAAAGATGATGATTGATAATGTGTTCAACAGACAATAACTAGTTGTACTTATCTCACTATTTTACTGTCAAATTTGTCTCTAAGCATGATATGCGTTAGTGACCTAGTATTTCCTTTTGGCTCTAGTTAGTGACCAAAATTGATCAAGATCTGACTTTTTGGCTATGTTGCTCATACTCTCCGAAAATGCAACCACACCCGTGTTGGATTCTCAAAACATCACTACTTTCGGAGAATCAACACGCAAACGCTGATATTTTTGGAAAGTCAGAGCAACATAGCTTTTTGGTGTACCCATGAGGTTCTTATGTGTATAGATGATTGAGTTTATTTTGGGGGAGAACCATAGTTTGGAATAGCTTACTCTACTTTTGTGGTATACCACTTGTATATGGGATTTTCCCCATCATTAATTTCTCTCGACTCCATCAAAAAAATTAAGAAGATCCTGACTCTTTATAAGTGGGCCCAAATATTGATATGAAGTAACCTTTTTAATGAATTTGTGCTTCGACTCATTTTCCAATAACCAAGAGATCCCCAAGGTCCTGTGGGGCATGGTTTGGGCTTGCCCCTCTACTTTTCTCCACTTAAATTCCAAGTTTTGTTCATGAAAGGGTTCGAACCCATGATGTATGTGCCCATGCATCACACTTCACAGGCTGCACACTTACAACTAGATCAATTTTCTGGGGGAAATGAATTTTTACTTCTACTAAAACAAGATAGGATTCATTCATAAAAGCTTCTCCTTCCCTTGTACATTTCTTAGCGAATACCATACCAACACATAGATTCCCCAAGTTCCACAAAAAAATCTCTTTTATAAAAATGGACAATGTTTTAGTCAGCCCATTGATAGTTTATACTGAAAAAAAGGGAAGAAACTAGTAGATTGGAATAAGACTCAAGGATTCAGCCAAGTTGAATCCCCATTACAAGACAGATTCTTTACCAAAATTGAAGCAGATGTGCCACCTAAAAGTGCCTCGGTAATTGTCCAAATATGCCCAATTTTGCCTACAACACAGACATAGAATCATGAAAACATTTGCCTGAAAAAGGAATTCTGTAAGAAATAGAAATTTTTTTCACAATAGAATGCAACCTACAATTGAGGAAATACAACTTACCCAAAAAGGGAAAATGGATACCCTTCATAAACACGGTTACATATGAGGAATGTAAGATTAAAGATCCAAAGCAGAAAAACAAATTTTGTTCTCCCGCATATCTGCAGATACAGAAGCACGTATAAGACCAGAATCACAAAATTCTTTGGTTATGGAGAACCATTTAGACACATTGTGAACAATGATGGCATACACAGTATAAAAAATACATCTGCAAGAATGACTTTTTACCCATTAAAGAGGGAAAGAGACAGGACCACAGACTAAACCTCGGTAATCTGCATACAGCACTCCAAATAACATAAACATCTTCGTGATTGTGAAACCCTCAATTTAGCTTTATATATTCATTATAAAAGTAGCGGCATAACCATCTTACATTTTTCGTATCAAGATAAGATATGATAGTCAGCTACCTCTCGTGAAAAGCTAAACCCAATCCAACCAAATAAAGTTAACTAGTTTCCTGATTTTAGAGAAGTTTCCATAATTCTATCTCCCCCTACTAAAATGAGAATTCACCTTCCTAACAATATTAAGTTTACCTGAAACTGAAGTTAGACATCTATTGCATGTTCTGAAGTCACATAAGACCCAATGATAAGCTTATGAGTGCTAACGTTTCCCCAAATTATTTTACAACAACAAATACAATTCACATTTTCTTTCATTAACAGTTTAAATATTCATCTCAATAATTGGCCAACACCAATGCATATTCATGGCTGGAGCAAGTAACGATTTTACAAATTTATAGAGTATAGCTGCAATGCCACGTTCTATACATCATTCAATATCAACATTTGACTTGACCTCCTTTATACGTACATAAAATTATACCGCCACTACAAATATCTCCATCAAATTTATCAGTATATTGTTAAGCTGATCCACTAAAGAGACATCAGCTAACCTTGACACAGTGAAGTTCTCAAGAAAAAATATTGACATGGCATAACATTCCAGATCATTGAATGCAACAGAACTTCAATGATCACTTCAATAATTAAATCACGCAACTGGAGCAAAGAACAACAAGAGCACGGACACCAGGAGAGTAAGAAAATACATAGAACTTTATTACCCCTTAACCGCCTGATTAGTACTCTTGTTGTGTCAATTGTCTGAACTAAGAAATTGACCAAACAAGATTCCTCTAGCACAACCTAGTCCTCTTATTTCCTTACCTTCCCTCCAGTTTTTTCTTTTTTATCCACTTAATTCATGAGGTGGCAAAGTAGTTGGAGGAATTGGGTTTCGGAGAAACTATTAAGCATATATACATATTTCTAGCAACAAATGAAAACATCAGCAGTTTAATTCCAAATATCTTAGAGCAACTGTATTTGAAACCAAACATGTCATTAGTGATATTCCATTCTACAAGTCTTAGATACAACAAAGCATGCCACTCATTATGCTGTTCTCATGCCGACATTTAGAATAGGAAAAGGTACGATTGCACACAAGCTACTTCATGATGTTCGAAATTTCATGGCATATTCTTGCAAAAGGAATGCAAAGGTAAACAAAAATAAGAACTCAACTAAAAGTTCCATGATACCAACCTTTACTAGGAGAAAATTAGCTGAAGCTATAAACAAGATGTATAAGACGCTGCACCCAAATCGAAGAGTGAGTAAGAAACCAGAGCTCCATAATTAAAAAGAAACTCACTTTCAACCTCTTAAATAATGAGGGTGCATACCAAGCTCCATGGAGATATGTCAAATAAACCAAAGAAACCATCAGCCAAACAACCGCCATTCCCTTTGCTTTTAGACCATATTTTCTACATGAGGTAGCTACTAGAGTGAAGATACCAAACACTAACGTAAGAATCATCAAATTTCCCCGAAAATTTCTCCACTGAGCATCAGATACATCCTAATAACAAACCAAATGATGTTTTAGATTCACAGTCACAGGTGCAAATATATTGGTATTGAAGCAAAAAAAGAAAAGGGTTTCATATAAATTGGGAATTGAACAATTTAAGCATACATTGAATCGATGAAAGATCCAACCAGATCGAAGTCCATAAAGTTTGGGGTAATGATCTGCAAATATGTTACAAGTTAACAAACAACCCATAAATTAAAAAGCATAAACACATATAGACATGGGTAAAGAAGAAGAATACCGCGGGCAATTTGAAGAGATCGATGAATAATGAAAAGGTAAAATGAAAGGGCATAGACAATGAGAAGAGTAAGCTCCACCGAGCTTGTCATGATGACTTCACACACTCAACAATGGCGATGAACTTGTTTGCTGTTGAAGTGGAAAACTCATTCACGCATTTTGACGAACAGTTAACTGCCTACAAAATTCATATCAAATCAACAATTGGCGTTGAAAGTAGGAACAATGCGGTGTTCAGATGAATTTGATGAGTATTTAGCTCATACTGACAAAAAAAACATTTCTTTTCAGAAATCAAAATAAAAATAAAAATAAAACGTGTTACATTAAAATTTAATTTAATTTAAACTTGATAAAGCACGAAAAAAACAATGATTTGGCAAAATTATATAACTATATTTTTTCCATTAATTAATGTTTAATGTTAAATTTTAAAAATAAGTAATTAATATTAAAGATATAACATAAATAAATAACATTATTTATTTTAATATGTTAAAAGTAACAAATAAAAGTTTATTTTAAAATAATAGATAGATAAAAATGAACACAAATATTATTCCTACTAGTAATTATTTTTTTGAAAATATATTGAATAAAATCTTTTAAAAAGAGATCATATTTAGAGTATTAAAGATCTTTTACTTCAACGGATTGATTCAAGAGTCTTATTTCGATTAATATAGTTGACCGGTAGGTTAGGATTTTGTACGAATTAAGAATGTATGGTGATATTAAGGCTCGTACACTGCGCTGCTGCTCTCCTGGGAATAGGATAAAACTCTCGCTCCCGTGCAATAGTTCGTAAACCAATAGAAGAGGTAATCCACACTAAGCAAGTCTGGTACAAGCTCGACTGAGAAGGCAAACCCTTTACTTTCGCTAGTAAGGGGTTTCGAACTTGAGACCTCCAACATGGAAGTTCCAAGCTCAAATCACTAAGCCACCCCGAAGGATTGAGGCTTGTAGACGTATATGGTGGATTTAGTGAGTCAAATGACATTGCCTACCTTGTTAATGGTTGTTGTTCCTGATTTTACCAAATTTCGTCCTACTGAATTGACTTCTGCATATTTGCAATGATCATATGTTATACATTTTACTCATCTCTCATGTAGATTCATGGTTTGATCAGACATTCACAGTTTACCCCTGTTCTCACACCAAACTGTAGACCAAATTGGATTTGTTATGTAGCATCATGGTTGATCAACCATTCACACAGTTTGCCCTGTTCTCACACCAACTGTAGATCAAATTGGATTAGTCATGAGACGCGACATTTGAACCAACGCCAGGAGGTGGGTTTTGTCTCTAACAAAAATACGACTGTCGAAAAGAGGGAATCAAGGCATGAAATGAAAAGGTCATTGAGTCTTCGCGATGTAAATAGACAACACACCAAACACCTGCTCAACAAGTCTACTGAAATCTTAATTTCACCAACAACGAAAAAAAAATAATCATTAGCAGCATCACAGCATGTTAAGCATCAGTTTCTGGAGAACAGTTTAATGAATATTTTCATTTAGCTCTCACGTTCATTCTCATTTACCGAAGCAAAGAGAATTTTATCAAAATGGTTCACTGTACATGTCAAGAAACACACCTATACAAGTGTAAAATTGTTGCTGAACATGTGAAAACATATGTACAAAACCTATCCTGCATTCCATGTGGTGCTGTGCGCAACCATGGGCACCAAACAGAAACAATCATTTAGACTGGAAGGCAAGCATCTTTAACACTGTGTTTACCAGCGGCAAATTCCAGGTGTCTCGGTTCGTAAAATCGAAACCATCTCTTCATACTTGGAAGCATATACAAAGCCCCATAACTGCATGTCATATGATAAATGGATATCACATTAAAAATTAATTTCTCATGTGAAATGCACATTGCACTCTTGAAAGGTAAATTTCAGAGAGCCAAGTTCAAACAAACTGCCCTGACAGATACGCACATGTAAATATAGCATATAGAGAGACAGACAAGGCAGAACACAAAACGTGCATGCGTGCGAACACATACAGAGATGCAGTTGCGAGACTACCTCAACTTCCTTAACTTCAAAGTCTTCAGTATGTGCCAAACAAGAATTTCCATAAGTTTCTGATGTTGCACTTGAACCTGTTAGCCTGGAAAAGTGAAGTTTGTTGAGCTAATTTATCCGAGTCAAAGATATCTTTAACATACTCAATAGAATTTGATTTCCCCTTGTTTTATAATCTATGGGCAATAGAGGCAATAAATTGGAATCATAAGATCTGATTCTACAGAAAATATATTAAAAGGTGATATTCATGATGACGATGATGATAGCTGTGAACTTGAGATTAAGAAGATTTTTTTAAAATCCTGTCATGGCAACCAAAAATGGGACAGGAAAAAGGTAACCCCCAAGGCGGTGTGTGGCATTTGATTTTCCTCTTATTTCTTCTTTTATTGGAGGACAGTATGATACTAGGAAGGAAGCAGTCAAAAAGCATACACATATAAAGCAATGATAAAAGGATCATAATGAAGGGGAAAGAAATCTTACAGATCCCCGTCTAAGTAGAGAGCAAAATGGCCACCGCCTCCCAAAGCTAAATACTCCGTGGAACAGACAGTAAAATAGCGATTGACACCTACATAGGCGACAGTGTCAATGTCATGTCACAAGTAATTGATTTGAGTTCCAAACAGTTCTAAGGCTTATGGGCAAACATTATCATAAAAGGCAAAAGGAACCGAAAAATCAAAGTCAGAAGCAGAAACAGTTAACAATCATGCTGGGATTGGGATAATAGTGATTTCAGAGAGAATAAATGATTAATTTCTGGAAAACAATAAATTCTTGATCATTATATCTTTGATATCCACCACGAAATCTATTTTTCAAAGTTTGTACGGTTATACTACTATCACCAGCTAAAATTTTCATCGTAAGATGACAGTAAATCAGGTAAACAACGTATTAAGAATGTTTCGAACCCAAGATAAGAGGACCACTGTTTTAATTCTCTTCCTGACCATCAATACCACAAATAGAAGAGGATATGGACATGCTGAACCAGACCACTCCCGTCCCCATGTATTAAAAAAATAATTTTGTTAGCGACAGCAGACAAAACAAAGAATGGAAACTTGTTCTACAAACTTTAAACGTCTGGTAGAAGTACAAGGAAAAGAGAGATACCTGTGGGACGAAATATGACAGGTTGGCCAGATACATTTGAGAAAACAAATGAATTGTTTGTACCCTGTCAAATACGAAAATCAAATCAAGATGACAAATGGAAACTCAAAGGCAGAGGTGACATGTTTTAAGTATTCTGCTCAGTATTACCTGATATCTTCTCTTCGTTGTTGGCTTTAAAGGTGCATCAACTAGCCCACCAAACACAGCACCATTATGGTCCCCCACAACCTATAAGATTTGGACAATATGAGAGAAACACAACTAGAGTCTCATGCCAGATCAAATAATCTGTAAGTCTCTAAGTCTTAATGACTGTCCACCACTCACATTGATAGAAAAACAAAAGACACCAGACACCGGACACCGACACCGATGCTTTTAACTTCAATAATGCATAGAGATAGAGCACTTGGACTCATACAAAAAGAGCAACCAGCAAGAAATCAAAATTGAAAGTGACAATACTTTGACTTTATCAATGCCTCGCATCAAATTTCAGAGGCATTTCCATCTGAAGATCTATCATTTACTTTCTCAAACCATAATGAAGCCAGGAATTTTACGACAACAACATACCCAGTGTGGGGAGGGTGGTGGGTACATTGTATGCAGCCTTGCTCCTACCTTGTGAAGATAGAAAGGCTGTTTCCATAGACACTCGGTTCAAGAAACGCATATCAAAAACAAGGGCAGAAAGGAAATACCAAACCCAGAAAATTTAGTTCCAGAAATATCAGAAGGAACAAATTACTATATAATGAGTTTATCAGCCAAGAAAAGCATTGGTTAAATCTGTTATGAAACGATGACAAAATTGTCTTTTTAGTAAGAGATATATAATCTAGCTGACCTATACTCGATTTCTGAAAATATGATTTGGACTGCAACAACAACACTAATAAGTTAGGGCATCAAAAGATAGCAAAACTCTGGAGTATTTGAACATATATTAAAACAGCTGGGTCTTATTTCACATACAAGAAAGCACAGGGATTCTACTCTTTTTTAAGTTCAACAGATACTGATAAAAGTGAAGGAGATTATCTGGTGGTTTCTTCAGGAAGTGATATACACACACATACCGACAACAAAATAATAGTTCTTATTCATCTAGACCATAAGCAATCAAAGAATTGTTCAAAATGTAAATTAAAACAGCTCTTCAATGTGGAACTCCTGTTACATAATTCTTAATGAGCAATGCATATCTCTTTACAAGTCTTCAGTTAATTACCAGCAGACTGATGCCAGGCCAGAGTAGGCTTCTCCTGTATAAAGTCGAGAGTGATATTCCATTCTTCCATGTACTGGCAAAATAGAAATGAGAAGTTAGAATCCACTATAAAAATTGGAAATAGGAGAGAAAATAAGCATAGAGCTGCTCAGAGAGCATTCAAATTTAATACAACTCAGGATCCCTGCCTGTATAACAAGACCCACTTCCTATCCTGCACAAGCACAGGCAGTGCAGCATAAAGAGATATTCGTGCCTTCTCAGTGAGGAGAACTGAAGGCTCAGAAGTTCCCGGAAGATTGTTCAGAAGAGGTTTCTTATTCATATCTTCCAAAGGTATTTGATTATCTCCGCAAACTTTAGAATTACTTCCATCATCAAACACCATTTCAGAGCTGCCCTTTGCCGAACCCTGATTCCTAAAGCCGCCTAGTCTAGCAACTTGGTGAAGAGCTCTGCCGAGGGAATGTTTACCCCTGGAAAGTATACCTTTTCTTCTGCTAGGTTCCCTCATTGTAAGTTCAGGTATTGACTCATCACGATCATCTTGCTTATCATATTTTCCAATAGTGTTAGGCTTACTCTCGGATCCTGTGGTCGACAACAGTGAATATAGGAACGCTGAGAAAGAAGATGTATCAGGACCGTCAACTAAATCCGTGGCATCTCCCTCTGCATTTGACTCATGCTTACTTCCGTCAGAATCAGATCCATCTTCCTAAAGAAATATAAGAAAAACTATTAGCATACAATCTGTAGGGAATATAACAGAACCTCTCTTCTGCTTTGCTTTCAGAGTATAATGTATATCAAATGCCCCAATATAAGGATGTTATCCACACTGCATCTTCAGTAAAAAGGGCAGTGAATACTAAAAAGTGCTTATGATGCTGCAATCCTATTCATATCTTGTTCTTCCTCCAAGACTAGACGACCCAACAATTACCTTATTGTGGAAAAATCAAGGGAGACAAGCAAGCTAGGATTTGACCTGAATTCACTCCCTCGAAAATCAACAAAAATATACAAAGTTGGGAGGCCTAGCTAGAAACTAGGTTAGACAAAAATTGACAACTTACCAAGTTCAGCTAAAGATCACAGATTATATGCTCATGGGTTACACTATAATAGTCAACCTAAACCCTCATTTCTGATCAATTCCAAATTGGGTGTTCAAGAGCTGAAATTATCATCAGAAAATCATACTACAAACCCCAACAAGTAGAATAACAAACATATACATATATCATTTCAATTATCAAGAACCCCCAAAACTTACAGGCAAAGGTGGTGGTCTGGGCTTTAAGGGTTTATCAGATATGGGGTTAAGAATAACAGTAGCAACATCCGATACAAAGTGCGCAGCTTTACTCCTTAAAGAACGGTTCTTCCTCTGCTGCTGCTCCTCCTGATGATTATGATTATGAAGAAGATTCTGTTGAAATTGCTGTTGGTTTTCACTACCCATTACTTCTAAAAAGCTATAAGTAGTATTCTCCTTTATGACAACAACAAATTCCACTACTTTTTTGGGGTTTGTGATGCTCTAATACGCCATTAATGGGGAAAAGGAGTTGAGAATATACCTAAAAAGGAAAAGGAAAAGGAAAGTGGGTGGAGTATTAGGAGAAAGTAGAGTGTGTTGGAAGGGACAGTCGTTAGACATGGATAATCATCAAATTCTGCAAAATGCAAATTAATGATTTATTAATAAACTACAAACAGGTTCAAACATAAAGACTTCATGGCCCAATGGATAAGGCGCTGGTCTACGAAACCAGAGATTCTGGGTTCGATCCCCAGTGAAGTCGTTGTTTTTTTCTTTTTTCCCCAGTGAAAAAGTTATGTATTTATGAACAAAATTTTTAGGATAGAAATTATGGAGAATTAAGAAAATATAGTCTTAAAATTTCTAGAACAAAATCTTGATGAAGATTGAATAGAGATTCATTGTTTAAAATTTGACATGCAAGTTTAAAATATTTAATTAAAATATTTTTAAATAAATATATCTTTGAAAAAAGATCTAATTTACATTCAAAGGCTCGATGTAATTTTCTATACAATTTTTTTTTCATAAACTAAAATATTTATTTACCAAAGAGCTTTACAAAATAAAATCCCAGCCAACTTGGTCAATCAGCCCCAAGTTTAGCTAATACTCGTAATACATATCATCCCTATCTAACTATTACTCTTTCTATACGAGTTAAAGATAAATATAGTGATACCGATGTTATTGAATTTATATTCGTATGAAAATTATATTTTTGAATGATTTTTGACCAACGAAAAATATCACAGAAGAAAATATTTATAAATTAACACTTGAACTTTAATTTGAGATAAGTAAAAAAATTTATTTTGTAAAGTGTTAATTAAGCGATACAAATTGAGAAAAATAAAGAATTTAATTTTTATAAAAAAAATGTTAAAAGACATCAAAAAAATAAAAGATCAGAAAAGGCTAGAAGACCAAATACTATTAAAAGTGAAACAAAATTATTGGGAAAACACTTCAATTGTGTAATCATTAGTTCTTGTTTGGTCAATATATACCAAAATAAAAATAAAAATGAAGCATTTATATTCCAAATAAATACCGCATTTAATATAACATTAAATTATTGTTTAAAAAATGAGGTAGGGAGAGATAATGCAAGAGTAACGAAGGGTTAAAACTGCTAAAAAGGGCTTATATTCCGAAACATTTTTTAAAAGTAGTTTTTCAGAAAAAATGTTTTGAAAAAAACAATATTTGTTGGGCTAATTATTTGAAAAGTGTTTTAAATAAGGAAAAATTACATGAATTAGTATATTTTAATTTTTAATAAATAATTACTGATTTTAGTAATATTTTTTATTTATTACCATTTATAACAATACTATGTTAACTCTACAATATGAATTAAAAGTTAATTATGTTATTCCATAGATATGAACTATAATTATTTTTTGAAATATATAATATTTTTTTGGTAAGAATTTGCCACATTATATTATAAGTGAATTAAAATGTGTGATAAATGTAAAAATCTATCATTAAAATTTGCATTATATGTGAATAATAAAATGTTCTTTGTAATATGTATTAAACTTATATTATAAATGAATTAAAAGTGATCAAGTAAAAAAAATGTTATTGCTATAAATGCTAAATATTTTTTTTATTATAGTATATTTACGTAAGTTTCCCCTTAAATAAATATATTATGTTTGATTAATCTTTTTTTACAAAAATATTTTTAAGAATCAAATTACGATTAAGGGCAAATATTAATATACTTTTATATTAAAATTATTTTATAGAGAAAAATTAATTTAAACATCTATTTAAAAAAAATTAAATTTTTATTTTTATTAAATTAATATGTTCATATTCAATTTTTCAAAATATTATAATTTTTTTTTGAAGGAATGTAATCTTTAACTGTTTTTTTTTTTTTTGTAATCTTACAAAAAAAGTATTATTGTTACTTTTTTTTTAATTCTGCAAAATAATATATAAAATGATAAACAAAATTATTAAATGAAACTTTACCAAACATAAAAGATATATATATATATATATATATATACCTTATTTATGTTTCTGGAAGAAAGATTAGGAAAATATTATTTACACCCTTTTATCCATCAATAGTTATTATTTATAGACGTGACACAGACACAATAAGAGAAAATAAATAGAAAAAAACTTGTTAAATTAGTACTTGAAAAATTAATAATTTCTTTAAGATAATATTTTTTTTTGATTTTGATGTGGACTAATGAAAAGAGTTACTCGTCTTAATAAAATAATATATTTTCAGAAGACCCTTATTAAATATATGACTCCATAATATTATAAATTAATAATTCTTTAAAATTACAAAAATATATTTATGACAATTTAGTGAAATATGATTCTAATATTTTTATTTATTTTATGTTAAAATTTAAATCTGTTGAAACACATCTCTAGCTTTTCTTATTGCATCATAAAGTTTATATTGTCATTTCGAACTACACCATAAAATTGCAAATAGTTCAAGATTTGATAAGTATTGTCTTACAGATAACTGGTTTCAAAAGTATTATTTCATCGTAAATATTATTTTTTTAATTGATATCCACAATTTCCTCTAAACTCAGAACCTCATGAACATGAACCTCAAAATATTTTTTAATTAATAAATATTAATTTATCGATTAAATATACTTCTCTATAATAATATTACTTCATGATCCCAACTATATTAATTTAATGAAGTTTTAATGTAATTGGCCCTTTTAATATTTAAATTTAATGTTTTGAAAGTATATTAGATATTGAATAGTAAAGATAAAATTAATCTAAAATAATAATTTATTTTTTATTTCCTTAAACTTAAGAAATATTATTAAAAAATTATTTTTTAAAAATTATAATGAACAAGTAAAGACGAACGGCACGATAATATATAGTTGGTGAGGTTACAGGTTACCTAATCCTCCCAAGTCCTAATACTCTCCGCCATTACAAGCCAAAATTTGGGTACATGTGGCGTTACAATCGTGTAGTCATAAAAGTCATGTTACGTTACAAAAATAATAAAATCGTGTATCCCAATGACTTTTACTATGGCCAAAAATGTCTGAATCCACCTTTTATGTTCCCACGTATATTCTTGAAATTGTACATATACTATAGTTTTGACTCATAAATAATTCAAGAACACACAGCACATTCTCAAGAAAGGAAAAAAAAAAATGTCTAGTCTTAAAGTTCCAGCATCAGTTCCAGATCCTTATGAAGATGCTGAGCAACTCAAAAAAGCTTTTAAAGGTTTCACCTTTTTTTTTTTTTTTTTACAGTTCCCCTTTGGTTGGATTTTGTATGCCTGATTTTAGTGCAAGATTTCTTTTTTATATTTGCATTTGCTATTTTCTTGAATGATCAGTTGATTTTTACTTTTCCTTACTGTTTTTTCCTAGTTTAGTTTAGTTTTAGTTCTTGATGGGGTTCTTGTGATCTGAATGATCTATTCAAAATTGTTTCGAAATGTAACATAGACCATCTACTGACTCTAAATCTTAATCCGCCTCGGTTAGGTAAAATGCTGTGTGATTTTTTATTTGATTCATAGTTGGAGGAAATTAGTGATCTTTGACTGTAGGCATATGTAGAAGACATTTTTCTTTATGATTCTGTGTAGGCATCTCCCAAACATATGATTGGTCTAGATTATTAATTTGTTGACAAAAATGATTAACTCAAATTATTTGGTTGGTTAAAAGAGGTTTTTTGTTAGACATTGCTTATTTTGATTTCTCCGTGGTGGTTAGGCTGATTATGATGTATGGGGCGAGTGGAGTGTTGGTTAGTTAAGAATTCTCATGTTCAAAAGATTTGAGGTTGCGAAAATGAGGACGCTGAGGTGGATGTGGATATGTAGGAGAGATAAAGATTAAGAATGAAGATATCCAACATAGCGTGGGAGTGGCTTCCGTGATGGACAAGATGAGGGAAGTGAGACTGAGATGTTTTAGACATGATATGTGAAGAGGAGGTGCACAGCGACCTAGGGAGAAATGTTAGAGGTTGGCCGTAGTGAGTTTTAGGAGACGTAGAGGAAAACCAAAAAAGTGTTGGGAGGGGTGATTACACAAAACTTGACGCAACTTCAGCTTTCCGATGATATGATTCTAGATTGAAGGTTATGGAGGTCACGGATTAGAGCAGAAGGTTAGTAAATAGTTGAATGTTGTCTCCTTTCCAAGGGGGATAGCTTGGTGGTAGTTTTGTTTCATTGTACCTATTTCCCCAGTAATACAAGTAGTAGTAGCATTTTGTCATAGTTGTCTGTCTTGCAATTTTTGTTGCTCGTTATTTACTGTGCTTCTGTTATCACATTAGTTGGTTATTGTTATTGCTCTTGTTTTTTGAATGCTCTAGGTTATGCTTTCCCTATATTTTTCAATGTCCTTTTACTCTGTTGTGTGTGTTTTGGAAACAGCCTATCTACCTCCACGAGGTAGGGTTTAGGTTCCTCCTCAGACCCTGACTATGGGACTACATCGAGTTTGCTGTTGTTGTTTGGGCTTGCAAAGCGAAAGCTGAATTTTGTTTTCCACAGAAGACTCATGGTTAAACGTTTGCAGGATGGGGCACAAATGAGGAACTTATTATTCAGATTCTGGCTCATAGGAATGCAGCACAACGCAAGTTAATCCGAGATTCTTATGCTGCTGCTTATGGAGAGGATCTTCTCAAGGACTTGGATTCTGAACTGACAAGTGATTTTCAGGTTAATTAATCTCAATTTTCCATTCTTGTTCCAAATTGTGTTGGAGTACACCCCGTTTAATCAATCATTCTGGTGTATTGAATGTTCTTTTTGTTCATTTATACTTTCTTAGATTTGTCTAGTCCATATCTACATTATTAATCACAGGTAACATTAGCCAAGGATTGCTTTGACTAATATATAATTTGATTCACATGATATTGCAGCGTGTGGTGCTTCTCTGGACTTTGAGTCCTGCTGAGCGCGACGCTTACTTGGTTAATGAGGCTACCAAACGTCTGACTGCTAGCAATTGGGTTATCATGGAAATTGCTTGTACCAGGTCTTCTGATGATCTTTTTAAGGCGAGGCAGGCCTACCATGCTCGATACAAGAAATCACTTGAAGAAGATGTTGCTTATCATACAAGTGGAGATTTCCGTAAGGTACTTCGCATATAAGATCTACTGTGCCACATCTAATTCATTGTAATTCTAGTGCCAGTCAACTTTGTCATTAGATCAGCTGTAGAGGAAAACCTATAGTCAGCCGAAGTTTGCTAAAGAATCTGCCACTTTGTTGTTTTCTGTAAATCTATAGACGATTCTGAAATTACTAGCCGAGAATTTGGATGAAATGAAGCTCCACCATGAGTCTAGGTATCGGCAATTCTTGGGGCTTCTTTATTTTCATTGAAGCGATTATTTGACTGTTTAGTGATTCTAGGATCAGAAGATCATTTTGCCTAGTAAAGCTCATCAACTCTTCTTTTTGCTTGTTGTGATTTCTTAAGGATGATTCTTTCTACCATGTAAGCTGTTGCACTTGCGCCTATTTGCCACCTTTGGGGTGTTTAAGATGAATGATAAAGGGTGACAAGGGATGGATAGTCTCGGTTACGACCATCCACCTCCAGCCGTAATGTTGGGGGTTAACCTCACCAAGGGAGCGAAGTGGAGAAGGATCACTGTTGTTGGGCTCTTGAGCCAGGGGAAACTGAGGTTACGGTTTACTGTGTCCAAAAAATAAAATAAAAGGTTTAAGGATGATAGTGTCTGAGATAACAGTGTAAATAGTTAGATAAGCACCTTAAAGTTAGATTTTTGTGTTGTCTGTCTTTGTCTCCAGTGAATACTGAGAATACATGCAACAAATAAATCTTGCAATCACCATCGTTAAGCTGGTCATATTGTATTAAACTAACTCCCGAACAGCTTTTGGTTCCTCTTATAACTGCATTCAGATATGAAGGAGATGAGGTGAACATGACATTAGCAAGAAAGGAAGCAAATATACTGCATGAGAAGATCTCTGACAAGGCTTACAATGACGAGGAGATCATCCGAATCATTTCTACTAGGAGTAAAGCACAGCTGAGTGCTACGTTCAACCACTACAATGATCACCATGGCCATGAAATCATCAAGGTAAAACTCAAACATTAGAAAGATTTGAAATTATGTTAGTTACCATTGTTTAAAAGGGATCTATTTGCGATTCCGTCTTTGAATACAAGATTTCACGTTTATTCTACAGAAAGCAACTCTTACCTGAGTGCCCATTTGAATCATTGCTTCAATATCTTCATATTGATTATTACTTGGCACCTCATCCCAAATATAACTATTCATTGTACTGTGTGATGATGCAGGATCTGGAAGCTGATGATGACGATGAGTACCTGAAACTACTCAGAGCAGCAATAGAATGCTTGAAAACCCCAGAGAAACACTTTGAGAAAGTTCTTCGATTGGCTATCAAGAAGCTGGGCACAGACGAATGGGATCTTACTAGAGTTGTTGCCACTCGGGCTGAAGTTGACATGGAGCATATCAAAGAAGAGTATTATAGGAGGAACAGTGTTACATTGGACCGTGCAATTGCTGGAGACACTTCAGGAGACTATGAAAAAATGCTTCTGGCTCTGATTGGGCACGGAGATGTTTGAATTTACATGTGCTGAAACCTTAAGATAATAAAAACTCTCTACTTATTTTCTGGAGTTTGAATTTGCTTTTATGATGTATGGTGTGTACTCTCAGAGTTTGGTTTTGTGTAATATGAACTAAAAACACTCAGGAGTTGAGTTGTGCTTTGTTTTCGCCTTCACTTTTCATTTCGGACTTCTACTGGTTTTGCCTGCTAAATAAGCATAGCTTCAACTTTGGCTTGAATGGATCTTGTTTCTTTATAACTCAGAAATAGATTATGTTTCTTGGTTCGTATCTCATTTAGTACCTCCTAATTGGACCATTTTCGCCCATACACCCATATTCATAGTGACCAATTTTATATGGGATGTGCTATACCACATTAGTACAAACATAAAAGACCAATGTCTTAAAAACACTATGTTAGGCAAATCCTCCAAGTTGATGTAAATTATAGTTTAGAAGTTGTCCGTACAACATGGTTAAACACATATCATCTACAACCTTCAATTCTAAAACCCATGAAACATTAGAAGTGAAATGTTGCAGGAACACTACAGGTCAAACATAGCAGCAGTCTGATGGCATTTATCTAAACCAGCGCGATGCTGCTTTCTCCGCCTGGTGGTTTACGAACGCCACCAAAATAATCTCTGGATTCAACTTTTCCATCAGAAAAAATATCATTTCCACTCATTTCTCTCAGCTTTGCTCTGCTCAGTGGCTTTTCTGCAGATCCAGGAGGAATATCTCCCTTGAAAATGTCGTTGCCGGTCAACTCTGCAAACTTCTGGTTATGTATTTTCTTTACTGTGTTGACAACAGGTTCATCACCAAACAAAATATTGCTTTGACCACCAGCAGGCTACAAAGTAGGACAGACACATGAGAACACATAACAAGTTTGTAGACAGAAATAAGAATAAGAAAACAAGTCTAGTACTCAACTCACATTAGAAACCTTGACAGACGTACGTACAAGTCGTGGAGCAGGTTCACCCATGTCTTTGCTTTCTTTTGACTCTATGGATCGGGCAGCAGCCAAAGATCTAGGAGGAATTTCTGCGGGAGGGCCAAATATGTCATTTCCACTGAGTTCCTTGCTCTTTGCATCTGAAAGCTGCTTCTTCATATTGCTATCTGAATCACTTTCTAGTGTTCCGCTCAACTCTCTCTGTTTTGCCACTTCTGTAAGTGTGATAGGTTTCTTTGGAGAGATCCTTTCTTCAGTACTGAATGATATCTGGCTTATTCCATTTGCAGCTTGCTGCAATGAATTACAAATCATTAGACGGTGAAGTTGCCAGTTACTAGTTTCCTGACTTTGTAGCATGCTCACACAGCAAGTCCCGTAAAACATAAATTTACCGTATAATGAAATAAATAGTACCTGAACAATGCGGACAGATGTCCTGTTGTTGAAGTTACCATTAACAGCTCCTGATTCAGATGCATCATCTTCGCCATCAGCAGAAAAGATTTTGCTGCCATTCATCTCCTTCAGTTTGTACCCTGAACATGGTTTCCTGGAGACAGCACGTTTCAAGCAGAATAAGGACCAGATAACATTTACTTCAAAACCATTAAGGTCACTGGACTCTTTCTTTTCTTTTCCAAACACTGGAACCTCTCAATATCAATGAAAAGTACGAGTTAAAACCCCAAAAATGTATTCCACATGTCCAAACATTGGAACCTCTCAACTTTCTGAGTCTTTTGATAGAGAAGCTTCACATAACTTGCATGCTACATTTCAAATCAGCTAAATTTGCGCCCGTCTAAAAGCAAGAATGTATATAGCATAGAGCTAATTTTCTAGAATGGCTGCAATGTTTCGGGTGACCATACAAGAAAATAGCATGTCTTCAGTTTCTTAAATTAATGGGATTACTTCCATTGGTCGGAACTCCACAACAGTACCTCACCACAGGTCTCTGAATACTGAATCATGATAAGCAAAGAATCGAAAGAAAGGACATGGAGATCGGGATATCTAATATGCAGAATACAGAGTAGGTGCATATTTTTACCAGTCTACCAAAAATATTAGTAGCAGCCATGTAACTCTTACATATCAGAAAAAAAGTCTGATTTTTAGTTTTGGAATTGGAGTGGAATAGAGATAATAAATATGACAGTCCGGCTTCAAGAAACTCAATAACAAAAGAGGAAGAGAATAATCAATATGATTATAACAAAAATAAGTCTAAGGTGCACTTTTCACCAAGAAATGTTTCCATTTTAACACTTTAATGATGTCAATCACAGTTTCTTTATAAACCTTAAACAGAATCAAATGAAATTGATCTATAGAAAAGAATGCTTCTCTCATCACTTATTAGTGAAACCATTTAATTGATATATTCATCAATAGATTTCAGATGTGCTATCCAAATCCCAGAGCAGCTCAACAAGGAAACGCAACAGACTACAACAAGAAGGTTAAGGGTGTGTAAAATTTAATTTTATGTTTAATTTGTTAAATGTTTTCCAAACGAATTCACTTTCTTATATTTTAGGAAAATGACTAATTATACAAAGTAAGAAAAATATTTTTCAGAACTCTGTCTCCAACCTAGAGCGGAGACCTACTCCCAACCAAGGACACGACTCCCTATACTCAAGACCTCAACCCAAGACTTGATCCCAATCCCGAAAAAGACTTAAGACCTCGACCTAAGACCAAACACTTGACCCCATTCAGGATCCAACCCCAACTCTTGATCCATACCCGAGACCCCACCCCAACCTGGAATCCCAAGTCAAGAGCAACCTTGACCCAGATGGGATCAGGATCCTGTCTCCAATCTCGATTTGAATCAGGTCGGGGTTAGTTATTGAGTCAACAACGGGTCCCAGATCATGACTGGGATTGGTTGTCAGGTTCAGAGTGGGGTTTAGATCATGTCTATGTTGGGACAAGGGTTCAGTGTCATAGTATATATGCTCAGATCTTTTCTTTCCTCCTTTTATACATAAATGCTCTTTAGACAGTATTTACCAAACTCCTGCAAACGAGTGAAAACGTTTTCCTCTCTACCAAACACACCAAAAAAGAAATTGCATTTCTAGATCTAAGAAATTATAGAAGCATCAGAAACAAAATAGAAAATTTCGGAGAACTCAGGGGAAGATCTGAACTTTGTAATCCAAGCATCAGGATAAATCACATATTAGAAAAACACACTACTTATAAAATAAAAAAAAGATTAAATTCCAAGCAAAATGTGACGATAAATTAAACAAATGAAAAAATCATTTAGCTTTTCAGATCAGTACATACCGTTTGTTCAAGCTCTCAGCTTCCTCTTCAGTAATTTGACCTCCAAACAGAACTTTACTGATTCCATCAGAAGGCTACAATATAATAGCATATAAATTAAACTCTAGCAAATCATAAAAGCAAACAACACAAGTCACAATATAATTCACCTGATGAGAACGAGCGCCGGAGCGAGATGCATTGCCGGAGGCAGAAGCTGAGTTGTTCGCCGGCGGAACTTCAGACCAGGTGAGCAGATCGGCGGCAGAGGTGTTAGGCTTCCGTACAGGTGTTGCTCTCTCCATTTTAGCTGAAAGAGCAGAGTTTTTTTTTTTTTTGAGAATGGGAAGTCTTTGCTTTATCTTATAAAACAAAATTCATTTCAAATTTGAATTAAAAGAGCAAAGTTTGGTTTTTAGAGATTTGAAATTGTGGATTGTGGGGCCCTTTATGTTATGCTAAAGTATGGCACGTGCGTAGTAACAGCTCACAAAAATTTATTGAGAAAATGACATAAATGATTCTATTAAGAGGTGCTTGGCAATAAAGTCTAACGTCATTTGTTTTCGTTAAGATTAAAAGGTTTTGATTAAAATGTGATCAATAAATCTAAAATTTAAATAATTAAAATTATTTATTTTCAATAACTGAATATGCATATGATCAACATTATATTAATAAAATATTATAAAAATTTCATTTCAATAAAAAAATGTTACGTATTAAAAAAACAACATAATCATCCAACATAACATAAAATAATTACCGATGACAAATATTTGATAGACACAATATAATATCAATCAGTTCAATAAGTATGATAGATACTAGTTGAAAAATAATAAATAAGGTATTACATTATTAGTGCCTAACATATATTTTAGCTAATTAGAAAAACTAAAGAATTTCTATATTTTTTTCAATAACCTTAATCCAATTCTCTAACTTGTGAACCTCTAACGTCATTCACATTTTTTTCGATAGCTATTACTCTTCCCATAACACATGTATTGTATACTGACTCTTTCTATCCAAATCCATCTAAATTTTTAATATATACTTCAAAATGTGGGTGCACTATTTTTTTAATCCATAACTCTAAAGTAATAATCATCTTCTCATCAATTTCCAATTGAAACAAGTAATTTTTTTTTTCCAAAACTTTTTTTTCCAGCTGAAACAAAAGATTGAGATGAAAAATTATTAGGAGCTCTATTATCATGTCAACTAGTTCAACAACAAAATATATTAGTGTTATCTCACAAATATGTTTGATTATCGAAGAGTCTCAATGAAATTATTGGCCTAATTCAAAATTCTAATAAGAAACATCAAATATGTATACATGGTCATTATTTTTAATTATGGATAATATTTTTTCACTCAAAAATCTTGATCAACATCAATACACTAAAGTATTATTGCAATAATTGTTCTTGACAAACATCAATACACTCTAAGAAAATTATTAATATAGAAAAATTACTTGTAAAGATTATGAAAATTTCAAAAATTATTAATACAAAAAAAATACTTAGAAAAATTACGAAAATTTACTCGTTCAAGAGGAAAAAATTGAATTTTGATTGAAAAAGAAGAAAGTTTATAGCTGTGAGAGCTAAAGTTATGCAAAGACCGAGGGAGGCAATACCGATATTAATTTATAACTTATTAAATAAGTTTGGATGATGTTATGATTCTCCTACGTTTCTTATCAGTTCAGACCTTTTCAGATTCCATAAAGAGATTTTTTGAAAAAGTAACAAACGGGCTTAATGGGCTAAATCTAAATCATTCATATTCAGACTTAAAAATCACACACACTTAATTGATTGAATCTGAATGATTAAGATTCAGATTTTCATTAAGTGCAAACAAATGAGATCTAAATACTTTTTTTTTTCATTTAATTTGAAAGTTATATAATAGGGGTTGATAATTAAATTGTATTTTAAAGAAAAACACTAGATATATTTAATAATATCTATTTTAATTGGTCTCATTAAAAATCTTATAAGAAAAATTTGGTGGGACAAAATCTTGTAAAGGTAAAACAGTACAATTCGTATAAACTTTCCCTAAGGAAAAATTCGGCGCGACAAAACCTTGAAGTTTTGAATTTTAATCTTGTGCATTATCTTCTTCAAAATTGCACTTGATTGAGGTTTGATGAATAAATAAGTCATATTATCATTGGAACAAATTTATTGCACGTTTATATCAACATTCTTTTGAAATCATGTGAAGAGAAGTTTTGGTGAAGTGTGTTGCGTCCTATTTCTTTTTATAAATTCTCACTTTACTTGGATTATGCATGTTGCATTATCTTCATATAAGTCTAGAGTATTTTGTCACATTTCAAAATGCATTTTTCTCAAATGAGATGTACCACCAATAGGAGTGATGACGCCAGTATTTTCAACAAAATGGCATGACTAGAAAATAAATAAAACCTTAGAGATTGATAATAACTGAACGAAACAAGCAATTTGTAGAATCAATAAATTTGTTTCATTAGTTAGATTGTAATCATAAATTAAAACAAACTACATCATATAAAATCACAGTGTATGATTCTATTGATTCTATCTTGTTTTGAATATCGTTCTCAATTTTTGGTGGTTGAATCTTCTTAAATTTTCTTATTTTTCTTGACTACTTCAAGAAGAAGATGGGGGTAGGGGTCTTTTGTTTTTTAATAAAGAGAAAAATCTCATTGAAAGGCCCTATTTGGTAAGTTCAATAAAATTATATGAGATAAAGTTAAAGTTTTATTTGGACTATAAATTAATGGGTCAATTTTTGTATTTGAAAAATATAAATCATAATATGAAATTCTCAAATCAAGATTTTTGAATAACTTGAAAGTTCATCTCATAATTTACAATCACAAAATAAAATCATATGTCCAAATATTGATTTTATCTCAAGTCCAAACACTTTCTTAAGGTCTAAGTGTACATTATAGTCCTATCAATTATGTTCCTTTTTTATTTTATATAAGAATATATTACTTATTTAATTTACATGAATCTCTCTCGATTTAATCACATAAATAATTTAATTCAATCTTCTTTAAATTATTTTTCTTATTCACCAATCAAACGATATAGAGTTAGTATTAAGGTTTGGCCACAACTTTATTCTACCAAACTATGGTATGGTTCAATTCAAGAATCAATGAAAAATTGGGACCAAATTAATGTGTGGGCAAATAATAGTACATAATTACTAACTGCAACTTGGGAGATGATTCATTGTCCCTTTTGACCCTACACTATGCTTAATCTTGTCACACTATTATAAAGTTTTGAACAATTGTTGTTTTTTTCTTTTTACAATTCAAATAATCAATTGTTGTTTTTTTTTCTTTTTACGATTCAAATAATCTACCAAAGATGATTAAAAATGATTTTAATTCTGGAAATTACATAAGGTGCCCCTTAAATGTAGTGAGCTTAATTTTTTTGTCTTTAGTAAAAAAATTATTAAAGAATGATCTTCCTTCCACTCTAAGCAGAGTAAAAATATATTTTAAAGAGAAATGCATACTTTACGCGAGGAGATTGTCCGTACTAAGAGGAGTACATTATAATTTGTATTTAATTTTATTTTTTATTGAATTAAAAAAGTTTGATTGATAAGTGTTATATCTTTTTAGAATAACTTTATGATAGTGTATTATATTTTGTTATGAACTTATGCTTATTTTGTAATATTGTGTAAATGATTGAGGCAATTTTGATAGATTTTACAACTTATGAAAATTTATCTTTATGAGCAAAAAATGCAACTTAAAATTTCAAATTGAATGTCCAAACAAAAACTTCAATTTCATCACATATTTCATCTTGTATACTATGTATTATACATTATATATTTCATATAAATTATACATATATATTTATTCTTATTTGGTTTTACATGTACTCTTTTTAAAATTAATTTAGACACCTTCTTTTCAGTTCTCATTAGGACCTACAATTTGCAGTAATGTGGGTCACTTTGGCCATTACAATTGCTTTAAAAAAAATAATGTTAAAATGAGTAGGTTTAGAGGAAAAAAGAAATTATAACATATGCAATATGCATAATACTTGCCTTGAACATCAAATTTATATCATTCAATTATTATTAGTTAATATACATTCTTATCTCAAATGACAAATTAGCTCATGAAAATATAATTTACTCATATTACAAGATGTTTAAAAGATATATAAGTCACTTTTACCTATATCGATTACTTTTAACAAATAGAATGACACCTATCTATATATATATGAGTAAAAAATTAATCTAATCCTAGAGAGGACATAGCTTAGTGCTTTGTCCATTTTTGGCCTTGAATCAAAGGGAATCTAAAGCAACTCCAAGTGCAACTATATCATAATCATCAAGACTAAAAATACTGCTATTGCACTCACAATAACCCTTGCAATTACATGACTCATCCCATGGTGATCTTCTCAACTTATTAATTTTTGTAATTGTCTCATTTACTTTAACTTTCATTCCTATCTTCACTGCTGGAGGTTTCACATCTTCATTAATATTCTTTGAAGTATTCATGAATATTGCCCACTCCTCTATCTCCATTCTTGTTGACTCAAATACTCTTCTCCATGGAATTTCAACTTTTCCCAAGAGTTGTGAGCCACCAATGTTCTTCCTAAGAAGAGGAACATATCTTCTTGATCGTAGCTCGAATATGATTGTTCCTTGCTTCATCATGTTAATGGAGTCTTGAGTTCCCATGCAATCCAATGAGAAAGATTCATCCCAAAACAAGTTGGATTTTGATGAGATCTCTTGAGTGTTTAGCTTAACTCTTTGGTTTTTGTTTCCTGTTGGAAGATAACATCTAACAAACAAGTTGTTTTTTCCTAATGAACTTATTTGTTCTATGTTTCTTGCTCTTATGATTTGTATTTCACAACTTATAGATGAAAAATCATGAGTATTCTCCATGAAAAATTAATTAAATTAGAATCTTTGTTTGATGGGGTTGTTTTATTTTCTTGAGAGATGGTTTAGTTTGTTATGGTGATGGGAAACATGTAGTTAGTGGGGGTATTTATAGTTAACAAAATACTTATTTACTTTGGACAGTGGAAGGAAAGTGGCAATTAGCTAACTAGGATTATTTATTTATTTATATTTATAAAATAAAAGTTAAAAAGAAAACCACCCACCCAATGAGGATTAGTGCTAATCTATGAAAGGATTTGATGAGAATCCTATGAGGATCATAGAAAAGATTGCCTTTGTAAAAAATTTACAAAAAACTCTTCAATATCTTGAAAGGTTAAAAAAAAATGTATGAAACAACTCTTGGGATAAGTACTAAGGTTGAATGCATGTTGATGTGTCAACTAAGAGCTTAGTGGGTTGATTTGAATCTCCAAACTGCTGTTAAAATATGGCATTGCAATTTAACATATGACTTATGTTCATTATAATATAAAGTCATTTGGTCAATAAAAGAGTTCTATAAATCTTTTAATTGTATGGAATAGATACATGATAAGATTGTCAAAAAGACACTCTTTGGGACACATTCTTTAAGAGTTCTAATGGGCTAAGAGATACATTTCCTCATGTTAAATTAGGGTCAAGAGAGTATAAAAATGTTAGTCACAACTACTTGTACTTGAATAATATAGATTGGGTCAAGATCAGAGTATAAAATTTAAAAAACCTTAGCGATAATACACAAATATCCCCTTAACCTAAATCCGAAATTTTAAAGACACACTTATATTATACTAAGGTCCTATTTATCCTCCTGAACTTATTTTATTAATAATTTTCTACTCTTTTCAGCCTAGGTGGTACTATTTTGTGGGTTCAACACAAGTTGACTTTTTTTTTCCAAACTAGTGCCACGTAGGTCGAAAAGGATAGAAAATTACTTATAAAATAAGTTATGAGGGTAATAGGACCTTAGTATATTATAAGTATTTCTCTGAAATTTCGAGCATAGATTAAGAGGGTATTTTTACATATTTCCAAAAACTTGCAAGGAATAAAGCTTAATATTATATTTTAAAAGGCCCTTTTGATAGCTACATATAGAGGTGTAGCCACCTATAGCGAAGGGTGGTAAGTCGAATATCTTTCTTTAAAAAGTTAACATAGAAAATTAAACGAAACATATAGGTTAAAAATTAGTTTTCAAAATAAATATATACATAAAATATATACCATTGTAATAATGCACTTATAATTAAAAGCATTTATATCTTTTTTTCTTAGTTAACCCTAGTAATATAATAAAATAGGATGCAAATTATTTGCTAAGGCAACATTGATGGATGAAAACTTTTAGAATTTTTGATCAAACTAAGTCATTTTTTTAATTAATTTACCAAAAAATACGTTTTATTTTTTTTTTTACAAAATTACTATAAACATATTTCTGAGTAGCGTTTTAGGGTATTTTTATTTTGAAAATTCAACTGGCAAAAACTGACGAAGCTGATGACGTTAAATGAGTAAACATACTCTTGAATAACGTTTTACACCTAAAACGTTACTCAGTAGTACGTTTTTGGAGCTGGTGTCTGCATTTGGTTGTATCCAGCATCTGGCATGACTTATTAGTTATAAATGTGTCCTGGCTGGTATAATGAGGTAGAAATGATGCTAGGAGGATTAATATTTGGTTGCTAGTCCTTTTTCGTAAAGAGGCAATTGCTAAAAAATAGTCTTTTTTTATGGGTTTTAATTGATGTTATAAAGTGTGATGAAATGAAATGTGTGAAGGGTCAGATGGTGCTATTATAGATGGTGTTGATGTGTTGTCTGGGTTTCAATTTTTGTCCATTGAATTTTTAAAATAAAAATACCCTAAAACGTTACTTAAAAATACATTTATATTAATTTTGTAAATTAATTAAAAACGTATTATTTTAATGATCTAATTTAAATAGTAACTTAGTTTGGTCAAAAGTTCTTCAACATAGAGATAGATTAAATAACTCTATATTGGATCTTCTCTTTTGAATATTCTTGGTGAGATTATTCATATATTCGCCTCCCGAAATTTAATCTTGTATACAATATTTGTTCAAATTAAAGGATTAATTGCAAATTTACTCCATATCTTTTCGGTAGGAAAGAAATGTTCTCTTGAAATATGTTTTTTTAGGAAAATAATTCGATGGATTTTATATTTATGTTCTTGTGTCTATATGTATGCAAAATTAGAGATATTATTTTAAAAATATTTTTATATAATTTAAATATATATATGGGGTAGGGGCTACTTCAATGGATGTGAAGATGAGGTGAGTTGGAGGGTAGAAAAAAAAATCAAGTTATAAAATGTCATTTGTAGAATTTATTTTTCTACTTTTACTAAAAATTTAATTTCATAGATAAAATATTTTTAAAAATTTTAACCAATTGAATATGAGAAATTAATTAAAAAATAAGATACCCTATATTTATCCTTGACCACGAGTTAGGTGGAAAGTTGTGAGAAATATTGAGATTTCAAGATTAGTATATGGACTAGAAGCTAAAGCTTGACAAGGTGTGTGACAACCTTAAATCCATTACATCATTTTATCATTTTGTGCATTGGATTGATCAACTTTGTTGTGTTGTGTAACTTGCTTATTTGTTGATTTGAGTATTATATGTATCTTTATGTGTTTACTTCATGCCGTTATTATATAAATTGACGGCATCGGTACCGAAATGTGACTTTTTGTGCGGGTGAAAGTGTTTCATAATTTATTTCTTAAGTCTTATTAGATGCTTATACTTAGTCGGTCTAATCTATTGAGTGCATGTGGATTTTACTCAATCCTACTTATGTTATTCTTTTTTATGCAGATCGTAGTCAGGGTTATCTTCGTAGTGATTGATCAAAACTAGCGATTTCTTCTAATTCGGAGTTGTGGTGAGATCCTGCTTTTTGGATTGCCATTGATTTCCATATATTATTTACAAATCTTTAATTTCTTTTAGAACACTTGAAATGTATTCTAGATTCTAGAAATATATAAAATGCTCTTTATGCTTATGATACCGGCCAAATTTTGGTAATTTCTTTAATGCGTTCCATTTCTTTCGATTGTGACCTGACTTTTCTTTGAAACTCTCATATGTGTTATTTTTTTTTTTGGACAAACACACCAATTTGAATTCTTAGAGTGTGTTTCATCGTTATCTCAACTTTTGAATCGCGATAACCGCCTTCCAAAGTACTCTTTTTCTTGGGTTTGTTGCTGAAATTGAAAAAGAGAAGTCAAAGATTCACACTAAGGGAAATGAAGTACAATCATGAATACAAATTGTCTGAAAATATAAAGATCTTTGTATTCTATCAAAAGCATGAAATTTAATTTCTCAAAACATACAAGAATTATAATTAATTCATTAATCAAGAATTAGTCTAACCCTAGAGAGGACATAGCTTAGTGCTTTGTCCATTTTTGGCCTTGAATTAAAGGGAATCTAAAGCAACTCCAAGTGCAAATATATCATAATCATCAACACTAAAAATAGTACTATTGCACTCACAATAACCCTTGCAATTACATGACTCATCCCATGATGATCTTCTCAACTTATTAATTTTTGTAATTGTCTCATTTACTTTAACTTTCATTCCTATCTTCACTGCTGGAGGTTTCACATCTTCATTAATATTCTTTGGAGTAGTCATGAATATTGCCCACTCCTCTATCTCCATTCTTGTTGACTCAAATACTCTTCTCCATGGAATTTCAACTTTTCCCAAGAGTTGTGAGCCACCAATATTCTTCCTAAGAAGAGGAACATATCTTCTTGATCGTAGCTCGAATATAATTGTTCCTTGCTTCATCATGTTAATGGAGTCTTGAGTTCCCATGCAATCCAATGAGAAAGATTCATCCCAAAACAAGTTTGATTTTGATGAGATCTCTTGAGTGTTTAGCTTAACTCTTTGGTTGTTGTGTCTTGTTGGAAGATAACATCTAACAAACAAGTTGTGTTTTCCTAATGAACTTATTTGTTCTATGTTCCTTGCTCTTATGATTTGTATTTCACAACTTATAGATGAAAAATCATGAGTATTCTCCATGAAAAAATTAATAAAATTAGAATCTTTGTTTGATGTGGTTGTTTTATTTTCTTGAGAGATGGTTTAGTTTGTTATGGTGATGGGAAACATGTAGTTAGTGGGGGTATTTATAGTTAAGAAAATACTTATTTACTTTGGACAGTGGAAGGAAAGTGGCAAGTAGCTAGCTAACTAGGATTATTTATTTATTTATTTTTATAAAATACAAGTTAAAAAGAAAACCACCCACCCAATGAGGATTAGTGCTAATCTATGAAAGGATTTGATGAGAATCCTATGAGGATCATATAAAAGATTGCCTTTGTAAAAATTTTACAAAAAACTCTTCAATATCTTGAAAGGTTAAAAAAAAAAATGTATGAAACAACTCTTGGGATAAGTATTAAGGTTGAATGCATGTTGATGTGTCAACTAAGAGCTTAGTGGGTTGATTTGAATCTCCAAACTGCTGTTAAAATATGGCATTGCAATTTAACATATGACTTATATTCATTATAATATAAAGTCATTTGGTCAATAAAAGAGTTCTATAAATCTTTTAATTGTATGAATAGATACATGATAAGATTGTCAAAAAGACACTCTTTGTGACACATTCTTTAAGAGTTCTAATGGGCTAACAAATACATTTCCTCATGTTAAATTAGGGTCAAGAGAGTATAAAAATGTTAGTCACAACTACTTGTACTTGAATAGTATAGATTGGGTCAAGATCAGAGTATAAAATTTAAAAACCTTAGGGATAATGCACAAGTATCCCCCTTAATCTATGTCCAAAATCTCAAAGACACACTTATACTATTCTAAGGTTATATTACCCTCCTGAACTTATTTTATTAATAATTTTTTACCTCTTTTCGACCTACGTGGCACTATCTTGTGGGTTCAATACTGGTTTGACTTTTTTTTCAAGCTACTGCCACGTAGGTCGAAAAGGATAGAAAATTACTTATAAAATAAGTTAGAAGGTAATAGGATCTTAGTATAATATAAGTGTGTCTCTGAAATTTCGAACATAGATTGAGAAATACTTTTATATTTTTCCAAAAACATACAAGGAATAAAGCTTAATATTATATTTTAAAAGGCCCTTATGATAGCCACGTATAGAGGTATAGCCACCTATAGCAAAGGGTGGTAAGTCGAATATCTTTCATTAAAAAGTTAACATAAAAAATTATATGAAGCATATAGATTAAAAATTAGTTTTCAAAATAAATATATACGTAAAATCTCAAACACTCTGCTTAAAGATTTTGATTATACCACTGATATAATGCACTTATAATTAAAAGCATTTATATCTTTTTTTCTTAGTTAACCCTAGTAATATAATAAAATAGGATCGATGCAAATTATTTGCTAAGGCAAGATTGATGGATGAAAACTTTTGGAATATTTGACCAAACTAAGCCATTATATAAATTAATTTACCAAAATATACGTTTTAATTTTTTTTTACAAAACTAGTATAAACATATTTCTGAGTAGCGTTTTAGCGTTGAATTTTTAAAATAAAAATGCCCTTAAAGTTTACTCAGAAATATGTTTATACTAGTTTTGTAAAAAAATTAAAAGCATATTAATTTTGATGATCTAGTTTAAATAGTAACTTAGTTTGATCAAAAGTTCTCCGATATAGAGATAAATGGATTAAATAACTCTATATTGGATCTCCTCTTTTAGATATTCTTGGTGAGATTATTCATATATTCGCCTCCCAAAATTTAATCTTGTATTCATTATTTGTTCAAATTAAAGGATTAATTGCAAATTTACTCCATATCTTTTCGGTAGGAAAGAAATGCTCTCTTGAAATAAGTTTTTTTAGGAAAATGATTCAATGGATTTCATATTTATGTTCTTGTGTCTATATGTATGCAAAATTAGAGATATTCTTTTAAAAGTATTTTATATAATTTAAATATATACTATGGGGGTAGGCGCTACTTCAATGGATGTGAAGATGAGGTGAGTTGGAGGGTGAAATAAAAAACCAAGTTATGAAATGTCATTTGTGGAATTTATTTTTCTATTTTTATTAAAAAATTAATTTCATAGATAAAACATTTTTAAAAGTTTTGACCAACCGAACATGAGAAATTAATTAAAAAAAATAAGATATTCTACATTTATCCTTGACCACGAGTTAGGTGGAAAGTTGTGAGATATATTGAGATTTCAAGATTGGAATATGGACTATGAGTCCCCCATGCGTCCTTATCTAGAATCTAATGTTAGGTAGTGGAGCCTGATTAATTTTAGGTTTTCCTATTTATTCTCTATTTTAGGCTTTCCTATTTATTCTCTATTTTAGGTATTCCTATTTATTCTCCGTAACAAAAAATACTCTGATTTATTAATATAAATATATCTCACAGCCGTGGAAGTTTACTCACGGGGTGTTACCACGAAATATTGGGTTTTCTCTCTCTCTCTCTCTCTCTCTCTCTAGATTTCTCATCTCTTCCTCTTGAAACTTCTTGTGTTCTTAATTCATCTAGTGTGTGTGTGTGAATTCGATCCTAACAACTGGTATCAGAGCTAAGGAGATTTAACACGATCACTGAAAATGGATAGTTCGAAGCTTAGAATCGAGAAGTTTGATGGATCCGATTTAAGTTTCTGGAAGATGCAGATCGAAGATTATCTGTACCAGAAAAATCTTCACGAACCGTTGACCGGGGTGAAGCCGGAATCCATGACAGATGAGAAGTGGATACTCAAGGATCGCCAGGCTCTAGGGTTGATCCGGTTGACTTTGTCAAGAAACGTGGCGTTCAACATCGTGAAGGAGAAGACTACGTCCATTCTGTTGAAGGCACTGTCAAACATGTATGAAAAACCATCGGCTATGAACAAGGTATATTTGATGCGTAGATTGTTCAATTTACAGATGTCTGAGAATGGATCCGTTTCTGATCTTATAAACGAGTTCAATATGATTGTGAGTCAACTCAATTCTGTGGACATTAATTTCGAAGATGAAATTAAGGCGTTGATTTTGATGTCATCTCTGCCCGAGTCTTGGGATACTGTTGTTGCTGCGATTAGCAGTTCCCGTGGATCTGAGAAACTGAAGTTTGATGAAATATGTGATGTTATTCTCAGCGAAAGTATTCACAAACGAGAAGTGGGAGATTGATCGGGCAGTGCTCTCAGCGTTGATCGAAGGGGGAGAAGTAAGACGAAAGGCCAAAATCAACATGGTCGATCAAAATCAAAGAATCGAGAAAAATCCCTGAACAGATCAAACGTGACTTGTTGGAACTGTGGAGAAAAAGGGCATTTTCAGACGAACTGTACAAAGCCAAAGAAGAAACAGAATCAGAAATTTAGAGATCACAATGATTTTGTAAATTCAGCAGAGGACATTGGGGATGCTCTAATCCTAAGTGTGAACAGCCCGGTTAAATCATAGATTTTGGCTTCTGGTGCATCATTACATTCGTCTCCAAGCAAGGAGTTGTTCCAAAATTTCAAATCTGGAAATTTTGGAAAAGTAAATCATGCTGACAATAAAGCCTTAGAGATTGAAGGAAAGGGGGATGTTTGCATAAAGATCACCTCGTGAAACCAGTGGACATTGGAGGATGTCAGATATATTCCTGGGATCAAGAAAAATATGATCTCTGTTGGTCAGTTGGATAGCACGGGATATGCAACAGAGTTTGGGAAAGGTTCGTGGAAGATCGTGAAAGGTGCTATGGTAGTAGCTCGTGACACCAAATCTGGAACCTTGTACACTTTGCAGGGTGCATAAACATGGCCGCTGTTGCTGAAGGAGCTTCCGGTTCATGTCTGTGGCACAACAGACTTGGATACATGAGTACTAAAGGAATGAAGATGCTGGTTGCAAAAGGAGCATTAAAGGGTCTGAAGTCTGTTGATATGGGTCTTTGCGAGAGCTGTGTTATGGGCAAACAAAAAAGAGTAAGCTTCACAAAGAATCCTAGAGAGCCAAAGAAAGTGCGGTTGGAAATGGTCCATACAGATGTTTGGGGACCATCTCTAGTATCATCACTTGGAGGATCCAGATTCTATGTTACCTTCATTGATGATTTCAGCAGGAAGGTATGGGTTTACTTCTTGAAGCATAAGTCAGATGTGTTTGCAACTTTCAAGAAGTGGAAAGCTGAAGTTGAGAATCAGACCGGTTTGAAAGTCAAATGCCTAAGGTCTGACAATGGAGGAGAGTATGACAAATCAGAGTTCAAGGCATTCTGTGCAGCTGAGGGAATCAGATTGATGAAAACAGTTACTAGTAAGTCAAGGCAGAATGGAATTGCTAAGAGGATGAACAGAACATTGAATGAGCGTGCAAGGAGTATGAGGATACACTGTGGGCTACCCAAAACACTTTGGGCGGATGTTGTGAGCACAACTGCATACTTGATCAACATGGGAACATCAGTTCCTTTAGGGTTCAAGATTCCAGAGGAGGTGTGGACAGGAAAAGAACTCAAGTACTCAAACTTGAGGACTTTTGGTTGCACTGCTTATGTTCATGTTGATCCAGAAAATAGAGACAAGCTTGATGCCAAGGTGTAAAGTGTTACTTCATAGGCTATGGTTCTGATTTATTTGGTTACAGGTTTTGGGATGACAATAACAGAAAGATTCTGAGACATTGTGACGTGACATTTGATGAGTTTGTCCTGTACAAGGACAGAGAGCATAAGGTTCTAGAGATTACAAATCAAGTGGGAGTTGAGGTTGAGTTGGAGAAGAGTAACCCCAGAGATGTCGAAGTAGATACTCAACCAACTCCTACTGAAGAATCTGAAGTGGAGCAAGTTACACATGAGCAGGTGTTAAGGAGATCATCCAGATCCATTAGGGCACCAGATAGGTATTCACCTTCATTACACTATCTATTGCTAACTGATGAGGGGGAACCAAAGTCTTTTGATGAGGCCCTACAGGTGGAGGATTCGATCAAGTGGGAGCAAGCCACGGATGATGAGATGAGGTCACTTGAGAGAAATGACACATGGGTGTTGACTGAGCTACCTGCAGGGAAGAGAGCTTTGCTGAACAAGTGGGTGTTCAGAATCAAGACTGAACCAGATGGCAAAAGAAGGTTCAAGGCTCATTTAGTGGTTAAAGGATATTCACAAAGGAAAGGTATTGATTATGCTAAAATATTCTCTCCTGTTGTGAAATTAACCTGTATTCGAATTTTGTTGAGTGTTGTTGCATCGAATAATTTGCATCTAGAGCAAATGGATGTAAAAATAGCGTTTTTACATGGAGATCTGGACAAAGAGATCTATATGGAGCAACCGGAAGGATTTGTGGTTCCAGGCAAGGAACACATGGTGTGCAAGCTCACCAGGAGCTTGTATGGACTAAAGCAAGCACCAAGGCAGTGGGACAAGAAGTTTGACTCCTTCATGACCAAGAGTGGATTCTGCAAAGCTGAAAAGGATCCTTGTTGTTACTTTAAGAAATATATTGATTCATATGTCTTTCTACTCTTGTATGTGGATGATATGTTGATTGCAGGATCTAGTATGAGGGAGATTAACAATCTGAAGACAAGGTTGTCTGCAACATTTGAGATGAAAGATTTGGGTCCAGCAAAACAGATTTTGGGGATGAAGATTTCTCGGGATAGATCTGCTGGCACTTTAAATCTATCTCAGGAGTTGTACATTGAGAAGGTGCTGAGCAGATTCAGGGTTAATGATGTTAAACCCAGGACTACTCCATTGGCAAATCACTTTAAATTGTCAAAGGAGCAGTCACCCAAGACTGTCGAGGAGCATGATCACATGACACTTGTTCCGTATGCTTCAACAGTTGGTAGTTTGATGTATGCTATGGTCTACACTAGACTTCATATAGCACATGCAGTGGGAGTTGTAAGCAGGTACATGGCGAACCCTGAGAAAGAGCATTGGGAAGCTGTGAAGTGGCTTTTGAGATATCTGAGAGGTACATTCAGTACTTCACTTTGTTTTGGCAAAGGCAAGGTGACTCTACAGGGTTTTGTGGATGCTGATCTTGGTGGGGATGTTGACTCGAGCAAGAGTACATCCGAGTACATATACACCATAGGTGGAACAGCACTGAGTTGGATGTCCAGGCTTCAGAAGTGTGTTTCTCTTTCATCTACTGAAGCTGAGTGTGTGGCAATAGCTGAAGCTGGGAAAGAGATGATATGGCTGACAGATTATCTTGATGAATTGGCAAGAAGTAGAGCGAGAAGATTCTTTACTCAGATAGCCAGAGTGCCATACAATTGGTGAAAAATCCAGTCTATCATTCGAAGACAAAGCACATCAGAAGGCGATACCATTTCACTCGTAGGGCAGTGGAGGATGGTGATATGTGCTTGGAGAAGATAGAGGGTGCAAAGAACCTGGCAGACATGTTGACAAAATGTGTTGATGTTGGGAAACTGAGGTTATGTAAAACCTCGGTTGGTTTTCTGTAGTTGTTGCTACAGATGTTGCGGTGCGGTAAAGATGTTGATGATGAAGAGATTTTTTTTGAGAATGTATTTTTTGGATGACTGAGTCAGTCTCCAAGTGGGAGAATTGTTAGGTAGTGGAGCCTGATTAATTTTAGGTTTTCCTATTTATTCTCTATTTTAGGCTTTCCTATATATTCTCTCTAACCAAAAATACTCTGATTTATCAATATAAATATACCTCACCGCCGTGGAAGTTTACTCACGGGGTGTTACCACGAAATATTGAGTTTTCTCTCTCTCTCTAGATTTCTCATCTCTTCCTCTTGAAAGTTCTTGTGTTCTTCATTCATCTAGTGTGTGTGCGTGAATTCGATCCTAACAGCTAAAGCTCGACAAGGTGTGTGACAACCTTAAATCCGTTACATCATTTTATCATTTTGTTGCATTGCATTAATTAACTTTGTTGTGTAGTGTAACTTGCTTATTTGTTGATTTGAGTATTATATGTATCCTTATGTGTTTACTTCATGCCGTTATTATATAAATTGATGACATCGGTATCGAAATGTGACTTTTTGTGCGGGTGGAAGTGTTTCATTATTTATTTATTAAGCCTGATTATTAGCTTATACTTAGTTGGTCTAACCTACTGAGTGCGTGTGGATTTTACTCAATCCTACTTCTGTTATTCTTTTTTATGCAGATCGTAGTCAGGGTTATCTTCATAGTGATTGATCAAAACTAGTGATTTCTTCCAATTCGGAGTTGTGGTGAGATCGTGCTTTTTGGATTGCCATTGATTTCCATCTATTATTTACAGTCTTTAATTTCTTTTAGAACACTTAAATGTATTCTAGATTCTAGAAATGTATTAAATGCTCTTTATGCTTATGATACCGGCCAAATTTTGGTAATTTCTTTACTGTGTTCCATTTCTTTCGATTGTGACCAGACTTTTCTTTGGAACTCTCATATGTGTTATTTTTTTTGGACAAACACACCAAATTGAATTCTTAGAGTGTGTTTCATCATTATCTCGACTTTTGAATCGCGATAACCGCCTTTCGAAGTACTCTTTTTCTTGGGTTTGTTGCTGTAATTGAAAAAGAGAAGTCAAAGATTCACACTAAGGGAAATGAAGTACAATCATGAATACAAATTGTCTGAAAATATAAAGATCTTTGTATTCTATCAAAACCATGAAATTTAATTTCTCAAAACTACAAAACATACAAGAATTGTAATTAATTCATTAATAGTCTAATCCTAGAGAGGACATAGCTCAGTGCTTTGTCCATTTTTGGCCTTGAATTAAAGGGAATCTAAAGCAACTCCAAGTGCAAATATATCATAATCATCAACACTAAAAATACTACTATTGCACTCACAATAACCCTTGCAATTACATGACTCATTCCATGATGATCTTCTCAACTTATTAATTTTTGTAATTGTCTCATTTACTTTAACTTTCACTCCTATCTTCACTGCTGGAGGTTTCACATCTTCATTAATATTCTTTGAAGTAGGCACAAATATTGCCCACTCCTCTATCTCCATTCTTGTTGACTCAAATACTCTTCTCCATGGAATTTCAAATCTCCCCAAGAGTTGTGAGCCACCAATATTCTTCCTAAGAAGAGGAACATATCTTCTTGATCGTAGCTCGAATATGATTGTTCCTTGCTTCATCATGTTAATGGAGTCTTGAGTTCCCATGCAATCTAATGAGAAAGATTCATCCCAAAACAAGTTTGATTTTGATGAGATCTCTTGAGTGTTTAGCTTAACTCTTTGGTTGTTGTTTCCTGTTGGAAGATAACATCTAACAAACAAGTTGCTTTTTCCTAATGAACTTATTTGTTCTATGTTTCTTGCTCTTATGATTTGTATTTCACAACTTATAGATGAAAAATCATGAGTATTCTCCGTGAAAAATTAATTAAATTAGAATCTTTGTTTGATGGGGTTGTTTTGTTTACTTGAAAGATGGTTTAGTTTAATTTGTTTTGGTGATGGGAGACATTTAATAATTAGTGGGGGGTATTTCTAGTTTGGAAAATGCTTATTTAATAAATTTGGACAGTGGAAGGAAAGTTTTAGGAAAGTGGAATTACTTTATGAAGAAATTAAGGTGCAAGTAGCTTGCTAAAACTAGGATTATGTTTTTTTATGAAATACTAGTTAAAAAGAAAACCACCCACCCAATGAGAATTAGTGCTAATCAATGAAAGATTTGATGAGATTGCCTTTGTAAAAAATTTACAAAAAAGCTCTTCACTATCTTGAAAGGATTAAAAAAAATGCATGAAACAACTCTTTGGATAAGTATTAATTAATGAGGTTGAATGCATGTTGATGTGTCAATTAGGAGCTTAGTGGGTTGATTGAATCTCCAAAATGTTGTTAGAATATGACATTACTACTTAATATGTGACTTAATTATATTATGTATAACAAAATATAAGATAAGAATATTTGATGGAGATAAAGTAAATCTTTTGAGAATCATGTAAAAGATTGCCTTTGTGAAAGATTTTTTTTGCATTTAATAAGAAATACTCCTAGTTATTAAAGAGCTTAGAATAGGGTTTTCGTTTGCATAGTTTCATAGTCATTTCATAGACAAAACTATTTATCATTCTCATTGATCATCATTCTATGATATTAATATTAATTTGCATAATTTCATTTATTAATTAATTTGCAAAATTAATTTAAAAAATTTGCGGAAAATATTTAGAAAGAACTTGTTTCTTTCAAACAGATATTTCTTCTCAATATAAATGAACCTTTCTGAAAGTTTAGTTTGCACCTCTTCAATCCAGATCGTTGGCTATAAATAGTTATCTTCTTATGTGTATATTTTCTTACGAATACAAATATCGAGTCTTCGTGTGATTAGTTGCTGACTTTTGAGTTTTTTGAAGTTATTGAGGTTTGAGGTAGCACTTCTTCTTTAACATGTATATTCATTTTATCTTGGGAGGAAGCTAAGTATTCCATAAACTTATATATTGGGTGATAAAATTTCTTAAGGAGTCGTAGTGAATTTTGTTGTGTCGAATATTTTCTACTTTCTAGATTACTTTGATTTTTCTTGTTTAATATTTTGAACATCAACTAACAACACCCTTAATTACCCCTTTATCGTCCCACCTCCTCCCACTCATATAATATTTTGTTAGATTACGTATAAATATTTTTGAAATAGACTTTTTAGCTCACTTGTCAAATACTAGAAAACTAAGAAACAAACTCTTTTTTTTTTTCAAGAAAACCTTTTCTAGGGAAATACTTTAATTTATTTGAAAATATTTTCCTTCCTACCAAACAGACCCTCAATCATGTCTAAATTGAAAAAGTAAAGTCAAGATTCACTTTAAGGAAACTCATGAAAACAATATTTCTACAAACATTTGTATTTTATCATAACCATGAATTATGAAACATAAACTACAAAACATTCAAGAATCTAACTAATTCATCCAAGAATGTCACTCAAAAAAATTAGTCTCATCTAGGGGAACACCTTAGTGCTTTGCCCCTTTTTTCCCTATAAAACTAAAGGACATCTAAAGCAGCTCCAATTGCAAATATTTCACAATCATCAGCACTAAAAATACTATTACTATTACATCCACAATAACCCTTGCAACCACATGACTCATCCCATGATCTTCTCAACTTATTAATTTTTTTTAATTGTCTCATTTACTTTAACCTTCATTCCTATCTTTACTTCTTGTGGTTTCACATCTTCATTAATATTCTTTGAAGTAGGCATAAATATTGCCCACTCCTCTATCTCCATTCTTGTTGACTCAAATACTCTTTTCCATGGAATTTCAAATCTCCCCAAGACTTGTGAGCCACCAATGTATCTTCTTGATCGTAGCTCGAAAATGATTGTTCCTTGCTTCATCATGTTAATGGAGTCTTGAGTTCCCATGCAATCCAATGAGAAAGATTCATCCCAAAACAAGTTTGATTTTGATGAGATTTCTTGAGTGTTTAGCTTAACTACTCTTTGATTGTTGTTTCCTGTTGGAAGATAACATCTAACAAACAAGTTGTTTTTCCCTAATGAACTTTGGTTTATGTTTCTTAATCTTATGATTTTTATTTCACACTTAATAGATGAAAAATTATCTTGAGTAGTAATAAATTTCTCCATAGAAAAATATGGTTGTACTTTTGATGGGGTTACTTTGGATGGTTTGTTTTGATGATGGGAAGCATTTAATTAGTGAGGTATTTATAGTTGGAAATTGTGCTAGCTTAACTTCACCTTGGTTTAGTGGAAAGAAAGTGGTGTAATTAGCTAGGATTATAGTTATATATAATAATAATAAATAAAATGGAGTGATAAAATATAAAAGAAAGAAAACCACCCAAGTCCCAATAATATTAGATGGAGCTAAAGTAAATATATAAAAGATTGCCTTTGTGAAAAATTCTTTAAAAAGCTCTTTGGACTCTTAGAATGGTTAAAAAATGTGTGAAAGGATTTTTAGGATAAGTATTAATGATGTGGAATGCATTTAGATGAAATTTTAAACTAGGGTAGTGGGTTTGATATTGAAATTAGGAGCGGTATTAAGTTATTTAACCCATAAAATTATAACTTACTAAAATTTAAAAGCTATTAAATTCCTTTTAAAATGAGAAAAATAGCTAATGAACGTTAAAAAATAAACACTCTTAAATCATAAATATCTGTTTCCTGAGCTTTCACACCTAATCTTTTACTTGTGTTTAGAGAACTTAAATTGCTCAAAAAATGTATCAATTAAATATTTTTTTTAATAATCAACCAAAAAATATGAAGGTGCGTACGACTCTAATGGCATGTCAAATTGATAAATTAATTAATGATATGTAACAAAAATTAATTGATCACTATAAAAAAACTGTGAATTACATAGGAATTTGTAACGACCTGTTTAGTCGTTTTGAGTAGCAGATTTTATTTTTGGAAAAACTGTCTGAAACGACGGAACCCACGACGGACCGTCATGGGCACGACGGACCGTCGAGGGTGTCTCGTTCCAACACACTTAGAATTCTGAAGTTGAGTGATGATATCGACTCTCTGAACTCTGTGACGGACCTGCAGGACGGACCGTCACAGATACGACGGACCGTCGTGAGTCTCCGTTTCAAAACACTTCGACTCTTGAAAATTGGGTACTGGGAGAAACTCTCTGAACTTCGTGACGGAATGACAGGACGGACCGTCACAGACTCTTTGGTGGAAATTGAGTCTCTGAACTTTGCGACGACCTGCAGGCACGACGGGCCGTCACAGATTGCGTAATCCCAGTCTGGGTCGGATTTCTGGTTAAGTTTTAAAGGGGCGTTTTGGACTATTCCTACTATAATTATAAATTTCGTGGGTTAACATTAATAACTCAGTTTCTTGGGGGATAAAAGAGGTAACTTTGAGTTAATTAGTGGGTTACTATTGCCATCTTTTATACTTAATTATATACTAATTAGGGTAAAAGAAAGAGGGTTTGAATAAGAAAAATAGAAAGAACAAGAGAGAGAGAGAGGATCGAACGAGAGAGGAGAAGAAACGCTGCTTGGGAAATTGTTGCTTGATCAAATTCTTCGGTGGAGGTAGGTTATGGTTTTTAAGCTATTCGTAGTAAACTCTTAATAGCGAATGATATGTATTGGTAGTATTGTAAACCCTTCTATATGCTTAATTGTATGCTTGCATGATTGTGATTATGAAATTGTGATAAAATAAGCATGATGAAGCTATTGAATCCTTAATCTTGAAAGAAACCCTAATCTACTTTGTCAATGATGATGCCTTGGAATAAAAGAAGGCTTGATGAACGAAAGTAGTGAGATTAGAGGATCGGGTGTCACGTTCCGGTACCAGGATAGAAATAGAGGATCGGGTGCCACGTTCCGGTACCAGGATAGTATATGGGGATCGGAGTGTCACATTCCGACACCAGGATAGAATATGGATCGGGTGCCACGTTCCGGTACCAGGATAGTATATGAGGATCGGAGTGTCACGTTCCGACACCAGGATAGAATATGGATCGGGTGCCACGTTCCGGTACCAGGATAGAATGAGGATCGGAGTGCCACGTTCCGGCACCAGGATAGTATATGAGGATCGGAGTGTCACGTTCCGACACCAGGATAGTATATGGAGCGGAGTGTCACGTACCGACACGAGAGGAATAAAGATAATGAATCTTGAAATATGTTAATATACTCAATCTAATGAACCTAATTCCCAAATGAGTATGGTATTGAGGCTTGAGTCCTCATGAATGAACTTGGTAGTACTTATTGATGATTATAGTTCTTGTTGTTGCTACATGTTGAGTATTATAGTTGATTTATGATATTAACTGATATATACTGTTTTCTATTTTGAGTTGGCCGATGATACCTACTCAGTACTTGTGTTTGTACTGACCCCTACTTGTATGTTTCTTTCTTTGTATTTGTGGAGTGCAGCAAACGTGCCGTCGTCTTCAACTCAACAGTAATTCTAGCCAGTCTTCACTACATCGGAAATTCAGGGTGAGCTAATGGTTGTAGCTTGGACTGGATCTTCTTCTTCAAGTCTTGATGCCTTGAACTTCCGGCATGGACTAGCTTTTATTTGTTTTAGCTTCTTAGACATTTTTAGTTTAGAAATTTGAGGATAGATGTTCTTGTGATGATGACTTCCAGATTTTGGGGATAATAATAGTTATTGAATTGATTTTAATAATCAGTTTAAGTCTTCCGCATTGTATTTTGTTAATTATGTTCCAAATGTTGGGGTTTAGATTGGTTGGTTCTCTCACATAGTAGGTTAAGTGTGGGTGCCAGTCGCGGCTCGGTTTTGGGTCGTGACAAACTTGGTATTTGAGCATTAGGTTCGTTGGTCTCATCACACAAGAACGAGTCTAGTAGAGTCTTAAGGAACAGTAGGGGGACGCCTTTACTTTTCTTTGAGAGGTTATAAGACTTTAGGAAAATTCCATTCTTTCTTTCTTTCTTTCGTGCTATTACTTGGATCCAATTGGTATCTAGGTAATACAAATTGGTATCTGACCATCTTCATTCTATTACGCAGATGGTTAGAACTAGAGCAGCGACTGCACCAACACCAACACCGGCAAGACAAGAAACGTCTGAGCCAGCCACTGGGGCTGTAGCTCGGAGAGGAACAGTGGCAAGAGGCCGTGGTAGAGGTCGTGGGAGGACGTCCTCTAGAGGAAGAGAACAAGCACCTAGCCCATCTGGTACTAGGGCGGTGACTCCCCCACCGACTGAGGAAGTGATAAGAGAGGGTGAGGAAGGGGAGAATGAACAAGTGCAGAACGAGGAACTGCCACCCCAACCTACCCCCGAGATGATCAATCAGGTTCTTGCTTATCTTAGCGGGTTATCTGATCAAGGCCAGACACCTCCAGTGTTTTCTGCACCAGCACCTCAGGTTCCAGAGGTACAACATGCGGCTACTATGGCTCCCCGCATGGATGCCTCATTGGAAATAGGCACGTTCCCTCGTCTGACTACAGGGCCTATAATGACAAATGATCAGCATGAACTTTTCAGTAAGTTCTTGAAATTGAAACCTCCAGTCTTCAAGGGTGCTGAATCTGAGGATGCTTACGATTTTCTGGTTGACTGTCATGAGCTACTACACAAGATAGGTATCGTAGAACGGTTTGGTGTTGAGTTTGTGACTTATCAGTTTCAAGGGAACGCCAAAATGTGGTGGCGGTCACATGTTGAGTGTCAACCAACAGAGGCACCACCTATGAATTGGGCATCATTCTCTAGCTTGTTTATGGAGAAGTATATCCCCCGGACCTTGAGGGATAGGAAAAGAGATGAGTTCTTGATCCTAGAGCAAGGTAGGATGTCGGTTAATGCATATGAGGCTAAGTTTCGTGCATTATCCAGGTATGCCACCCAACTTTGTTTCAGTCCACAAGAGCGGATTCGCCGGTTTGTGAAGGGGTTGAGGTCAGAATTGCGGATTTCGGCCTTACAGGTAGCGACTACGACAAAATCCTTCCAAGAAGTGGTAGACTTCGTGATAGAGGTGGAAGGAGTGAAGCCAGATGACTTCACCACGACATCGACATCAAAAAGGTTTCGAAAGGGAGGTGAGTTTAATGATTCTTACTCTAGAGGACAGGGTTCAGGAGTTTACTCAGTCCGACCAATTCAGTCTTCACTACAGACTGTAGTTGGGGGTCCACCTCAGACCGGTCAACACTTCTCTGAGAGACCTATGCTTGAATCCAGAGAATGTTATGGATGTGGGGAGACTGGGCACATTAAGAGGTATTATCCAAAACAGAGTTACAGACCTCCCATAGTCAGAGGTAGAGGTGGTCATGGTAGAGGCCGTTATTCTGGAGGACGTGGTGGTCGAGGTAATGGCGGTCACCAAAACGGCCGGGGTGATGGGCAAACTGGAGCCACTACAATACAACATGGTAGGGGCAACGGACAGACAAGTAATGGGGCCCATTGTTACGCTTTCCCTGGGAGATCTGAAGCGGAGACATCTGATGCTGTCATCACATGTAATCTTTCGGTTTGTGATTGCATGGCTTCTATATTGTTTGATCCTGGATCCACATTTTCTTATGTATCTTCTTCATTTGCTACTGGTCTTAATTTACCTTGTGAATTACTTGACATGCCTATTCGTGTTTCTACTCTGGTGGGTGAGTCTGTGATAGTTGAAAAAGTATATAGGTCTTGTTTGGTGACTTTTGTGGGGAGCAACACTTAAGTAGATTTGGTTATCCTAGAAATAGTTGACTTCGATGTAATTCTGGGTATGACTTGGCTTTCTCCAAATTTTGCAATCTTGGATTGTAATGCCAAAATTGTGACGTTAGCCAAGCCTGGGACAGATCAGTTAGTGTGGGAGGGCGACTACACTTCCACTCCGGTTCGTATCATCTCCTTGCTTCGTGCTAAGAGAATGGTTAGTAAAGGGTGTTTAGTGTTCTTGGCACATCTCAGGGATGACACTACCCCAGTACCTCCAATTGAGTCGGTTTCGGTAGTCCGTGAGTTTCTGGATGTGTTCCCTGCAGATCTTCCTGGTATGCCACCGGATAGAGATATTGATTTTTGCATCGATTTGGAACCGGGTACTCGCCCCATTTCTATACCCCCTTATAGAGTGGCTCCCGCGGAGTTAAGAGAGTTAAAGGCCCAACTCCAAGAGTTGTTGAGCAAAGGCTTCATTAGACCAAGTGCATCTCCTTGGGGTGCTCCGGTGTTATTTGTGAAGAAGAAGGATGGGAGTTTTCGGATGTGCATAGACTACCGGCAGTTGAACAAGGTAACTATCATGAACAAGTATCCCATTCCTCGCATTGATGACTTGTTCGATCAGTTACAAGGTGCTTGTGTCTTCTCTAAAATTGACTTGAGATCCGGTTATCATCAATTGAAAATACGGGCAACGGATGTGCCAAAGACTGCTTTTCGAACTAGGTATGGGCACTACGAATTTGTGGTAATGTCGTTTGGTCTTACGAATGCCCCTGCTACTTTCATGAGCTTGATGAACGGGATTTTTAAGCCATATCTGGATCTCTTTGTGATCGTATTTATTGATGATATACTGATATACTCAAAGAGTAAGAAGGAACATGAGGAGCATTTGAGAATGGTATTAGAGTTGTTGAGGAAGAAAAAGCTTTATGCCAAATTCTCCAAGTGTGAGTTTTGGCTAGATTCAGTGTCCTTCTTGGGACACGTAGTTTCTAAGGATGGAGTGATGGTGGATCCATCTAAGATTGAGACAGTGAAGAATTGGGTGAGACCTACAAACGTGTCAGAAATAAGGAGTTTTGTTGGTTTAGCTAGCTACTACCGCCGATTTGTCAAGGGATTCTCTTCTATTGCTTCCCAATTAACGAACTTGACTAAGCAGAATGTTCCATTTGTATGGTTGGATGAGTGTGAGGAAAGCTTTCAGAAACTCAAGACCTTGTTGACTACTGCACCAATTCTTACCTTGCCAGTAGAGGGCAAGAACTTCATTGTTTATTGTGATGCATCCTATTCTGGATTGGGTGCAGTGCTAATGCAATAGAAGAATGTGATTGCTTATGCTTCGAGGCAATTAAAGGTGCATGAACGTAACTATCCGACCCATGATTTGGAGTTGGCCGCGGTAGTATTTGCACTAAAGCAATGGAGACACTATTTGTATGGGGTTAAGTGTGAAATCTATACGGACCATCGTAGCCTACAGTATGTCTTTACTCAGAAGGACTTGAATTTGAGACAGAGGAGATAGATGGAACTACTAAAGGACTACGATATCACTATTCTGTATCATCCGGGAAAGGCTAATGTTGTGGCAGACGCCTTAAGTAGAAAGGCAGGAAGCATGGGAAGTCTAGCTCATTTGCAAGTTTCTAGACGCTCATTGACTAGAGAAATCCAAAACTTGGCTAATGACTTTATGAGGCTAGAAGTAAATGAGAATAGAGGATTGTTGGCTTGTGTGGCGGCGAGATCTTCTTTTCTTGACAAGATCAAGGGAAAACAGTTTGATGATGAGAAACTAAGTCGAATTCGGGATATGGTGTTGCGAGGAGAGGCTAAGGAAGCAATAATTGATGAGGAAGGTGTTTTGAGAATTAAGGGAAGAGTATGTGTGCCTCGTGTTGATGACTTGATCCACACTATTCTTACAGAGGCTCATAGTTCCGGATATTCTATACATCCTGGTGCAACCAAGATGTACCATGACCTAAAACAACACTTTTGGTGGAGTAGAATGAAGCGTGACATTGTGGATTTTGTTGCCAAATGTCCAAATTGTCAGCAAGTAAAGTATGAACACCAGAGGCCCGGAGGAACACTTCAGAGAATGCCCATTCCTGAATGGAAGTGGGAGAGAATCGCAATGGACTTCGTGGTTGGTCTTCCAAAGACATTGGGTAAATTTGATTCCATTTGGGTAATTGTGGACAGATTAACTAAGTCCGATCACTTCATTCTGGTCAAGGTGACCTACAATGCAGAGAAGTTAGCCAAAATCTACATCTCAGAAATCGTTCGATTGCATGGGGTTCCACTCTCCATCATATCAGCTAGAGGTACGCAGTTTACTTCTAAGTTTTGGAGAACATTTCATGCTGAATTAGGTACTAGGTTGGACCTTAGTACTGCATTTCACCCTCAGACCGATGGTCAGTCTGAGCGAACGATTCAAGTGTTGGAGGATATGCTTCGTGCATGTGTGATAGAGTTTGGTGGTCATTGGGATAACTTCTTACCCTTAGCGGAGTTTTCATACAATAATAGCTATCACTCCAGCATTGACATGGCTCCATTTGAAGCATTGTATGGGAGGAGATGTAGGTCTCCCATTGGTTAGTTTGATGCATTTGAGGTTAGACCTTGGGGTACTGACCTTTTGAGGGATTCATTAGAGAAGTGAAATCTATTCAAGAAAAGCTTTTAGCGGCGCAAAGTAGGCAAAAGGAATATGCAGATCGAAAGGTTAGAGACTTGGAGTTTATGGAGGGTGAACAAGTCTTGCTGAAGGTTTCACCCATGAAAGGGGTGATGCGGTTTGGTAAAAGAGGTAAGCTAAGCCCAAGGTATATTGGACCATTTGAAGTACTTAAGCGAGTAGGAGAGGTGGCTTATGAATTAGCCTTGCCTCCAGGGCTGTCTGGAGTGCATCCAGTATTTCATGTGTCTATGTTGAAAAGATACCATGGAGATGGAAACTACATCATTCGTTGGGATTCGGTTCTGCTTGATGAGAATTTGACTTATGAGGAGGAACCTGCTGCTATTTTAGATAGAGAAGTTCGCAAGTTGAGGTCGAGGGAGATTGCATCCATCAAAGTTCAATGGAAGAATCAACCAGTTGAAGAGGCCACTTGGGAGAAGGAGGCCGATATGCGAGAAAAATACCCACATCTGTTTACAGATTCAGGTACTCCTTTTCGCCCTAGTTTCTTTTCTTGTGATCGTTCGAGGACGAACGATGGGTAAATTGGTATCTATTGTAACGACCTGTTTAGTCGTTTTGAGTAGCAGATTTTATTTCTGGAAAAACTGTCTGAAACGACGGAACCCACGACGGACCGTCATGGGCATGACGGACCGTCGAGGGTGTCTCATTCCAACACACTTAGAATTCTGAAGTTGAGTGATGATATCGACTCTCTGAACTCTGTGACGGACCTGCAGGACGGACCGTCACAGATACGACGGACCGTCGTGAGTCTCCGTTTCAAAACACTTCGACTCTTGAAAATTGGGTACTAGGAGAAACTCTCTGAACTTCGTGACGGAATGGCAGGACGGACCGTCACAGGAGTGACGGACCGTCACAGACTCTTTGGTGGAAATTGAGTCTCTGAACTTTGCGACGACCTGCAGGCACGACGGGCCGTCACAGGTAGCTTAATCCCAGTCTGGGTCGGATTTCTGGTTAAGTTTTAAAGGGGCGTTTTGGACTATTCCTACTATAATTATAAATTTCGTGGGTTAACATTAATAACTCAGTTTCTTGGGGGATAAAAGAGGTAACTTTGAGTTAATTAGTGGGTTACTATTGCCATCTTTATACTTAATTATATACTAATTAGGGTAAAAGAAAGAGGGTTTGAATAAGAAAAATAGAAAGAACAAGAGAGAGAGAGGATCGAACGAGAGAGGAGAAGAAACGCTGCTTGGGAAATTGTTGCTTGATCAAATTCTTCGGTGGAGGTAGGTTATGGTTTTTAAGCTATTCGTAGTAAACTCTTAATAGCGAATGATATGTATTGGTAGTATTGTAAACCCTTCTATATGCTTAATTGTATGCTTGCATGATTGTGATTATGAAATTGTGATAAAATAAGCATGATGAAGCTATTGAATCCTAAATCTTGAAAGAAACCCTAATCTACTTTGTTAATGATGATGCCTTGGAATAAAAGAAGGCTTGATGAACGAAAGTAGTGAGATTAGAGGATCGGGTGCCACGTTTCGGTACCAGGATAGAAATAGAGGATCGGGTGCCACGTTCCGGTACCAGGATAGTATATGGGGATCGGAGTGTCACGTTCCGACACCAGGATAGAATATGGATCGGGTGCCACGTTCCGGTACCAGGATAGTATATGAGGATCGGAGTGTCACGTTCCGACACCATGATAGAATATGGATCGGGTGCCACGTTCCGGTACCAGGATAGAATGAGGATCGGAGTGCCACGTTCCGGCACCAGGATAGTATATGAGGATCGGAGTGTCACGTTCCGACACCTATATAGTATATGGAGCGGAGTGTCACCTACCGACACGAGAGGAATAAAGATAATGAATCTTGAAATATGTTAATATACTCAATCTAATGAACCTAATTCCCAAATGAGTATGGTATTGAGGCTTGTGTCCTCATGAATGAACTTGGTAGTACTTATTGATGATTATAGTTCTTGTTGTTGCTACATGTTGAGTATTATAGTTGATTTATGATATTAACTGATATATACTGTTTTCTATTTTGAGTTGGCCGATGATACCTACTCAGTACTTGTGTTTGTACTGACCCCTACTTGTATGTTTCTTTCTTTGTATTTGTGGAGTGCAGCAAACGTGCCGTCGTCTTCAACTCAACAGTAATTCTAGCCAGTCTTCACTACATCGGAAATTCAGGGTGAGCTAATGGTTGTAGCTTGGACTGGATCTTCTTCTTCAAGTCTTGATGCCTTGAACTTCCGGCATGGACTAGCTTTTATTTGTTTTAGCTTCTTAGACATTTTTAGTTTAGAAATTTGAGGATAGATGTTCTTGTGATGATGACTTCCAGAATTTGGGGATAATAATAGTTATTGAATTGATTTTAATAATGAGTTTAAGTCTTCCGCATTGTATTTTGTTAATTATGTTCCAAATGTTGGGGTTTAGATTGGTTGGTTCGCTCACATAGTAGGTTAAGTGTGGGTGCCAGTCGCGGCTCGGTTTTGGGTCGTGACAAAATTTTTCTGGGGATTAGTATGAAAATTAGCAGACTGCAAATTTTCATACTAATTTCTGGAAAAATTCCTTTATAATTCACAATTTTCTTGTAGTGGATGTAGTGTGTTAGCTTTGAACGTTGTAGATTTAGTCAAAAAAAATCACAGATTATTTTAGTCACTTCTCAGTTTTCACACATCATTTAGGTTTCGGGCTCAAATAAAAGAGTGTTAAAATGTTTATCATAACTTATTCGATAAAAAAATTATTAGATCCCCTCAACGCAAAAATTGACCCCATATTCCCCACACTCCTACGTACTCTCCATTATATATCACCTCATAATACTTGCCGAACTTATAAAAAATATTTTTGCTAATTTATCGAATATATATATATATATATATATATATATATATATATATATATATATATATATATATATATATATATATATATATATATATATATATATATATATATATATATATCAACTTATATTAGAAAAAAAAATTCTTCCTAACCAACCCACCCTAATTTTCAGTTTTTCACTATTAATATGGTCCAAATAATTAACATTTACTAGAAGCATATAATGCAATCTGACTGCTGTTTAATTTTTTTTCTCACTAATGTGCTTAGATGTCATTACCCACATAAATTAAATGGTGATCCATGATAAATGGCTTGTAAAAATGTATTCCACTTTTGTAAAGCTAACCCCAACACCAAAAAGTTATATTTTAATATTTACAATGCAGAAGAAAAATATAGTTTTAATAGTAGGCATTTGACAATGTAATTTGGAGTTTAATTTTAATTTAAAATTAGTATTGTTTATTTAGAATATTTGAACAAAACAATTATATTTTGAAAAAAAATCGATTTCAAATCTCATATCCCACTAAAAGGTAGAATTTCAATTTCAAGTTTGTGATTTCAATTTTTTAAAATAAATTTGAATCATGAATTTATATTTTAGATATAAAAAAAAGATCAATAATGTGAGTAGATTGTTTGTACCATGTTGGAGAATTATATTAAGGAATAGCTAGTAGCTGCTATTGTTGATTTATTGGACTAACGGATGCTTGTAAAATTACGTATATATGAAAGTTTGTAAAAATATGTAATTTTAAATATTCATTTATGGAAAAGATATGTGATTTACAATATCTTAAAATATTTCGATACTTTTTTTGAACTATGATATACCTATTTAATAAGATTATAAAAAGGTAAAAACTTTAATAATTTTTGCGAATCATAGGATGTTATATTTATTAAAAAAAAAAAAAAGACATTTTGAAATTAATGTTATGATTCAACAAATTAAAATTTTTGGCATAAACAAATGTATACTTATTAATGGGATGTTCATTAAAATAATAAAAATAGAAAGATTGAGAATATCCTAAAACACTATCATAGAACCAATGATAAGATTCTGACTCATTTAAATGCATAAAACTGATTTGCATAGATTTACATCTCCATGTGTTGAGAAATCAACTAGTTGGCAAGTAGATCAATGATCTTAAATCTAATATTAAATAAAAATCACTATATTATTATTTAAAAAGAGAAAGCAGACTATAGAGTCATATATAAAACTAATACATAAATTTAACACCACTATGAGTTTGTATTCGTGACATAGGCGGATCTAGGATTTGAAGATCAGGGGGTGTCATAACATTCAAATAAGATAAAAGGATTAGTTGCTTTAATTTTGGGTTAAAATTCAGGTTATTAATTTTATTTTATAAACAAATCGATCAAATGTGCCTATAATAATATTTTCTTTTAGATATTATGTGATTAGAGATAACTAAACAATTCAATTTTTATTTTATTTTGGAAATTAAATATCTTATTCGCTGAAACTTTGAGAAAAGAAAAAGTCACGTTAAAATTTGCGCTTATATAAATCATCTAATAATATTAACATAATATATTTATCTTCCATTGACTTTATGTGTTGTTGGAGATATATAGTTGGGAAAAAATAAAATTGTAGTTCAACCTAGTCATTTTACTTAGAAAAAACATCGGTGGAAATCGAAAGAACCTTTAAATATAAAAAAAAAAAACATTTTTGAAACTTATGTTTTTTTCTAAAAACTATTATTTAAATATATTCTTAATAATATTTATTTGACGCTCATAATTCAGTTCTCACTAATTGATAAAATAAAAAAAACACGTTACACTCAAATCAATAGTTTAATAATTAGTGCGAGAGAAAGTAAAAAAAAAATAAAAATTAATTATGAAAAGGGGTCAATTTGAATTAATAAAGAATAGTAAATAAATATGAATGAATGGAGAAAAAGAAAAGAAAAAGAAAAAAAGGAGCAAGCAAAAAAAATTAAATGTTATTGCAGAGGTTCAAACCCGAGTTGATGAGGTGGTAGAACCTCTCCTTTGCCAATTAGGGTATTCCGTTTTATAGTCATTTGGTGGCAACATTATTATATATTTAATTATTATACATATATACATGTGTATACGACTTTTTTTCTGAAAACACTGGAAGTTGTGGCACCTCCACCCGTACACCTAAATCCGCCCCTGATTTGTGGTGCAATAGGACTGCTTACCTTTAACCAGAGATCTCAAAAACATATTTTGGGTATGAAAAAAATCTTATTGAAAGTGTCATCTCTAAATGAATCTTGCAGCGTAATATAAATTTAATCAAGACTTGTATATACTCCAAACATTGAAGAAAAAGAAACTAATCTAAATTTTACAATGATTGAACTTACTATCTTAAAGGATATTGGATACTAGACTTTCCTTTACCACTATTATCAAGTGATTAGAATATTTGCTTGGCACTCATTTATTAGACAAGAGGGTGAGATATAGGAGTCCGAAATTCAAAGGGTACAAACTTTTTACAAAAATTCCAAAACAGCATATAAAATTTTATATTAATCAAAACGGTAAAATCGCTGCAGGAGCAGCGATTTACAAAGTAAAATCGCTGCTTAGGCAGCGATTTAGCAAAATTTTTTTTTTTAATAAAAAAATGAAATCGCTGCCCAAGCAGCGATTTCAAAAAAAAAAAATTTACATAAATCGCTGCTACGGGCAGCGATTTATTTTAAATTTTTTTTTTTATTAAATCGCTGCTAGGGGCACGATTTATTTAAAGAAAAAAAATTCCTTATTAAATCGCTGCACGAAGCTTTTTAAAAAAAAATTAAAATTTTTTAATACAACGATTTTATATTAAAAAAAAATTATAATATTTTTTAAAATTTAAATATATAACTTATAAGAAAAATTTTATTAAATCGCAAAAATGTTAATACCGTTTTGGTTAATATAAAATTAAAAAAAAAATTGATTAAATCGCAAAAATGTTAATACAACGATTTTATATATATAAAAAAATTATGATATTTTTTAAAATTTAAATATATAACTTAAAAAATTTAAAAATTCAATAACTTTTCATAAGTAACCACTATAATAAATTTAATTATGTTCCATAGATATAACTTGCATATTTATTCCCCAATCCATAACGGTCCAATCCTTTTTCTTTTTTTTTTAAATGTAAAGAGTTATATTCAAGGCAAAAAAAAAAAGGATATGTTATCCAAGACCACATTTTAAGTTTAAAGATGATATTTCATTAGGCAAAAAACAAATAAAGAATTTGGCTTGATAGCTCAGATTTTGTCCATCGATTTTTTTTAGCCCTTCCTAAAAACTCCGTTAGATAATCTCAATATTCTGCCTATGAAAAGGTCTATGAGGGGCTAGGGTGGCTTGGTGAAGTCATGACAGAACATGACGTTTGCTTATTGTTCTTAATTAAGAAATAAAATTATGTTTTTGCTATCAGCTATTTCTTTTGACATGATGATAACCGTTTAATCCTAACAAAATATTATCTTTTTTACTTTATTAGTGTTCGAACCCCTAATTTTAAAATTAAAAAGTAATAAAATATTTATCATCCGAACAACTCCTCCAATAATATCATAGGTTTGTTAGAATCACTTAGAAAAAAATCTAACAAAGTTGTTGAAATAGTAATAAAAATAGGCCAACAAAGAAAGATTATTGTATATGATAATTAATAGCCGTAAAAATAAAGTGAAAAAAGAAAATATTAATTAATTAGCCTTAATGCATATCCTGTTTGTCAACTTATTCTCCAAAACAACGTTGCCCATACGTTAATTTAATTTTAAATACTTAATTAGTTAGGCACTTCATTTTGTAGTCAAGGTAACAATTTTCTTATTGATTTGTAAGTACTTAAGAATTATTTTATAAAATTTTCCACATCACTTCTCCTTTTAATTTAAAGGGAAAAGAAGTTTAAAAGTGAAAAAGTAATTAATAAGTTAATGGAACTATTTTTAACAATTTATAAAGGGAGGACCAAAAGAAAATTGACAATTTGAGTGTTTCCCACTGAAAAAAATTATTTATTTCATCTTAAATTAACAAATATGTACACCAAGTTAAAGGGTTTGATAATATTTTCTGATTCATTAATTTATTCACATTTACGATTGAGTTGGCGTTCACTATACCTTCTTTTATCTACGAAATTATATAAGTCTATTTTAACAATTGAAACTCCTAAATCAAAGGCAGCCTAGGTATCGTTCGATTCTTGTTGTAAGTAAATAATGTTGCGTTTATATTTATAGTTTAATGAAGCTCTAACATAAAATAAGTGAACTCTATTTATTCTGATTCATCAAAAAAAAAAAAGTTCAATAAGATCAAGAGTTTTACACCAAAATTTTTTTCTTAATTTCAAATAATATATAGTAAAATTTTGACCATACTTACATTAATAGAATTTTCTTATGTTTGAGTGTTTAATATTTTCAAAAGATAAGCCAATTATATTTATAAAATATATGTTTAGAACTTAACAGTAATTAAATTTACCGTGAGAGGAAATCACACCAAGGATCCGTGGCGCAATGGTAGCGCGTCTGACTCCAGATCAGAAGGTTGCGTGTTCGATTCACGTCGGGTTCAATTTCCCGATTCATAATATGATCCAATTCTTTTTTAAAAAAAAATGGATTTTTTTTTTAGATATTTTGGAGACTTGTCTTTCATTATTTAATTTTAACGAGAACGTTCAATCCTTTTTCTTCCCCGAAATATTAGGAAACTTTTAGATATTTTGGAGACTAGTTTTTACTTTATTTAATTTTAATGCGGGCGTTGTTCAATCCTTCTTTTCTTAAAAAAAAAAATACATTAGGAGTTTTCTAGAAATTTTGGAGACTTATCCTAAATCTATCTTCTGTTTAATGCGGAATTCTTACATAAATGTATAGACAGAAAAAAAATAAAAAATTCACAAGTAATCACTATAATAAACTTAATTATGTTCCATAGATATAACTTGCATATGTATTCCCCAATCCATAACGGTCCAATCCTTTTCCTTTTCTTTCTTTCAACATTGGGAACATTTTAGATATTTTAGAGACTTGTCTTTAATTAACTAGCTTTAATGTTTTTTTCTCTCTTAAATATTAGGAGCTTTTTAGATACTTTGAAGACTTGTTTTTAATTTATTTAATTTTAACACGGGCATTCAATCTTTTTATTTTTATATAAAAATAATAAGGAGTTCTTTAGATATTTCGGCGATCTATTTTTAATTTACTTATTTTTAATGCGGACTTTCTACATAGATATATAGATAAAAAAAAAAATAGAGGATTTCTTACAAGTAGTCACTATTATAAACTCAATTATATTTCATAGATACAGTTTGCATATTTGTTTCCTTAATCCTTTTTCTTTACTTATTTTTTTAAACATTGGGAGCTTTTTAGATATTTTGGAAATTTGTCTTCAAATTATCTAATTTTAATGCGGGTGTCCAATCCTTTTTTCTTCTTAAAATATTAAGAGCTTTTTAGACATTTTCAAGACTTGTCTTGAATTTTTCTATTTTTAATGTGGGTTTCTTATATGGATGTATAGACAAAAAAAAAATAGAAGACTTTTCATAGATAGTCACGGTAATAAATTTAAATATATTTCATAGATATAGTTTTCATATTTATTCCCGTCCAACCCTTTTTCTTTTTTGAAACAATTGGAACTTTTAATATATTTTGAAAACTTATCTTTAATTTATCTAATTTTAACGCAACATCCAACCCTTTTTTTCCCCTTAAATATTGGGAGCCCTTCAGATATTGTGGATACTCGTCTTTAATTTATCTATTTTTAACGCAGGCTTCTTACATAAATGTATAGCCAAAAAAAAATGAGAAATTTTCGCAAAATAGCCACTATAATAGACATTATGTTTCAATCCCTTTTAAAGCAATTTTTCCCTTGTGTGACCTATAATCTAAATGACATATATTTATATTCATAGAGAGGGCAAAAATATACACTCCATTAAATATTTGGTATATGTTAACAGAAAAAATATCATCAAAATACATAATGTAAAATGTAGAAGATAATATAAGTAAATTAATCTGTCAGCCTCCTTCTACCTGCCATTTTTATTCACGGAGGGCTGACGGGAAAGATTATGCCTAAACCTTTTACAACGACGGGAACAAGGCGCTATACACAGTTAACTATATGAAATATTACAAGAAACAGCTTAAAATAGTTTTTGTATACCCTAACTATATAGTTTCCTACCCTCAATCTAACTGCAAACTATTACATTCATAATTCATTAATTATTTTTGGCTCTATGAACGTTTTTCACAACATTGGAATACATCATCGTAGTCACAATTGTTGTGTGTATTCATTTGGTTCGTCTTCCCCCTCCTCATCCATCTTAATTGAACGCAGCTGCCACTTGCCTTCACCATCAATCAACCGTAATTCCACAGAATGGAAAGGTATTAAAGCAGGGCGCTGAGGAAAAACATAGCAAGAAAAAAGTTGGATAAGAGATGGGTTGATGGCCATAAGAAATGCCGATGACAATATGAGATATGGATGCAAACCTGTGAGGATGTAACAACAGTAATGCCAGCATCCTTAGCAAGCCTATAAAGGTGTTCTTCAACATCAACACTAGTAGCACTGCAAATAGAAGAGGAAATAGCAAGGTCAGGTATACGAGGTCATAGAAAAGCTTCCATATGCTAATTGGAGAACACTGAGATCTGAGCTTGTTTACTTACTTTGTACATTCGTCAAGGATTCCAAACCGTGGCTTGTGAAAAAATAAGCGTGCCTTGTAGAAATGCCAAATCAGTTAGCAGCAAAGAAACAAAATATGAAATATATTTCTTAACAAAGTTTTTGGTTCGGAAAATAATCAGCACTTTTTGAGCTCACCATTCCTAATCGTTGTTGTTCTCCAAGAGATAGGATGTCCTCCCAGTTCTGGTTGGCATCCCAGCCACCTTCTCTTTCTAAAAGGTAGACTAATTTAACATCCTCGAGAATTGATTGCAGATGAGAATCCAAAATGTTAGAAGACCCTAGATGTCTCAGACCTGGTATTCAAAAGATAAGTCACTGAGAGGACAATTATGTTGGCATCAACACCTGCGACTGCTAAATCAGTGACTACTTGAACACTAGCAAAAGCCATTAAACAGACATCATAAAAGATTTGCCAAGTATTAAAATTCTTACTGGTACAGGAATATGTTTTACAGAAACGTGTGCTTTTTGTCCCTCTCACCTTTCAGTTGATCAACTTTTTATTATTTGCATTATTTATGAAGCAGAGACGTCAGATATATGGCCTGATACCAGAAGCTTATGTCAAAATAGTCATGATTTATGTTCTGTTAAAGATCAGTTGCATGCCATCCTTAGATATTTTGGTGATGCTGTTTAAAGCTTCATATTTCTGGACTAGTGCCTTCAGGACTTGAACTCCTAAAAGGACAACAGAATGATAGACATACCAAACTTTGCTGCCCAATTGAATAAATTTAGAGTTCAAAAGAGTAACATTTAAGTCCCAGCATCAAAATGCAGGACTTAGTAAAGAGGATCATACTTGATACTACCACTCTAATCTAAACCCAAAAAAAGCTGAAGGCAAAGGGTCCACCTTATGCATGGGTCAACATGTTTACGTTGACTATCTTAGTCATGTTATAATTGGCTTTTCGTTTACTTATGAAATTTCTCTTGCGATTATGCAGCTTATAACCAACCAAGCAACAATTAAAAAAAAAAGAGTTATGCTGGCTAAATTGATGAATTAATTTGTTATAATTATCTGCTAGGCAAATTTGACTTCATATAAGATTGTATTTATGGTGTCATGCACATAGATCTCAAAGTTTCCATGTCTCAGTTTGACTCTACATTGAAATACTGGTGTCTTTGTGCTTGTGCGACATAGCCTATAACAATAATATAAGATTTATGAATATTATATATTTGGCACGAGGGTTCGTGATGATTATATTAACTTGATTTTCAATTAGACCTTGCACTCTTTTCATAAGAGTTGCTTACTTCACTGGTAACTCACCAACGTATTTTTCCCAGACAGATTTTTCAAACAATGTCATGACTCATGAAGAGGAAAACCTTCGAATGATTGGGAGATCCCAATATTGACTGAATTTACAAGTTTTTGGAGACATTTCAAGGATTAAAAATTGAAGTGGACTGCTTATAGTGGAAGGGACATAGCAAAGGAGTGTAGATATTTTTTGAAACTACATTGTCCGGTAACTGATCAGCAGTGGAAGATTTTTTTCAATCTCAGAGGTATCTCATGGACCCTAGTACTTGATGACACTCTTTTCAGCTAGGAGGAAACTGGAGTTGATGCATGTATTTAGTGGACAATACGGAAAAAAAGTAATGCCACATGTTTTGGAAATAGGAGTAGTAATATACAGAAAGTTGAGCAAATTGTATATATTTATTCTGCTTTTGGTGTACAAAGGCTTTTTCTGATGATACTGCAACATTCCTAGATGTTTTGGGGTCTGCCGTCTGTATAGGATTTTAAGTTCAGTCTAAATTTTATTCTTACTTTTCGTAAATATGGTTTTCCAGGTAGTACTGATATTTGTACAAAATGTTACCAGATTCAAAAAAAAAAAAAAAAAAAAAAAAAAAAAGGTTCAGAATAATCTCCATTTCAGAAGGTTTTGTACATGATAATATAACCTCTGACTGTAAACACTTACCAACCATAGTTTTTTCAACTGCTAAAGTAAAGCTAAGTATGACATCTGTATCTTCTAATCTTCCTCTTTAAGGAAATAACTTTATATCCTTTCCGAAAGAGCTCACTACAAATTTGTATTCATAAACCTGGAGTAGCCCTCGGCACTTGGATTTTCATTTTTAATATAAAATAGGTAATATCAGTGGTTCAAAGAAACTACAATTCAAAATAAATTACTGTATCACCCTTCAAAGGGAAAAGTAAATCTAATAATCACTCACAACCGGCGCCCGTTAGAAAGCTCTATTTCCTGATAAAGCTATATGATTTTTAACTATCTCACCTCAAATATAAATTGTAACAGTCTACAAGCAGGCCAACTCAATAAAAAAAATGAGGAATATTCTATAGCCAGAAAATTTACCTTCTCGCATAGCCTGTACCCTTTTCTCAGCCACTTCATGTGAGAGAGGATATGTAATTTGATCCCTTAGAGTTCCTAAGCACGTATATGGTCGTTGGGGTACATAGAAGATGCCACTGCCTAATTCTGAGTTAAGCGGTTGGCCTGGTTTAACTAGATTTCCACTCACAACTGGCCATAAACCACGAAGGACTCTGAAGATTGAACTCTTTCCACTTCCATTAGGGCCTTCACAAAGGAAGTAGTTAGCATGTAATATCACTATATACTCAAGTATAAGTAGAGGTGATCTGGCCACTAACCAGTTACAAGAAGGCTTTTCCCCTTCACTATATCACATGTTAGCTTCCTAGCCAAGACTTTTTGTCCTGGTGTAATGATGTCCACTTCAGAGAAAGAAATTACATCCTCAGAGGATGGCGATGAACTAACACCTTCAGGTACATCTGCATGCATACAAGAAACATCAGTTCCAAACAATGATACTAACATCTGCAGACTAGTATTAAACAAAACAGCCAAAACCAATTTGATAAGGAAGACCACTATGTGTGATGCCAGAACTGAATGGTTTTAGGCAGTTTTCAGCACTGGTAGATATCAGGAATTTTGTCGGAAACAAATTTAGCTTCAGCTATTTGATTTTGCTATTCCAATACAACAAACATACCTATTGTAATCCCACAAGTAGGCTCTGGGAAGGTATGTGTACGCAGACCTTGCCCCTACCTTGTGAAGGTAGAGAGGTTGTTGCCAGTATTATAGCTAAATGTCAACCTACTTTATGCCAAATTTCCCATATATATAAGCAGAAATTCCGAACAATTTCTGGTAAATGTGAAGTTCTAACCGTTCAAAATCAAAATTGACCCTAGAATTTGAGTCATAGTTCCTTTGCGTGCTAGATATAATAATTACAGATGCACACTTGTTCCCTCTAATTTTTCTGGCAATGCTAGCGATTATCCTCAGCGATGTTATAATCTTTTTCTCAAGAATCAAGAAGAAAAGATAATTAGATGGCGTTGACAGAAAGAGAGGATCATAGAAGAACTGGGAAACATGAATGTTGTTCAAAGGAAAAAGAAAAGAAAGATGGTAAAATATTCAGACAAATAATTATGATTGGTAACAATTCTTATTTACTGGAGATACATATTTCTGGTGTGGCTAGAAAGAGCTCTATTTATTAATAAAAGATGGTTCCCATGGAATCCATGTTACGTAGTCTAGCAACTATGTACGCCACTATATCAAAAGCCTCGGAACAAATTGGCTTGGTCATTCATTAGCATAACCTAGTTGTGGCATCTTCAAGATGAACACTTTCGTCCCAAGAATTTATCAGCCAAAACTAAGAATTTTCCGCATATTCACTAGCATTAACCATCCAAATAAGCTTTTAACAAAAGAAAAAACTTCCCATTGGATTTATCTATCTTCAATTTCTTTACCAAGTTCATGCTCGCCTCTCCTTCACACTCAAAACCATGACATCTACAATACTATTGCCATTGACTCAAACGGGCCTATCAACTCAAAGGTTTACAGCATAATGCTTGGAGCTTAACCATTAAGTGTTGCACAAATTTTTATAACCAGGGAAGAGCATTTGAGAGAGGGAAGTGACAGAAACAAGAGAAAATTAAAAGTCAAATCACCCACCATATTGAGCAGCATCTAGAAACTCTTCCAGCTCAAAAATTCTATTGATACCACCAGAAAGCTCAACAAATTTTTTGTGGAGCTCAAGAATGTCACCAAAAGCTAAAAAGCTTTGAGACACAACAGATGCTAAAAATCGCAGTGCATGAGCGAGTTCACCTACAAAAAAAGGGACAGTAAAAAGAATAGGTAATTTTTCACAAAAATATGAACAGCATAAAAATACACAAATTCATAGTTGGTTGGGAATCACCTTGAGTTGAAGTCAAAGCCCGGTCGCCCTTGTGCTCCATAGCATACAACAAACTCAATCCCCAAGTAACATTGTGAGGAAGCTGCTTCGTGATGAACTCATCTATTATGCCAAATAACCATTTCTTCTTAAGAAGCAAAGAAGAGTGGTGAAGAAGTTCTTTAAACCTTGCTTCAACCATCTGTCATGCATAACATGTATCAGTATCGTGCAAGAGGTAACTGGATAAACAAGAAAACAGTAAATGACATAACAAAATCAAGAATCCTCTACTAATCCTTACCAGTATGAGCTAATGAAAGATATTCCAAGAACAACATGTATTATTAAAAGAGGTCATTTCATTGCTTTAAAGCAATCGAGAGATGCAAAGCAAGAGGTTGTTGCTTCTCATGGGTGAAGCAATGCAACTCCATAGAAGACGAAAGCTTCAGGCAGCGGGTGAAAAGAATTACAAGTGAGAAGCAGGTCTTTTATTTGGTAGACTTTAAAAGACGGTAAAAGAGAAATAAGTTCCATCCCATCAGGTAAGCTTCTTTGTTCTCTTTAGCATCTTTCGTCAATGATTCTTCTTCTATTAATCCTACTTCACTACTGTAATCAAGCCTATTCTACTACTGTTTTGGAGCTTTCCTTCTTTTCCTCTCTCTCTCTCTCTCTCTCTCTCTCTCTTTTCTTATTTCTCGGGATAGTTCTTTCTCTCCTAATCTCTCTTGCTGCAATTTTATATTCTTCTTTCCTTGTCTGTCTCTGATCATTTATCAAAAGCAAAAAAGCACAAAAAAGTCTAAGGCCTGTTGGGGTTTTAAGCGCAAATGAAGTGTGGGCTAATGAAAAAAGGGTGAAGAGGGAGAAACAAATACAAATATATATGTTTAGTCCCAGACAAATAAATAAAAACATGAATGACATATATATGAACAAAGAAGGTGAGAAAAAAGATGTGATAAAATGAAATATCAATTGTTTAGTATCACCCCTTAAAGAGGCTCATTGATGAAGAGAAGTATGTCTTAGAACTTTAATGACAACATTAGAGCACAAATTAAGTGAGGCCAAGTGCTCAACATGTTTTGAGACTCGCTTCAAGGCCTATGCGTGCTTTTGACAACAGTGTCTCTATATCTTTAATTTCTCCATTTCGATTCAAATGCTGTTTATTTTAAAAATAAAAAATGGCTAACAAATTAAGGCTAATGATTAGTGTAAAGAATAGATCTTACGCTTAAAGCCAATCCCGAAAGCTGACTCCTAGGGTGAGGATTACTTAAAACAATATGAGGGGACAATCATTAATTGCCTCAATGTCACCCCCTCCCCCTCTGTACGTCTAGATTTGGACATCTAGAACTTGGAAAATATAACATTGGGGGCCAATAATAGGTAAACCAAGAAAAGTGATGAGACTGACCATAACAATAAGTGAAGAAGAAGGATCTTACACTTAATTCAACCCAGTGAACGCAAAAAAAGAAAACACTGTTAAGGTCAATTAAGGCTTCAAGCGCAAAGCACAGATAAAGAGTGAGTTTTAATTGAGAAAAGGCTCAAAGTAAGAAAAAATACAAATAAATATATTCAGTCCACGAAATTTAATTATAAGCATGAATGACAAATATATGAACAAAGAAATGGAAATGCATTTTCCACAGCCAATTACAAGAAAAGGCCAGTAAACACATGTGATTATCTACAAAAACAACCTTTTTCGATATACAGCTTACACATAGAGGCCAAGTAATGAAGGAAATTGACTGGTTTAGGCTGTTACATATGCAAAATTTGGAGGCAGTAAAGCTATTACCCTTTTGTTATCCATCTCAAAGACCATTAACTGCAGATTTTGCTTATACATATGATTAAGTCAACATATCTTTTCTCAAGGTTCATTAAGCTGCTATCTATTGTCCATGAATTTACATGTAGAGTAGGTAGTAGTTAAATAATGGGATAAGAGAAGATACAAATATCCCAATATACAGTCTTAAATTATGCAGAAGCAAAAGAAGAGAAGATTATTGGCTGGAATTGAGATATCCATGCATGATTCAAGATAGGTACTCAATATTTTATAAGAATCACGTTTTCTATGACATAACAGAGGTGACTGGATTCATGCGCATCTCGACTATTCTATCAAGTACCAGCTACATCCCACCAACACGCAGTGGCGGAGCCAAGAATTTCACAAAGGGTGTCCAAAAAAAGCACAACAAAAACTCTTATAAAAAAGTAGAACTAGTGAGATTCAAACACACGAGTACTTCCTCATTCTAAGCTAAGGAAGTGAAACCACTGGGCTATAACAGCTTGTTGTGTTAAGGGTGTCCAAAATATGTTACTTAATCATTTCGTGTATCATTTTACTTGTATATACGGTATTTTTTTCCCATGTGGCTACGCCACTGCCAACAAGGGCAGTTATAAAGGAATGTAATGCAGAGATTACTCCCTGTTAAATGTGCACTTTGATATACTACGAAATAGTAATCCATACATAATTTTTTTTGATAAGAACGTACCATAATTTGAATGTACTTTAATTTTTAAATGTTTATTTTGCTTACGTTAATGAAGGACATTTTGTCGTTTAAGTTTTTTTAAAATCCTTAAATTACTAAAAGTACTCGCATTCTTATTCCATATTCCATCTGGCAAAAAGTAAGAACCAAACATTGCATTAGCAAATTTTGAATTGCATGCAGAGATCACATCTCCTCACTAGCCAAAAAACGAGAACTAGATTTACTTGAAAAGGGACAGATTATCAACCAAACTTTTAGAAGAAAGAACCTTTTTCTTGGAAAAAACAAAGATGTCTGGAAGGTCACGTGGATTAGATTTGGCATATTCTTTTGTTTTGGACTTTGTAAGTCTAGAGAAAAAAACAACGTACTACTACAATCTCCAAGACAGGTACTGGATAGATACCCAAAGGCCAAAGCCAATACATGTCTTGTACACTTCAATGCCTGTGGCAAATTTCTCTATTAAAGAAAAAAATTCTATTGAATAGAAAAAGCATTCTTCTTGTATTACCCATAAATCCAGACATGTCAAACGTCATCCTTAAATGTAACATCTCAGCCCCACTTTTGGGCCGACAATTAACTTTTTAAAGTACAGCGAGCTCTTGATGTAAACATGTAGCAATAGATACAAAGAGATGAAAAGCATAAACAGGAACAAAATTTACTATACTAGCAAATCTCTAGCATGTCGCAGGGGAAAACGATCACCTCAATGTATATGCATATATACAAATATCAGACAAACGCACCTATATATCTTATTTCTGAACGGTCCCACTGCTGAAAAAAATATTGTTGCAAAAAAATATTACTACCTCTTTTTCACGAGCACCACCTCCAAAGAAAGCAACAGATTCAGCATGTGTTCGCAACCTTTCATGCATGAACCTGACAACAGATACTCAAGTGTAACATAGCCTATCTAAACACAATAAGATAAGCAGTAAATAAAATATCAGGTAACCTGAAAGTTCCTTCAAGCTGTTGTTCTCGACTTGCCAGTTCACCAAAGTCAGGAGTAACACATCTCAGGAAACCCAAACCTAATAACATGTAAGCATACAATATAGCGACTCCTCTTTGGCCAGTTAGCATTTTCATTCTCCATGTGAACCTGCATTTCAGTAGTACCTCTATAAAACCAGAAATCATACTGTTTAAACATTAGCTTAACAGCCACAAAAGAAACTTACCATAGAATGTCAACAGTTGGCTTCACCATTCCAGTTACCAGACTAGACAAGTCAGCGGTTAGCTTCTCCAGATCTTGAGTTAATCTCTGATCAGCATCCAAGTTGACGCCCGACATGTTAAATACCTACAAACAGTCCTTCAACATTACATTTGCAAGATATTTGAACAGTACATCAGACTTCTACTGAAAAGTGAAGGAACTGCAGCATTAGTTATTCTTGAATCAAGGATGACGGACAAGGGATTATGAACAAAGAAGTTGTCCTACTACTCGACCAAATGGAAGACTGCAACAGGACCGAAATGGATGATAAATATACCAAAAGCTTTCGTCCATGTTGAATTTTCATTAGTCAAATTGGATTTCCAAATGCATTTTTCAGATTAATCCATAAAAAACTAATGAAACCTACTAATGGAAATACTTTGGTCAAAGCTCCATTTGACCTCTAAAAGTATAATTTACACTAAAATTTAGGATGAATAGGAGTAGCACAAAAACTAATCCATTTGTTTGATCAAGCTGGTGCTCGGAAATACAAGAGGACCAAAACATTTCGAATGGTTAAAAATTTCGCAATGTCACGGGTGACCATGGGATTCTCTGAACAACACATCTAGAAAAAAACTTATGAGTTGTGGATATTCAAGTAACAGTGTAACTCGACAGAACGGAAAAGGGGATCTTTAGTAAATATTAATCTTGTTGAATAATATAGGTACCTTATAATATGCATTATTTCTCAAGTAGTTCTTCAACAAGTGCTTGGTCAAACGAATCCTCCATCCAAGTGCCAATGTCTGCGTCAAGTGCCTGTATGGAAGCAGGAACACAATTTTATTGATCTCAAAAAAGAAAGGACATAGGTCAACAAAGAAAACACATTTAAATTCCAATATGAAATACAACAGTCTAACACGACAAGACTCATTAGGGGATAATAAACAATAACCATGCTAAATAAAATGGTAGTACACAGTTTGCCCACCCGATAAGCAGCCAAAGCAGCAGCCTCGTGAAACTTAATCCTACCCAACCACAAAAGTTCCTTTAGAGGCCCCTATCATACCTAAAGATATACAGACTTCCAACCTTCTAGACAAAGAAGGTATGGACTATGGTGGTATTAGTTGTCCACAACTATTAACTCAGAGTCAAGAAAAGAAGGTATATGTAAAACCTTATCAAAGAAATGTCACTAGCAAACATACTATAGAAAAAAAGGTAGACATAAGTTACTATAGCATTTGAATCTAGCAGTGTAGTACGTTCAAGACGTACTCTGTTTGAACCTCATAATTAGTGTCTGTGTGTTCGTTTTGTGCAATCATTCATCAAAATGAACATTGAAAGTCAATCCTACTGGCTGAAAAAGTATATGTTTTAATCTTGTTGACAAAAATTGATGTCCATGTATACAAAATACATATCCAAGATAACTTTCCTCTGTGTGTCACTTCGAAGGGTGCCTATTAGCTCTTTGTAATAACTGAATACAGAATTGTGTTTTTTTCCAATCAGGGAAGAGAAACCGAGTTACCTAAGTAAGACTTAGTCTCTTTCTTCCAAGTATATATTATTTTGAAATTTGCAGATGCTAAGCTTGTTTAAAGTAAGGAAAGGCATATACTCTTTCCACAGATAAATTCACCTCAGAGACGGAGCAATAAAGGATGATGCAGCACTCTGAAGGACACTAATAAAAATCAACCGTAGGAATGCTGCCTTATCTTGCTCCAGGACAAATTTCACAGTTGTTCCTACGCAAGCAGATGTCTTTGTTATAAATAGTGCAATAAAATCTTCATTCCAGATGAAGAAGAATAACATTTAAAAGAACAGATAAGTAAGTACCATTTAAAGAGGCAATGCGATCGGAAACCCACGTTCTGGACACCACAAGTAAAGCGACTGCAAGGAACTGTGCCCCCTGCTTATCCAGCAGTCTGGGTACCTAAAACAAGCACTAGAGCTATATGAAGCAAGCCAAAAGATGGTTCTCAATAATATTAACTCCCTCCACACAGATTTGGTGATCAGCTCCTCATCAAAAAGAAAATGATGATCCACGATGATCCACTTCGCATGTTACAGCCAAAAGGTCTTCATTTTCACAATAACAAACAATGGATATTCCTAATTCAAGATTCGATTTTTTTCAAAATATCCTATCTTGACTTACGGACCCAGACAAGAGTAGATACAGTAACATCTATATTGAGACAGAATTTATAGCTATCTACCTATCACTATGCCAGATTGTTTTTCAGTTCAAACCTTCCTTACCATTTTTCAACCATACAATTTCTTTTCCCATGTTTTATAAGTCTAAACCAGTAAATGTTACATGTAAGTCACATTAAATAAGATATGTGGTCTTTAAAGTATACAGAATTTCCTTTGTTACAATTTCACAACCAAAGAAAAAAAAAACCACTGTGAGAGGAAATTAGAAACTAACCAACTAAAAGGACAAAGTTTAATGTCATAGCACTACAACACTCACCAGAACTTTAGACATGGCAGCAATTCTCTGTGGAAGTTTCCTTGGAACACTCTTAAGATGTGGGAAGACATGCAAGGGGGACTCATCAGCTTCAGATGGAGATGCCGATATCAACTCTGAAAAATACAATTCAGCCTCTGACTTGGAGAATTTTGTGCTCTGTGGATGATGCCAAAGAGAAGATTTAGTTGGAGCAACAGAAGACATCTCTTAGAACAAGTTTGAACAGCATGAGTATCCAAACCTTTTTTGCAGTAGCAAATGCACGCTGCACAGTCATTGCATCACTTTGACGATCGGTCTCATTATGCTGGTTCTTATTGAACTCTGAGTCAGTGAGACTGGGATCCTCTGCCCTGGAGATTTTGTTGAACGGCAACTAATAAGTATCTGCATTAGCAGAGTGTGTGTGGAACAGTTATTTACTTTAGCTTTGTACCTCTTATAGTGAACCCTCCAGCCTCCTTCACCATCCAAGGACAAGACGACATCATGAAATGCAACCAATGCAGGGCGGTGAGAAATAGTGATACATGATGTTCCCATCGCTCTTACTTTTGAACAAAAGCGTTCCTCCATATCAGTTGTCACAGCACTTGTACATTCATCCAGAATGGCAAATTTTGGTTTATGGTAGAAAAGTCTAGCCATCCCCAGTCTTTGCTGCTCTCCCAGAGATAATTCTTCACCCCAGTTTACCTCCTTTTCAGGAGGATAGCGATCCAGAAGATACTCAAGATCAACCTAGTATGACAATGCAGAATTCAACGTGTCACACAAAATGAATGACAGTATAAATTCCAAGCCTTAAATACATGAGATTGGTTATAGAACAAGATGTAGGGTTTTCAGGGATTAATTATAGAAACTTACATTTTTAAGAAGTTCAACCATGCCAATTCGTGTGAGCGGTTCAACCTCTTGATCAGCAGTCAAAGGATATATAATCTGGTCACGTAGTGTTCCAATAGCTGTATATGGACGTTGGGGCACATAAAAGATCTCCTTATTCAGATCAGAACCAATTCCAGGTTTTACAATATGGCCAGAAACAAGTGGCCAAAGACCTCCAAGGACTCGAAAAAGTGAGCTTTTGCCGCTACCATTTGGACCTTCAAAATGAACCAATGAGAATTATATTCTGTGTTCCCATATATCCAAACAAAATTATAGTGAAGAACCAGATGTCAATATTTTGTTCACTGTGCTACAGCGTAACACTTGAACAACTAAAGGGTCGTTCAGTCGATTGTTTGAAATAAGTAATGCAAGCATAACATCTCGTATAAGATAATATAGAGTCTAGTTGACTGCATAAGGGAAAAATAATTGATGCATAACCAATCTACGTTTGTCTAACAGTATAAAACATCACCCGCATTAAGCTATGTAGAAAACTTGTTACCTTCACAAAAGAAAAGTTGTGGAAAACTATGTATAATTTTATGCAAAGAATAGAATATGAAATTATAACATGTGTATTAGCTATAAGGTGAATTGAACTATTTAAGGACGAAAAATGCCTTTTGAAAGTAAATAAAAAAGTTATGTGTAACAATCTCCTCATTGTTAATCACCACGTAATAACTCCTACATTATTAATCCCCGGCATAAACAATCGATGCATTATTTTATTTTATTTTTTTAACCGAAAAATCCATTTATGACCTGCCCTTTGGACCAATTACAGCCTTCTAAACTCGGTAGATAATTGGCCCGCACTCTACCCTTCTCCACTTAAATACCGAGCTTCGCTTTGCATGGTGTGGAGCTTAAACCTGAGACCTAAGCCACAAATCCTCCCCCTTTTGCCAATTGAGCTAGGCCTTGGGGGCAACCATCCATGCATTATAATCCCCACATAACTAGTATATGAGCCATAGGAACAGCTAGAAGTTTGCTCAACCTATTCCAACATGAAAAGTAGAATCTCTATTCCCTATATTTATGCATAAGATTAAAACTATATGCTTGTAACTATGCAGTTCTCCTATTTAGGGAACTTCATTGACTTCAATTAATCCCCCCAAACTTGAGAACATACTCCAGCATAATAAATATTCCCCAAACATATCATTTTTTCTTTTCTTATGGTTATGGTTTTACTTCCACTCAGGTATAGCACGTCTATAAAGGTTGACGAGCTTAAGTTTGTTATTCGTAAGATGAGTAGGGGAAGAGCGACTGAACCAGGCAAGACTACAGGAACGTAGGCAGGGAAGGTTCGGATTGGCTATCTGGGTAGTTTCATGTCATTTTTTGGACAGTGAAAATGTTTTGAAGAATGGAGGTGGAGTATGATGATTCCATTGTACAAGAACAAGGGTGACATTCAAAATTACAAAAATTACAGAGGCATTAAGTTGTTAAGTCATTCAATGGAAATGAGAGACAGGGTGGTGGAGATTAGGGTGAAAAGGAGTGTGTCTATTTTTGTGAACTAGTTCAGATTCATGTCGGGACGATTTATATATGGTATCCATCGACCTAGAGAGGGCTTATGACAAAGTCCAAAAGGAGGTTTTACGGTTATGTTAGGGTGAGTGACTATATGTAAGATGAAGCCAAGACTAGGTGATGACAATGGGAGGAGATCATGATGGGGTTGCAATGGGGGTCAAGTCTTAGCTTGTTTCTTTTCACACAAGTTATGAATGCACAGACAAGGCATATACAAGGTGAGGGGCCATAGTGTATGTTATTCGCACATGATATAGTACTGATTGACCGTTGACGAGACTAGCACCGGAGTTAATGATAAGTGAAGTTTGGAGACAAAACCTGGAGTCTAAAGCGTTGAGGTTGAGCAAGACCAAGACTAAAAGTGTGAGTTCAATGAGGCTACACATGATCTCGATGTGGAAATGAGGCTTGATGCTTAAGTCATCTCCAAGAGGCGATGTTTCAAGTACATAAAGTCTTTAATTCAAGGTAATGGGAGATCGACAATGATTTCATACATCATATTAGTGTGGGGTAGGCGAAATGAGGCTTGCTTTCAATTCATGTTTCTCCCTAGGAATAAATCTTGTATTAAAATGTTATTAGTTGGTACCGAGTCCTTTTGCTTGTTAGTAGTAATTTGCATCAGCTACTTGATTTCTCCCTTCCTTCTTGACAATCTAGTCGAAGGCTATTAAATAGTAATCTCAAGGAATCAACCATTCTAATTCTATTGCTTGATTTTTGTATCATCACTTATCTACATGGTCTTGTCCCATCTATTCCAGGCTTTCAACATATTCATGTGTGTGTTCCCCATCAATTTGCTTGAAATTAATGGAATTTCATGCTGTGGCCTGTCCACATTTAGATAGTTGAAAAAAAGACATGGAAGAATGGATAGCCATCCATTTTTGTTTCCTGACTAAACAGATACTTGATGCTTCACTTCCAGCTACAGCTGAGGATATTTCAGAATACAGCCTAATGACTACATGAGAACCTTTAGTAAATCTGACACAACTGAACCAAAAGCACCATTCCAGCTCAGAAAAACAAAGACAGGTCAATCAAAAGAAAATATAAAAATTTAATGTACCTGTTATCAAAAGATTAGACCCTGATTCAACCCTTAGGCTCAAGTCCTCTACCAACACATTACCAGTTGGAGTAACAACCTGAAAGCACCAAAGACCTAGGGGATCAGAACCCAAATACAGATGGTGGTAAAATCAAAACAGATAGATTGTTTATCACCTTAACCCCATCGAACTCAATGTAATTTGCCTCAGTGACATAATTACCACTCCCGTTAGATTGTATGGAAGAGGCATTCCGTCCACCTAAATCTCTAGAAATAACCATGAGCTCATGAATACGATCTGCATACCCACTGCAAGTGCCAAACCGATTTAGAAAATGCAACAGGAATATTTCAAGTATACAGTAGAAATGCAAGTGAAAACTTTTTACAATCTAACATATCGTTAAATGTATGAATCTAGGCCCGTATAAGATCTTCTACGGTCCTCACCACTTAGCTAGTTTTTAGGGTTCAGCCAAACCCATCCCTTATGTTAGGTCGCCCAATATAGAATATTACTTCACGCTCCAAGTGTCCAATCTTAGGCATGGACAGGAGAGGAAGAGCTGCTATAATCCCACATGGGATAAGTTATAGGCTATAGTCTTCTTATTAACCTTGGATCTGCACCACTTTAACTAGTATTTGGGTTGATTCAAGCAGCAAGGTCAATTTTCTTAACAAAAATAATGAAACAAAACTAGTATGTTTTATTAATTACTGCCAAAGACTTTCAGCCACGAGATAATATTCACAAATTGATATCTAGTAAATCTCCATCGAATCGTTGGAAACAAATCTAGCCAATTCTTTCATTGATCTGTTGTTCAGTTTATTGCTGATGAGAGTTTCACTTCTTATATAAGTTCCGTGTTATCAATCCATCACAAATGAGTACTAAAAGAGCTGGAAAGTTTATCTTAGCCGTGTCCCTATTGTTCTGTCTTTATTTTACTGGGTTATAGCCATGCCTGGCTGTAACCACTGTTAATTTCAAGAAACACACAGAACCATCAGCCTCCTTCAGATAATTTTGCGGTTACGGTAGCTACATCCTGGATGAAGCGATACAGTAGCAACAGATGCAGAAGCGTTTATCTAGACCCAGGCTAGATCTAATGAGGAGCATGTGCGAGGTATACCAATCCTTCATATTTAAGGCAATAAAGCAATACCTTAGACGATTGAGTCGTCTTGAACTTATCGCAAGGGTTCCCAATGCCTGGAATAAAGATATTATGACACTGGTGTGATATCTCAAGTTACTCAACATCTCTGCTCGTCCCAATGTGGATGCATCAGGTCTCAAATTGCCAGAGAAGAAGGGCTCAATGATCAAGACAACAGCGACTGTAGCACCAAGATACTTGTGCAAGAAATCCTGAATCATCCCAAACCACCAGTGCTCATGAAGAACGGCCTTCATATGCCGAACTAGAGTCTTAAACTTCTGTTGAATGTGAAAATCTTCTCTGGTTTCACCACCATAAAATGCTATGCTTTCTGCATGGGTCCTTAATCTTGAGTGAAGCTGCCTGTATTCCCCTTCCAGTTGCTGTTCTTTTGACATTAGTTTCCCAAATGGAGGTGAGAAATTTCTAATAGTAAGCCCTGCTCCCAGTACATATGCCTGGAAAATAACACCAAATAAGACAACCCACTAGACAAAAGAGTTCCGAAATGAAACTTTGGAGTGAAAACTAGGAAGTAAACATAAATAGGCATTTGAAGAGCTCAGCCATCATAAGTAAAGGTTGAAGAGTTGGAACAATTTATAAAAACAATTACCAAAATCCAGAAAAGATACTTCGGACTTGCATACGAACACAGGCGCCAAGTATATAGAAGCCCATCAGTGACAGCTATGAGATCCTCTTGTACAAGATCACTTAGCTCTCTAGAGAACCTGGGAACATCACTTGCAATTCTCTGTTCTGGATTTGCTATCCGGCCGTCAACATGGGACAGTTTATAGTACACCATATCCTAATAGCCATCACAAAGATTTGTTAAACTATAATAGTAGACAAACTTTCATCATTTAGTTCCTATCTAGACACATCATCACAAGTGTTTGGCAAACCAAATTCCTGAAAATTTTGTATGACCATTGTGCAATTATACATATGTGCAATAGGAAGCCATCAAGGTGGGTTTGACTACAAACTGTGCAATGCTATACTTAACTGTGATGTATAAACTAGGGTTTCTGTCAAGGCTGTTCTGACGCAAGCTCATTTTAAATGATAGATAGCATCTCGATGAGCCAAAGACCAACATGATACACAAAAGAAGCGTTGTCGGAAGATGTCACGAGTTAATCTCTACCTGAAAATACTGTGCATGAATAAGCCTTGTTAAAATACTCCGGAAGCGTAAACTCAAGGTCCCAGTTATATATTTAGAGGTCGAGTGCAAGGCTGACTGGAGGAAACACAACAAAATATTTTCAAGTATGAGGCGGAAAAACATTGGCACACGCCGGAGGAAGGCAGAACGAAAAAGAAACCCCTGCACTTTTGCCAATCGGTTGCTTACAGCAGTTCGTAACACCTGCAAACATAGCAAAAAAACAAGAGTTTTGGTACTGACAATGCAAGCCTGGCCAAATAGAGAAAAATATTGAACAGCTTTTACTAGGAACGCTTATACAATCCCACTTCTCAGTGGTTCTTGTAGGATCCTGCATAACAGCATTATTGGTTGTCCTCATGTTATGACCACCAAAACACTCAAATTTCACATACATCATTCACATGCAATGACAGGAACCACTCAATTTGCCACCTTTAATTGCAATTGGAAAAAAACATGGAACACACATTTGCATTGAGAAACTAGAGATTTGACAACAGAAGATCCTCAACTTCTAAACAAGGATACCCAACATTCAGCCATCCAAGCTCACATTGAATTTCAAGTGCAGGTCGCTCCATGTGCAGATACTGATTCCTTCTATTATATCAAGTTGATTTTTATATGATCTAATAATATGAATAATTCAGGATACTGAGGCAAGATCTCTTTCAATCTCTTCATCACTGTAGAAATATATCCTTTCATAAATGTTCTTATTTATCAGGAAGATCACAAGATAAATGTTTTAGACCCATGCAATTCAACTCAAGACACAAATAAATTGTTCAATCCATATCCACTCACATAAAAACATACATATATAAAAATAGTGCACCTCTCCCCCCCCCCCCCCAATTAAATTTTCTGTTTAACTAGAAATTTCTCAACTGAAGCCAGTTCCACCGGCTTCCTTGACAGCTATTACCAATTATGTGAGGCAAAATAGCGATTTTGCTCCAAGATATACATAATTTGTTAAGATTCCCAAAAGAAATCGCAATCCAACCATGTAAACTTTACAGATGCTTAATAATTGGTATATCTATAAGAGAGCCAATCATAATGATTTTAGTAGTTCTTTATAAACATTGTAAAGCACTCTTTTGGATGTATTCTTGCCACAGCATTTCCTTAGTCATTTACATCAATAATATTTTTAGTTACTTGTTAAAATAAGTTTATATATACGAGAAATGGTAGATGGAATATTCCACAAAGATTGCATGCCAACCAAATATAAGAAAATGAACTAATTTACGTAAATTAAACATGCCTACACTCAGAAAGTAAAGAAATAAATGGTAAGCGGTAAACATCAAGCGTTTTTTAGAGATCAGGTCAATTATCTGATCTTGATTGCTGAATTCAAATGGCCAAGGAAGTAATACAACCATCATTCAGTTGGCATTTTGAAAATTCTAAGCCACTTTACCGCCAGCTCACTTAACATCAACTTTCAGATCTTAAATCCTATATAAGAAGCAGCTTGAATAGAAATTCACCAAGCACATTTGCACAGAATTAGCGTTTGTACAAAGATAGGTATTTCTGAGAACTGTTGTCCCAACTTTCACCTTTAGACCAAAACGCAAATTAAAAGCAAGAAAAGAGGTCAGATGTTAATGATTTCACAATCCAAGATCCCTCTGATTCTAAAGCCAAAACTCAACAACAACAGCATACCCACTATAGTCCCACAAGTGGAGTCTGGGAAGGGTGGGAAGGGTAGACTGTATACAGACCTTGACTCTCTACCTGACAAGGTAGAGACACTGCTTCTGAAAGACCCTCGGCTCAAAGAAAGCAAAAACACAACATTTAAGAGGGCATAAGCATTAGCAGGACAATAAGAAAGTAGAGGCTCTAAAGCCAAACCTCCAAAGCATAAATATCAAAATCCAGCAGTAGTTTCCGCATATGCTATTAACCATTGAAATCTTTAAAATGCTCGAGCTTTTTATTATGTTTCTTTTTTTATAAGTCTCAATGTTATGTCTTCCTCTCCACTGGAAACTACAGCATACCTCCTACACATTTCTACAAACTCCAAATTATCAGATCCTAGAGCAGTTGAACAGTAACACCTATATGTTTTGAATAAAGAATCTCACCACTGTGGCTACCAGAGCCAACAGATCTCTCGTACCCATTCTGCCCATTCGAGATAGAAGAATAGCTGCTAAAACTTTTACAGACTTCAAACCTCCTTTCTTTTGCCTGCTTTTCTTCAAATTATTACCCTTTCCGGTCTGCTTATTTGGCTCCATTATACCATCATTCACTCCATCGCACTGCAAAGAATCATGCCCCTTATAGGTTCTCCGTGACTGCATGTATGCGGCAGCTGTTCCACCAGCAACGATTATACCTGTCGTAAGCAGCAGAGCTTTCCTGTAAATTAAGAAAAACATTTGAGATTACCATTGCGGTACGGGCAAAGAAGTTTTCAAAATGATGCATACAAGAATATATGAACATGATGTTGCATCAAATGTCACTTGGAGTTCAGAGGTATAGTTTCAAGCACAAATAGATAACGTACACTCTCAACCTTTCTGTGTAGTAACATACATTCACTTAATCCTCATCAGTTTCACGATTGACTCTTCTGTTTATTAGTTTGGGTGATAAATATATTTTTTGTAGATCCCTCTAAATCTTTGGTGATAGATATATCTCTTGTAGATCCTTCCAACTCTTGTAGTTTTCTCTTTCACTTTTTGGGCACTCCTGAGTGTCTTTCTTCAAATTTATAGCATCTCTCGTTCCATTAATAAAACATTGAATGTTCATAAGTGAATCCTTTTAGGCTATGCTTTTTCTCCTTCCCAGAATGTTTCCTCTATCTGCATTTCTATTTCTTTAAACTACATGTTACTATAAACTCCAAAAGGCCTTCGCCAGGACTTGCACTTTTGCCTTCTAAAACATTGGTTATTGAAGTTTGATCCACAGCAGCCATGAAGATCAGGACATTCTGTTCTGAACTCTGCCAAAAACTCTCTCCCAAGGAAAGCATGTCTGGGAGATTTTGCTAAAGAAATTTCTGTAATACTAATATTCTACCATAATCAATCAGATAAAATGCTAAAGTACTATGTAGAATGCAAAACGTTGTCATTAACCAGAGATTACCTTCTCTTTGCAGAAATAGATCTGATTGATTATGGTAGAATATTAGCATTACAGAAATTTCATTTTACTTGTAGGATCACAGATTGAACTCTGCCAAAAACTCTCTCCCAAGGAAAGCATGTCTGGGAGATTTTGCTAAAGAAATTTCTGTAATACTAATATTCTACCATAATCAATCAGATAAAATGCTAAAGTACTATGTAGAATGCAAAACGTTGTCATTAACCAGAGATTACCTTCTCTTTGCAGAAATAGATCTGATTGATTATGGTAGAATATTAGCATTACAGAAATTTCATTTTACTTGTAGGATCACAGATTGAACTTCGTTGGAAGAAAATTTGTAGAGTTCTATTATGTACAAATCTGTTTTGGGAAAGTAAAGTTTTATTACTAATCAAAAGAAAAGAGAGAACGGTGCGCTAGTCTCAGAAATGTTTCGGTAACATTCTTTTCTTTTGGCTATTAATGGAGAAAATATTCTATACCTTTTAGAAGCCAAGAGGCCTCGCCCATGTTCAGTCAACTGCAGAAGCTGAAGAGAAGGCATGTCTGAAAATAGACCTTCCAAACCAACAGATTTTAGCAGCTAAAACTCTTGATATCTGTAGGAATCGGGCTTGTATATTAGTAACATGGGACATGAAGAAAATATATACATAAGAACAACAGAGCGAAAAGTAAATATTATCACAGCATGAAAATGATAACATATTAAGGAGCACATAAGTTTAACACCTATTCACTAATAGTGAACCTTCCCTACCAAAAGAAACACATATTCACTAATACTTGGTCTTTCCTACCAAAAGTAACACCTATTCACAAATTCTTCCAGCAGCTCTCCCACCCCCTAGAAAAATTCTAAAAGGATGGAGGGGAAGAAGAAGATAAGAAAGCAAAAGGGATGCAAAAGGTAATCCAAAGATCTCCAAAGACAGAATTTGCATGTTTTGATATCCACCATCCTCTTACTAGCTATTTATGACTAAGCAGCATTACATTTGCTTGCTTTTTGACATTCATGAGTATCTTACTGTGCCAAGGTGGCTAACATATCAAGCCTTACACATCAGGGACATGGCTTTCAATTACTTAAATCAGAAAAGTTACCCGCGACAACATTATTTTAAGATAATCTATACAAAGAATATTCTTTACCTATATTTTCAACATAGGTAACTCCAACCTAGCTAATTATAACCTAAACAAGTATTAACAAGTACACTGGTAAAAAGCGATAATTTCGACCCAATTACCCTATACATAAAGAAAATAGCAAAGTATATTATATACTTGAGCTCACTAAACCATTCATTGCAAGAGTATGTGGTGATCCATAGAGTTAAGATGCATTTATTTCCAAGATAATCAAAGTCCTGATCATGTAACTCATGAAATCTATATGGGACTTCATTCATATTTACAAAATGGTTCAATTAGCTAGTTGTACACGTTAATGCACTGCGGGAAAAAAATTCACTCAGAGATGGTGATAGAAAGCTACCTTTGGAAGTGGCGAAAAATCTAACCAACCCCATCAACTAAAGAAATCGGTACAAAAACATACTCCGTTTAAGTGGATTTGCTGGATGAACTTCAGCTCATTGCACAAGTACCATGCGTAAATGTAGCGCAAAACTTCTCTAGCAGAGTTCACAGTCTAAAAGCAACAGCTGTAGTTGTAAATTAAAAGGCATGATTTAGTCGAATGATTTGATTCACCTAGAACATAACATATAGAACATAGAAGTCCAGACATGGAACGCTGCTGGTAACCACGCAGTGCTAAAGTAGTGGATAACTTGATGGTTAATACCAACATCATACCAGCTTGATCTCAATACAAGATCACAATTCATAGTTTTCAGATCACACATACATTGACAAAATAATATTTGTAAATTGTTTTTTTGTGCATGTCTTGACTCAGTGTGAGGACCGAACACTCAATCCAATTCCTAAGCGGATAAGCTCAGGTGAACAGCTCCTGATAAGATGATCAACATCATCCCCCCATTCCTGCACTATTTTCCACGGTAATTCACCCATCATACTTGGCATCATCATATAGGGTAGGTCTTAGAAACTACCTCCGTCCAAGAATGACCCAACAATATCATTATATTTGAGTTGACATTTGACGACAAAACAAAAATGCAGCTCGTATCAAAAGCAAAACAACTTTGAGAGTTCTTATTACAAAAATGATGAGATTTAACTGGCATTAAGCTGATGGTGACATTGGTATCAAAATTGAGTTGTCGAGACTTGCTAGATCTAAAGAAAACACCACTTAATTCAATTGATTGAATAGAAAAAAACAGCTGTTTGTTTCATTCTTGACGCAACTCAAGTCTCAATCAATAGTTTTAAAAGAGAATGATGTGAATCAATAGTATTTGGTTTCAAAATCTTCTTGCCTCTCCATCATTGATGTTGTCTCGACTTTGAGACTCCCGATTTCTATGTATCTAAAGATTTTTTTCTCAATGCCAAGAAGCACACAACTCTTTGGGAAACAATCTAAAATTTACAAGTTTTAAGCTTTCACTATCAACTCCTATCCCAATCCTTGTTGACACCATCAAAGAAATACTGAAATTGAAAAGTTTAGTGTGCAGTTTCCACACTTATTAGCAACTTTCTTGCTATAAGAAAGCACTGATATATAAATGAAGTTACAATCTTTCACGTAACGACAAATTACTTATCAAGGTCGAGTAAACAAAACAAACAAATAAATTATCAACAATGCATCGCATTAATTATATTGTCGACAAAGTTCGACAAAACAAAGATCCTATATTACAACATTACTCTTTTAAATCTCAATTATCAACAACGCATCGCATTAATCCTACTGTTTACTTCGCTATCAACCTCCACAAAAAGATTGAACTCCAAACAGTTAAAAAGAAAATCCTACAAAATTTGAATTCTCAGAGCAAGAGGAATCATAAAAAGAAAATCCTACAAAATTTGAATTCTCAGAGCAAGAGGAATCATAACAAAGGAAATCAATAACTTTTTTCATACATCAGAAATATGCTTACCTCACTATACACAAAGAGTTGTCTTTTTTTGAAAAGGAAAGGGTCACTTGAAATCAAAATCAAACACTAACCCACATTTAATTATATTAAAATAAAACAGAATCAAGAACACCAACTTCTTAAATTCACATGTACTTATCAAATTGACCATTCTTAAACTATTTATTGATATGTAATCATAGATTTGCTATACTCCTAGAAACTATAAACCCACATCTAGAAAAGAAGGTAGCAAATAGATGACCTGAAATCTTGAACTCTGGCTATCTAATTTTCGATTTGCAATACCGCTAAAAACCCATTAGACTACTGGTCAAGCCCTAGAATTTTTATACAAAAAAAAAATCTAGTTTTTTTTCAATTTGTTGCAACAAACAGAAGAACAGTAACAAACTTGCTGAAAAGTTGGAGAGTGAGAAAAAAAATGGAGAAGAGAAATAGTATTGTGCAAGTAATAAATACTTACTAGATTGGAGAAACGTAGATGATGATGAAGAAGATGAAGATGGTGAAAAATGATGGAGACAAAAAGTGAGGATACTGATGGTTGTTACCTATTTCTCTTCTTTTCTTAATTAACCAAGAAAACTCCTATTTTAAGGAGGATTGATTTGGTGTGTTTCTCATTATCAACTTTTTTCTCCATTATTCTTATAATTTTATTTTAATCTATTTATAAAATATATATATATATATATATATATAATTTATTCATATATTCTATTTGCTTTGGAGAAAAATAAGTTTAAATTGACTATATTTCTTTTATTCCTATTCTGAATTAAAGGTAGGAAAATATTATTCGATAAATTTGGCTTGACGAAAATGTGATAATAAACATGAAGAAGTCATGACTCTATAACAAATAGATCTAAATATAAAGTTACACAATACGATAATTAATGTATCATCAAATCATTACAGACACATGAGATTTGATCTTATAAAACTTTATAAATTTATTTTTAGTTTATCAGTCATTTTTTATGAGAGATATTTATTTTTACACATAAGAAATCTGAATAAAAATATTCTATTCAACTATTTTATTGAATTTTTTTTATAATTATAGTGTTTGAATCAACTTATGTACACCTCGATTAATTTTGAAAGAATCCTATTATATTTTGTCAATAATGAGTCTTAGATAACTTTTTTCTCAAAGGCTAGAACATGTAAACAAAAAAAAAATTAGAATTTGTCATAATTTTCTTATCATATTTGAATTTTACTAAATGAAATTCAAAATATTACCATAATTATTTTTAATTTTTTTTGGAAAAAAATATAATTCATTCCATATTTGAGTATTCCTTTTTAGGGGAAAGTTTTTGGACTTGTATTAATTGAATTATACACGCCCACACAAAATACAGAATAATGCATGTAGTTCTCAAAGAAAGTCTTGTTTAGGAGAAGATTAATCTCTCTTTATTATTATTATTCAATGTTTCTTTATTAACTCTACACAAATACCCTTTTATTTTAATCCCAACAAGTAATTGTGTGCATATTACTATTTTTTTTTCATTTATATTGTTCTAAACTTCTAATATGAATTGAAATTTGGATTTTCTCAAAAACAGGGTACGTGTAGAACTTTTTTTTTGGCGCAAGGCTCAGTATTTTATAATGTACATAAATTATTTGTGTTGCCAAATGAAAGAATAAATTCTTTTTTTCTCTATTGACCATAAGAGGAATAATTAGTTATTGGCATATGAAAATAGGACATAACTTTGTGAAATTTAAATTTAAAATAGAAATAAAAGTGTTCACTTTTTTCATATTCAAATTTAAATAAGGGAAAAGACTCAAATATGTTATCGAATTTTTAGAAAAACTTATTTATGTCATCCGTTAAAAGTTGGATTCATTTTTGTCATTGCTGTTAAAGAAAAGGTTCAACCATGTCTTTTTTTTTTAAACTCAAATTTTGCAAAATTATTTTTTACACACTAAACAAGGTTTAATACTTATACTTTTTGCTTGTTTTTCTTTAAAAACACCAAGAACACATGAAGAACATAAACAACTCCCAAATTTTCAACATCTTCAATTTTTCACAAAATCATCTCAAATTTTAGCTACATCATTAATTTTTTTTAAAAAAAAAAAACTTCAATTCTAATATCATTTGCATAGTTCAAAAAGTTCACCCATATTAAAAAAATATATTCCAAAAATGAAAACCAGTCCAAAATTTCAATTTTTCTGTGATTCTTGTTTTTGTAACTTTACATTAATTCTTTGTTCACTAGTGTTTTTTGAGTTTATGTTCAAAACTTCAAATGATTTGAATTTGTTGAGAACCTACCACTAAAAAATGTTGAAGTTTTGAAACTTTGAAGGAATTTCAATTGGGTCTTGTTGAGTAAGGTTGAATTTGAGCTCTAAAGAAATTGAGTTTTGGTATCTAACTCGGAGCGAAACTACTCTTAAAATTTGAGGCGATTCGTGCAGAATTGAATAAGTTCAAAATTTGGGAATATTTAATGTTTTTATGTGTTCTTGGTGTTCTTAGGGATGTAGAAGCAAAAATGTACATTTGATCCAAAAACATCAACAGAAAAGTGTTAAACCTTGTTTAGTGCGTAAAAAATGATTTTGTAAAATTGGAGTTAAAAAAATAGCATGGATGAGCTTTTTTTTTAATAGCAATGACATAAATGAGCCAAATTTTTAACGAATGATATAAATAAGCTTTTTCTAAAAATTAGATGGCATATTTAAGTCTTTTCCTTTAAAAAATGAGAAAAATCTGACAATATATTTATCATTACAAGACAAATAAAGATTCAAAATTCTAATCTTATTCTCTTATATTATTATGTTATATTATATATAATTGGCAGTTAAGAAGAACTAAAATAATTAGAATCTATTTATTAATTTAGTGGCTTGTCTTTAGTCCTTTCATAACTATTTCTATATAAGGAGGAGTCAGAATTTTTAACAAGTGGTTTTAAAATTTGCAAAACAAAATATATGAAATAATTGAAAGGGGTTCGACATCCATTATATATATATATATATATAATATATATATATATATATATTAATAATATATAAATAATATAATTTTTCGTCGAAAGAGTCCGAATGCACCCCTTCGCATAAGGTGGCTCCGCTCCTGATAATAAGAATAGTAATAATAATAATAATGAATAAAGAAAGGAGTAAAGTTATTATGAAAATTGTCTCACGTAGTTATTGATTTTAGCTTTCCTAGCCCCTCCATAGCTTTTAACAAGAAACTTCCAATTTTATTTCATATTATTATACTCTCTTTTTTTTCTTCAAAATTTGGTACTCGAAGATGAGATTCTTGAGAGTAGAGGCATCTTTTTTTGAATTTTAGAAGAAAATAATAAGATGTTTTGAGCTTTTCTATTATACAAAAAGTTTAAATGATAATTTTATTCATGTCAATGTGCATTAGTTCAAAATAAAGACTATCTCAGCTTTAAAAATGTGATTAAAATATTAATTGATTTGAATAAATAACTTTTAATACACATTATATAGAGAATATCAACATACAATAAAATAAAAGCATACAAACTTCAACTGGAGTCGTTGAGCTATCATTTTGCCATGAATTTGCAAATTTGAGTGTTTGTTGTTGTGAATGTACATATATTTTACTTAGAGATTTTGATGTTCTGTGAATAAAAATGCTCAAAAATATTCTAAGATTAAATTTTATAGTCAAATAGAACTTGAAGACAAATTGTTAAATTTGACCAAATTTCATAACCAATTGAAGATAAATTTTTAAATTTGATCTAAAATCTATAACCAAACACTAACTTCAAATCTCAAAATCTGCTTTTGATGTACATTTCCCCCGAAAAATATCCACTTATTTGTAACTTCTTTTTAACTAATAGATATTTCCAAGTAACTATAATTTAATGAATTATAGTAGCTAGAAATTGTGTATTAACACTTGTAGAGGTAGGTAGAAAAAATATTGAGGAGGAGATGATTAAATAAGACATGACACAATTTGAGAATATAGCCTCAGATAGGAGGGTGTAGAGAACGTGATTAAGATGGACTAGTAGGCAGTGGAGTGTTGTCTTTTCCTTTCGATGGTTCATGCTTATTTTTGTTTGTCTTGGTACTAGTTATATTAATGTAGTTTTTCTTTTGATATCTATCATCATCTGTTGTTTATTTTGTTTCGATTATTATATTATTTTGTACGATTGGCATTGCGTCCCTTATTACTGACAATGTTTTCTTATTCTTTGTACTTGGATTTGCTATACTTGAGGCGAGGTCTCTTAGAAATATCACAAGGTAGTGATGATGCTTGTGTACACTTGACCCTTCTGAGATATTCCACTATGTTATTGTTGTTGTTGATGATGATAATGATAATAAACAATATGAATAGATTGAGATAGACAAGTATATTTGTTAGGAATGATTGAATATTCTTGATAGATTTTAGATTTTTTTGGATGTAAATCTAATATCATCTTTCATTTTTTTTTTAAAAAAGGGTAAACTGTGTTTAAAAAAATTATGATCAAATGTAATTTCAATTTTAATTCAAACTTCAATCAAATTATTATTTAAAAAAATTATAAATTTATAGTGAAACAATAGGTAAGTCTGAAATAATTCGTTGCTCAAGATAGTATCTCTTTAATTTGTTGAGCAAAATTACTAGTATCAATTTGTTTAACAAGTTTTGATAAATATGATGTACTTTTTTAGTACTCCCTTCTATTCATATTCATATATATTTATACTAAAATTTGTAACTTTTTATATAGTAAAAAAACAATCAAATAGTAGTTTTAAAATTTATTCTTATTAACATAACAGAATTTTTATAAAAACTAAAAGAAAATATTGTGTTCATGCAAAACAGCAAAAGCATCATAAAATATGGATCAAAAGGAGTAAATAAATATTGGAAAACCAAAAAAGGGATAAAATAATTGGACTAAAACTGCTTCAAAATACTTTTTTTTTTAGTGATGTAATGTTTACTTGGTGAATAAATAAATCTATTATTTGCCAAAAAAAAAATTATCTACTTCAACTCAAGTTCAGGATCATTTTCTAACTCATACCGTTAATAATTATATATATTTATATTGACTTTCAACATGAAATTAATTGAATAAAATAAAATGGTACATTGATTGGAGGGCCAAAAGGACAAGGCCATTGCCTCGTTAGGCGTAAATGTTGATCTAATGTCTCTGTGCTTACGTATGATATATGAATGAAAAGTTGAAAAATTAATGTTTTTTAATCATTATGAAAATTTTAAAAAATATACTTGCATTAAAATAATAGTAGGTCCCATTTAAATCAGTTTTTACATTTGAAAACTTTCTTTTTCTGGAATAAAAAGTCACATATTTTATTTATTTATATTTATGGAACCGTTGAACAAGTACATATAGGGACCACTCCTACCCCGTAGAAGAGTTAAATGATTTTTACGGGAGCAGTAAAACATAAGCCTAGGAGGGCTATACTAGCACACTAATTATGTTATCACTTAATTTTTTACGTTCGAATTAAAGTTCGATTATTTAATTTTTTTTTTATATTTAAGATTCAAACTTAATATTTATAAATATGAGAGGTTCAATTACATTTACCGCAAAATATATTTTGATGATGAAATTTTTAATTTTTTCAATACGAAATGTAATACAAAATAAGTTATGTGTAAAGAAATTTTGAGAATCGTGCCCTTAGAAAATTTTATTACATTTGAAACAAAAATTAAATAAAAATTACTTTAATTACATCAGAATAAACAATGATGTCGAATTAGATTACACTTTGCCTTTGCCTTTGCATTTAAATCATAAAACAATTGATTTTTAGGCTATACTTAAAAAGGAAAATTTCATAAATACTTAGAGTTGAATCATAATTGTTAACTTTCTCATTTTCAGTTAATTCAGTTAGTTTATTAGCATGTTCACGTGGTTAGTTAGGATTGAATTCTGTTAGTAAGTGTGTGTGTGTGTATATGTGTGGAATGTGTGAGTGGGAATGTTAGGAGTTAGTTACTGCATTTCTGTGTATATATACACCATTTGCAGCATTTGTAAAGTGTGAAAAAATAAGATCAACATTTCCTTCATCTCTCATTCTGCTTCCTCTTCTTCTTCTTCTTCTTCAATTCTACTTGTTCTTAGAAGCATCAATGAATCTGTTTCAAGCTTCTAGATAGAGTTTTTACATGGTATCAGAGCAGCAGTAGATAGTAATTGTGTAAGCTGCAAAGAAGACAACAATGGCTATAGGAAGAATCGATCCAAATGATCCTCTTTACATAGGACCATCAGATGCTTCAGGTGCAGTTTTGATTCCAATCAAACTCACAGGGCCTGAAAACTATGGGGTGTGGAGTAGGTCGATGAAGATTGCTTTGACAGGTAAGAGAAAAATTGGTTTTGTTACAGGAGCTTGTAGCAGGGCATTGTATAGAGATGAGTTACATGAGCAATGGGAGACTTGTAACGCAATCGTATTATCATGGTTGATGAATTCAGTTAGTGAAGATCTGTTAAATGGAATAGTATATGCTACTAGTGCTTATACAGTTTGGCAAGACTTGAAGGAGAGGTTTGACAAAGGCAATCGAATGAGGATCTACCAACTGCACAGAGAAATCAACACACTTTTACAAGGCACTGAATCTGTTTCATCATATTACACCAAATTGAAAAACTTGTGGGGGGAATATGATGCACTTGTGCCATCTCCTAGTTGTGCTTGTCCAAAGTCCAAAGAGTATGCTGATCATCTGTACCAGCTCAGATTGATTCAATTTCTTAGTGGTTTGAATGAATCTTATGAACAGGCTAAGAGACAAATTCTGCTAAAAGGTGTTACTCCTACAATTAATCAAGCTTATGCTATGATTATAGAAGATGAACTACAACAACAAACTGCTTGTGTATCCATTCCTTATAAAGTTTCTGATGTAGTAGCTATGAGTGTTAACAGAGGAAACAATTATAATCAAGGAAATCAGAACAATAAGGGAAGGAGATGTGAACATTGTCAGTACACAGGACACACTAAAGAGAATTGTTATAGATTAATTGGCTATCCAGCTGATTGGAAACACAGGAAGAAGTCTGGATTTAATAACTCAAGATCAGGCCAAGTGAATTCTTCATATGGAGGAAATGGTCATAACTATGCTGGAGAGGCTAACAATGTAAGCAAAGAGAACTCTGGAGAAGCTTCTACTAGTCATCATGAAGTAAACAATGCTTTTGTGGCCAGAGGACATGCATTTACTGATGGAGAATACAAGCAAATAATGGATATGTTGGGAAAGGAGAAAAACGAAGTGAAACAGGTCAACATGACAGGTATGGCAAATTGTTTTTCAACTAATATTGCCTCTCATTGTTGGATAATAGACTCTGGTGCTTCTCATCATATCACAACAAATGAGCATTTGCTAAAAAATGGTAAGTGTATGGCTGGTTCTCATCAAGACAAGGTGAACTTACCTACAGGTGACAAGGCTTCCATAACACACATAGGAGACACACATTTGTTTAACAATGAAGTAATCAAAGATGTGTTGTGTGTACCTGAATTCAAATTCAATCTATTGTCTGTATCACAGTTAACTAGGGAGCTGTCTTGTTTTGTCACTTTTTACCCTGAGTTCTGTATATTTCAGGATCTTTACAGTGGCAGGGTGAAGGGGATTGGTAGGGAAGAAGGGAGATTGTACATATTCAGAAATGATTCTAGTATGAAGGACAGATGTGAAGCTCAAAATCCTCAAAGAATTGTTGCAGAGGTATCATTACAAGACTGTGAGTTGTGGCATAGAAGGCTTGGACATCCATCCAACCAAGTACTGCATGGTTTAAATCTGTTACATGATAAAAACACTGATTTGCTTACTAGTTGTCCAGTTTGTCCATTAGCTAAGCAAACTAGGTGTTCATTTCCTATCAGTGTTTCAAAAACTTCTAAGTGTTTTGAACTTGTACACATGGATCTTTGGGGACCATACAAGGTTCCCACATTTGATAAGAAATACTACTTTCTTACTGTTGTTGATGATTACAGCAGATATACTTGGATACATTTGTTACAGCTCAAATCTGAAACTATAGTAGCTATAAGGAATTTCTTTACTTTGATAAAGAATCAATTTGGATGTATCATCAAGATAGTAAGGTCAGACAATGGAACAGAGTTCTTCAACTCTCAATGCAAAGAATTGTTTACAAGCCTGGGCATTATACATCAAAGTAGCTGTCCTCACACACCACAACAGAATGATGTAGTGGAGAGGAAGCATAGACACATATTGAATGTAGCAAGAGCCATCAGATTTCAGTCTTATATGCCACTTAGATTCTGGGGAATTTGTGCTCAAGCAGCTGTGTATTTGATTAACAGATTACCATCATTCAATCTCCATAACAAAAGTCCTTATGAAATGATGTTTTCTAAGCCTCCTAATATCAGTCATTTGAGAGTTATGGGCTGTCTTGGTTATGCTTCTGCCATTCCTAGAGTTGATAAGTTTTCAGAGAGGGCAAAACCTGTGATCATGATGGGATATTCAGAAACTCAGAAAGGTTATTTGTTAATGGATTTACAGACTAGAAGGTTCCTAGTCAATAGAGATGTAGTGTTTCAAGAACACATTTTTCCTTTTGCCACTTCAAAGTTCTCACAAGAACCTGTCAAAGACTTGTTACATGACAGCTTTGAAGAAGAAACTAATCCAGAAGATACAACTTATGATGATTGTACATTAGCAGGCACACAGGTTTCCACTAACTTAAATGAAGTTCCTAGTGAAGTGTTGCACATTCAGAATGATGAAATGGTAGTTTCAGAATCAACTATTGATTCAGCTGCAGCTAGAAAGTCATCTAGACACACCAAACCTCCTATTTGGATGAAGGATTATATGACTACTGCTACTGGACAGAATAATAAGTATTCTTTGGCAAACCATCTTAGCTATGATCATATGTCCTCAAAGTATCATAGCTATCTAGCCAATTTCTCAGATGCAGTAGAGCCTCATACATTTGGTCAAGCTAGTAAAGATCCAAGATGGATTGAGGCCATGAAGTTGGAAATTAAAGCTCTTGAAGATAACAAGACTTGGTTAGTGGTTGATTTACCTTTAGGTAAACATACTGTTGGTTCAAAATGGATTTACAAAATCAAATACAAGGCGGATGGAAACATAGAAAGATTTAAAGCTAGACTTGTAGCTAAGGGCTATAGTCAACAAGAAGGATTGGATTATCATGACACATTTTCACCAGTAGCAAAAATGGTGACTGTTAGATGTGTCATTGCAGTGGCTGTTTCAAAAGGGTGGTCTCTTTATCAAATGGATGTGTATAATGCCTTCTTACAAGGAGATTTGGATGAGGAGGTATATATGGAAATGCCTGATGGTTTCAGAACTCAAGGATCGACCAAAGTTTGTAAATTGCTCAAGTCTTTATATGGACTTAAGCAGGCATCTAGACAATGGAACATAAAACTGACCAACACATTGTTATCTGCAGGCTTCATCCAAAGCTCTTATGATTACTCATTGTTCACTTTGAAGAAGCCAGAGGGGATGGTGATTGTTCTAATCTATGTAGATGATTTGCTCATTACTGGTGACAATGAGTTGTTAATTAGAGAAGCAAAAGAAGCATTGCATCAGAAGTTTAAACTCAAAGATTTAGGAGAACTCAAATATTTCTTAGGAATTGAGGTGCTAAGGTCCAAAACAGGTATCATTTTGAATCAAAGGAAATACATATTGGAGCTGATTTCTGACACAGGATTGAGTGGTGCAAAACCTACAAACACACCTTTAGAATCTAATTTGAGGTTGACATCAGTAGAGTTTGATCAAACTGCTGGATCACAAGAAGATGAGGTGCTAACAAATAATTCAGCTTATCAAAGATTAGTGGGGAAATTGATGTATGCTACTATCACAAGGCCTGACATTAGTTATGCAGTGCAAACACTAAGTCAGTTTATGCAACATCCAAAAAGATCTCATTGGGAAGCAGCTGTTAGGGTGGTGAGATACTTGAAAGGAACAGTTGGTCAGGGCATATGGCTAAAGGCTCAATCAGCTACAACATTAACATGTTGGTGTGATTCAGACTGGGCTGCATGTCCTAACACTAGAAGGTCAGTAACAGGCTACATAGTAAAGTTTGGAGATTCTTTAGTATCCTGGAAGTCCAAGAAACAGCAGACAGTGTCTAGAAGTTCAGCTGAAGCTGAATACAGAAGCATGGCTTCAGCAGTGGCAGAAGTAACATGGTTGACAGGCTTATTCAATGAGCTCAATGTGTTAATACAGAGGCCAATAAAAGTATGGAGTGATAGCAAGTCTGCTATTCAATTAGCTGCGAATCCTGTGTTTCATGAAAGAACCAAGCACATTGAGATAGATTGCCATTTTATTAGAGATAAAGTCAAGACTGGGTTGATTCAAACAGAGTATGTACACACACACCAACAAGTGGCTGATCTGTTAACCAAAGGATTGAGTCAAGCTCAACATGTTCATCTGTTAGGCAAGCTAGGTGTGCTTAACATCCTGCACCCTTCAGCTTGAGGGGGAGTGTTAACTTTCTCATTTTCAGTTAATTCAGTTAGTTTGTTAGCATGTTCACGTGGTTAGTTAGGATTGAATTCTGTTAGTAAGTGTGTGTGTATACGTGTGGAATGTGTGAGTGGGAATGTTAGGAGTTAGTTACTGCATTTCTGTGTATATATACACCATTTGCAGCATTTGTAAAGTGTGAAAAAATAAGATCAACATTTCCTTCATCTCTCATTCTGCTTCCTCTTCTTCTTCTTCTTCAATTCTACTTGTTCTTAGAAGCATCAATGAAGCTGTTTCAAGCTTCTAGATAGAGTTTTTACAATAATTAGCTTCATTAGCTACATATTATATAATTACTAAGCATAGTTATAATTACAATAGCTATTGTATATCTTTCTTCATTTATTTTTATATGATTTGTACTCTTTAATTTAATTAAGAGGGAAAATTTAGGCTATTAAAAAAGAAAAACAATCTTATCTGATTAGAGTTTCCTATCAAATATAACTTCTAAAGAAATTTGTCATTATTAATTTAGTATTAACGACATGATAATTGATAAAAAGTTATAATCAATTAAAAATTAAGTGTATTGAATTTAAATTATATTTATTAAAATTTACCAATAAAAATGCTAATGTTTTTCATAAAATTATTTCATGACGGTAAAAAAGTGATTCACATAACGTGGATCATTGCCCCCTTTCTCTACTTTGTGGTGCTCTATAATTTTCCAAAGTTTATCTTTGTTATTAATACCCATAGAGATTTTTTTACAAAAATTAGGATTTTATTATTTTGTGAATTCATTTTCTTTTTGAATTTTTGTATATTTTTTGTGCTGATATGACATCTTCAATCGCCTAAGGTGATTGTGTTTGTACACACATTCTTTTCACGTGTGATATGACATATATATATATTTATTTATCTTCATTCATTGCTTTTTTCTTTTTATTTTTCTATTGTTTTTTTTTCTCTGTTTTTCATTTTGATTTGATTTCAAATATCTTATATTTAAAATAAATTAATTTTAAACTAATATTAAAGTAAGTGGAGAAAATAAAAAAAAATATAAAAAAAATTAAACCGTTAAATATAAAGGACATCTTTTAAGAAAAATACACACAATTTTTAAAAAATAATTAAAGGTGAAAAAATATAAATTAATTTTAAAAAATTTAAAAGTGCGAAAGAGATTAAAATAAGTATTTTGAAAATGGAATCATATTATTGGTCAACAGAAACTAATTTTATCCAACGACAAATTACCCATCACATCTCACGTAGCTTTTGCTCACCTCTGTCTATAATTTTTTTCCTTTAATTGACAATCACGTGTATTCTAAGAAAGATTATTTTAAAAAGGTAAATTAGATTTTTACTGCATTATTACGTGAAAAATATTATTTATAATAATAATTAGCAACTTAAAATATTTAAAAAGGCTTAAAAAATTTAGTGTATTGTTAATTTTTTATTAGTATTATATAAATTAGAATAAAAAAATAACACATATCATTTAGTGTCATAAAAATAATATAAATCACAATAATTAAGAATATAATTTGGAATAGGAATAACAAGTATTACAATAATTAAAAACTTAAATATTTAAAAGTCAAAATGAAAATTTGATTGACCCTCAAAATTTCATCAACACTACATAAATTGAAACAAAATAAGTAATTTACATTATTGAAAGTGACATAAAAAACAATATAAATCATAATAATCAATGAAATACAAGTTTAGAAGACGTATGAGAGAATTACGTAAAAAATATTATAAATTGATAATTAATAACTTATAATATCTCAAAATAAAAATTTAATAAACTCTCCAAATTCTATTTAAGGAAAAACTATATGAAATAGAAAATTGTTAATTCAAATTAAATTCTATAGTCATAGTTTATTTTAGTTGTAATTCGCAGCAAATATTCCATTTTTTGTCATACGATTCGCTATACAGTTAACCATTTTTGGTATACAATTAATCATTTCATACATTAATGTATAAAATGTGTTTGTATAAAGCGAGAGAAAGTGTATATACAAATATAAATACATATATATTTATCCTACACATTTATAATTATACAAATACAAATCTTGTTAGACAAATTACAATGTATAAATGAATTCATATAAAACTGAACAATTTGTATAAAACTGGATATATCTAGCAAATTATACATATAAAAAGTTCCATAGCAAACATAAAATTTGCTATGGAGCGCAATTATACAAACTATAGATATAACATACAAATATGATTTTTATTTGATATATGTGAAAGTTACTCTTTTATTTATGTTACATAAATCAAAAACAAAAGAATACATAATGTCACATAATTAATAAATATGTATACTAACTAACCATAAAGTTATCAATTGAAAAAGAATATGTGTTCAATTGTGTATTCATCACTCGTCTTCTAGAGAATGTGCATATTTTTCGATGTCACCTTATCATTTATGATATATTTACTCTTTATAAATTAATTTAATAGATAATAAAATCCTATTTAAATTTATATATTTTCAATTTTTCAATTATAATCTAAAAATACTTATGCAGTATTCAAATATTTAACTATATTTGAGGCAAAAATAGATTTGTGAATAAGTACAAATCAATGTTCCATGGACTATGACAAAATATACAGACATATCTTTCAACATTCATCAATCAAATAGTCAGACATATTTTAACATTCATCTTCAAAGGTTAAAAATTAATTTTCATTATATAATATATTTTTATGATGATATTTTGGTACAGTGAAATTAACAGAAACAGAAAGAAATTTTACGCTGAACTTTCACGTAGCAAATATAAAAATCATATTTATTTGTTATAGCTATAATTTACATAATTATCCTTCATAACAAATATAAATATGTTTTTTGCTATATATATACTAAAAAAAACAGTTGTATAATCTGTTTCTGCATACATATACAAAAGATTAATTGTATAATTTGTGTTTGTATAACGCGAAAAACAGAGAAAAACAAAAGAAAACTGGGCAGAGAAAAATCGTATTTATATAAACATAAGTCAATGGGATGAAAATATATGCATTTGTATTTGTATATATAATTTTATCTCGCTTTATACAAACACAAACGCAATATATACATTTGTATTTGTATAAAGTGAGAGAGATGAGAGAGAGAGTGATGAGCGAGATTTGGAGGAGTGGCGATCGAGACGTGGGAGAGAGAGAGAGGAGAAGGAAATATATTAATACCTACAATTTTCTTTCGCTTTATACAAACACAAACACATTTACACATTTGTGTTTATATAAAAGCGAGAGATGCTGCGAGTGAGAACGAGAGCGGCGAGCGAGATTCAATACGAGAGAGGCGAAATTAAATTAATTTTTTAGCCAAATAGAGTATGTTATTTTTTTTTTATTTCTACATTAATTTGAACCAATCTCTTGTGATTTATTTTAATTTTATTGATTAATAAATCATGCTTTTTACTGTAAAATAACTTGTGAGACGCTTTCTTTATTAGCCTTTTACCTTTTGATTTTGACTCTTCACTCTTTTTTGGTTGATATTTATTTATTCTTAGATGTTTGATACGATAGTTAAAGGAAGCTAGGCAGTAGGCATCTATACTTCATATGTCATAAAGAAGATTTAAATGCAATTTGATAAAAATAGAAACGAAACGTTGACAATTACTCCCTTCATATTTTACTGATTTGAAAAATCAAATTTAATAAACTTTCTTTAATATTTTTAAATATATTTTTCATCAATTAATATAAAAAATATTAAAATTTATAATATATTTCACAAAATGTGGTTTCATAGAAAACATTTTTTTAAAAAAATATGTATTTTAAACCTATTTTTTAGCGTTTGTTAGTAAGCAAGAAAATATTATCTCTAGAGTATTATATACTATCTTGCAAAACACTATGAAATTGAAATGAAATAGAAAGTTGGGATTCGGAAGGCGGGGGTGAGGGACGGAGAGATTGGGTGCGTGGAGAGAAGACAATAAACTTGAAATGTCACTTATATACAATTTAAGGAATTGATTTTTCTAAAAAGGAAAAAAAATCCAAACATATTAACCAAACCATGAGAAAATTAAAAAATAAAAATGAAGATCCTCCTCCCCTACCAAAACACAATCAAACTTACATTCCAAGCACTCAATCACTCACCACAAATTTGGTATAGGTTGATTAAGGAAAATTCAAAATTTATTATTTTTTTAAAAACTATGAATTTATACAAATTACTTTTTTTTATAAAAATATGGAAAAGAGGTAGGTAAAGCCATTGATGAGATGAAATAATATCTTGTATGTTTCTAACTAGATATTTTATTGCCCAGAGTTAAAATATTATGAATTGATGGTAATAAAATTACTTAAAATGTATAATTGCACAAAACTCATATACAGTAAAGCATGCAAATTACAGCATTTAAAATCTTTAGAGCTCAGTGCCAAATAAAGAAGTAAACATCATTAAACTGAGACCTGAGTAGTCCATTTTCAAACAGGACCTCTTGGCTAGTCTTTTATACTATCATCTGTAAACTGCTTTAATAAGTTATGGTCCATACAATAAATACCAAAGAACATTTTTTTGATGCAATCACATTAATGAAGATAACTCACAACTGTATTTTTCCAGAACTAGCCAACAACAACAAAGAAAAAATCACCAAAGTGTGTATGTACAGAAACCACTTTCGACTTTGTCGATATTCTCAAAGAATGACTTGGAAACAAACCAAAACCAAAGAGGAAAACAAGAGAAATAAACACACTAACAATTCTTTTCTTTTCCTCTAGATCTATATAAACTATATGTAAAAAGAGGGTGGCTGGGAAAGGGAGGGAGGTTATTCAGCAATGCGACGTGCAAAAACAACGAAAGAACATCTCCGTCCTTTGTGCAGAGTAGACACAGCAAGAGAGAAACTTAGATTCTCAAGCTAATAGATGCTAAATTACCCAGGATAAGGCTAGTTGGAGAAAATTTACACGTTGTCTTCAGTAAGCTGCACATTATATCCATGCTTTATCTCTGCATCAGAGTAAAATTTGGTCAAGTTTAAGGATGAGATGAACCACAATATACATCCAGAAAAACATCTAGACAGCGACAAAAGATTGTGCACCATTATCAGTAGGAACAATAAACACTACAAAAATCGGAAACAATATGAAGTTCATGTGCATTCTAGTAACTTGCTTTGCCTATAAGACTAGAAACTCTCATCTCTCCTAGGATCTTAGTTAGATTAGGCATGTCCATTAAAAGTAAGGCAAAACTTTGTATTGTATTCCCTCTGTCCCAATTTGTTAGGTGCTCTTTCCTTTATTTGACAGTCCAAAAAAGATTAGGAACTCTTTGATCTTAACAATCTCATTTCGCCCTTGCTCTTAAACGCTTTGATATGATTTATCAGGGACTCCACCGCAAAGATACATTTAGTATTTTATGCATATATTCAGCGAAATAAGAAAAAGGAAAGTAATAAATTCTTATAGGGACGTGTGGGACCACTTCCTTTTTTCTCCTTTTTTTCCCCTTGTTTTGTGCATTGTTATTTTATTGTCTCTTTTTCTCTAACTTCCCTGCTTGTTTGAGGGTCGGAAATAATCGATTTGCCCCAAAAATGTAGAGTAAGGTCTGCACACATCCCCAGACCCCACTAGTGGGATTAAAACGGGTGTGATGTTGTTGACGTGTGGGAAGCAATTAATGTAGAAAGTTAAGGTGGAACTCATTGGCCACCCTTAAAAGTTGGCCCCAACTTTCACTTAGACACCTTGAGTATGACTTGTTCATTTTAAACACACTTAGCAGGGCCCCGTTGTGTTATTTGACACTTTTTGCTGATATGGCAAAGTGAGTGTGATACACTCATGAATGGCGTGTGCAAGGCTTATATTTAGCAAATTTTTATTATATTTTTCTCTTCTCCATTTTTCGAGACACACTACCTCCACTGTTTCCCCAAGCTTAAACTCCTTCGATGGAGATCGGATTTTCGAATCTGTTCTCAGAAAAGAAAAAAGAACAGATCTGAAACAATAAAAAGAAAGAACAGATTCCAAAAACAAACACAAACTTAAAGTGGGAATGAGGAAAAAGAACTAAAGGGGAAGTAAATGGTGAATTCACACTTAGAACTATCAAAGACTCCATTTTCTTTAACCCAATTCATTTTTTTGTTATTAGATGAGAACATCAACTCTTCGATTCTAATGATTCGTCAATTTTTTATGTTAAAGACTTGTACTTCTTTGTTAAATGATTATTTCTGTAAGAGATAGAAAGGGTTGAGAGGTATGGGACAACATGGTGAGGATTGCGAGGAGCTGTGTAAACTATTTTTATTAGAAAAGTATTTTTGTTTTATTTATTAAATAAATATTAAAATAGTTTCTTCTTTTACTAAAAATGTCACATGTTATCATTTAATTAGTTGCTTGCCATGTTATCAGCGACTCGTATTATACTCTCCTCAATATTTTTGATGATTGTCAAAATGACACAGTGGAACGCTACTACGGGTGTTTAAAATGGTCATAGGCCTATTCCAGTTTCAAAAATAATTAGACTATGAATAGTTGAGGTGTCTCAGTGAAAGTTGGTGTCAACTTTAAAGGCTGCAAATGGGTTCCGCTGAAAGTCGACATAGCTAGCAGAGCCATTTAGACTCTTGCAATGAACTGAAATTGTTATCTAAACGGTAGATATTGAGACCCCAAAGAGAAGGTATTACTCACAAAAGATATGCTTAGATAACGATTTGAGTACATTGCAAGAGTCTAAATGGTGTTCATTATGAAAATTAGGATCATCAAATTTATTGATATTATTCAATTTTGATAAAGAAGAATCGCCAAATTTTAAGATCAAAAGAAAAACACAAACAAAACAAAGAAAGATAAGAAACAGGGGCATATAGTTAACATTGACTCTCTGTTATGGATATGGACCATGGTATTACCACTCATTCTGCTCTACAAAACCAACAACCAAGAACTCATAGGCAGAAAAATGGGATCTCTCAACTAAAAGTGAACCCAAGGATAAGCAGGATAACTCAAACGACATCTAGGTAATGCTAAGTTGAAGTTACAACTGTAGAGAAAAACAAACAGGATCATGGAAGAAAAGGGTTAAACAAACATTTGACGCTGCTAAGAATTAAAAAAACTAATCATTTGTGAATTTCATGGAAGTTCCAAAGAGAACTCCTTACTAGATACTTGCCTCATCACTCTAATTCTTTCAATATTTAAAGAAATCACATACTTGCATCACTTGCTGTATACTAGATAATTACTTCATATCCAACTTGCTTCCCTCTCTTCAGGAAGTAATCACAATGGATAGACTGCTGGTAGTCTAGCAATTAGAAGATATTAGTCTGGAATCAGCAAAAGGAGTACAAGGATGGAATATTACTTTTAGAAGGCTACTGCATAACTGGGAGCTGGAAAGAGTTGTTGAAAGATCTTGGAATCATTCCAAGGGTTCAAAAATACTGTAGATTAACTTATATGGAAGCCCACCAGTAAAAAATTGACGAATAATTAGAATCGAAGAGTTGATGTTCTCATCTAATAACAAAAAAATGAATTGGGTTAAAGAAAATGGAGTCTTTGACAGTTCTAAGTGTGAATTCACCATTTACTTCCCCTTTAGTTCTTTTTCCTCATTCCCACTTTAAGTTTGTTTTTGTTTTTGGAATCTGTTCTTTCTTTTTATTGTTTCAGATCTGTTCTTTTTTCTTTTCTGAGAACAGATTCGAAAATCCGACCTCCACTGAAGGAGTTTAAGCTTGGGGAAACAGTGGAGGTAGTGTGTCTTGAAAAATGGAGAAGAGAAAAATATAATAAAAATTTGCTAAATATAAGCCTTGCACACGTCATTCATGAGTGTATCACACTCACTATGCCATATCAGCAAAAAGTGTCAAATGACACAACGGGGCCCTACTAAGTGTGTTTAAAATGAACAAGTCATACTCAAGGTGTCTAAGTGAAAGTTGGGGCCAATTTTTAAGGTGGCCAATGAGTTCCACCTTAACTTTCTACATTAATTACTTCCCACACGTCAACAACAACATCACACCCGTTTTAATCCTACAAGTGAGGTCTGGGGAAGATGGGGATGTATGCAGAGTGCAGACCTTACTCTACATTTGTGGGGCAAATAGATTATTTCCGATATGACCCTCAAACAAGCAGGGAAGTTAGAGAAAAAGAGACAACAAAATAACAATGCACAAAACAAGGAAAAAAAGGAGAAAAAAGGAAGTGGTTCCCCACGTCCCTATAAGAATTTATTACTTTCCTTTTTCTTATTTCGCTGAATATATGCATAAAATACTAAATGTATCTTTGCGGTGGAGTCCCTGATAAATCATATCAAAGCGTTTAAGAGCAAGGGCGAAATGAGAATGTTAAGATCAAAGAGTTCCTAATCTTTTTTGGACTGTCAAATAAAGGAAAGAGCACCTAACAAACTCAGCTAATAAACTCAGTGACCATGGAGATCCATTTGGAGATAAAGGCTCCTTTTAGGGTGGTATACTTTTCTTGGCTAATACCAAGAGATACTTGCCTCACACAGGATAAACTTCAGAGAAGGGGATTCCAACTGTGTTCTAGATACTTTCTGTGCGGAGCTGCTAGGGAAAATAATAGTCACCTATTCACTCATTGTCTTGTTACTAGACAATTATGGAGTTTATATCACAAAAGGTCACTCAACTTTGAAATTTATATAACAAAGTCATTAAATTTTATTTTGTATCAATAAAATCGCTCAATTTAGCTGTTTATATCAATAAAATCACTCAACTTAGTTATTTATATCAATAAAATCACTCAACTTAGTTGTATGTATCAATAAAATTACTCAATTAAATATATGATATTATTTTGATTGATCCACATGCAACCGGAACCAAATTCATTCACCAACTACTCTCCCACCGGAGTTGTGAGTTTCTCCTCTAATTTCATGTCGATCCGTTTATTTTGTTTTGTTGATTTAACTCCTTTGATTTATACTGTTATATATGCATCTTTTTGTATTCTGTAATTCATCGATTGTGGCTGTTCATTTGTAACTATTGCACGAATTGTAATCTCATACTTCTAAAAATTAACTTCGTTAGTTTATTACATTTCAACTTCATAAACATAAATGTGATAATTTGACTCATAAGTCATTAACATAAAATAAACAAAAAGAAAACCCAAAACTTGTTTATTTAACTACATTGTGCTCGCTGGATTGACAGAACTCTTCAATTTGTCCCCTTTTTCACGTTTATCACCAGTGGGATAACAATCAGCAATCTGCATTGACCAAGCTAATAAACTTACCCTTTTACCCACCGTCTGTGTGTTTGTAAATTGGTATGTCATACTTTTATGGTGTTTTAGGTGATGGTGCTCTATGCCGTGAACTGAAGGGGTTTAATCCCATGGCCTATGCTCATGACGAGCCATTTGGAGTGCATAGATTGTCAAGAAACAAAACATAGTTTCTTAACTGAGTTAAAAGGTAGAATCATGAATAAATTTGGGTCCAATTGTATGTGGATCAATAAAAATATGTCATATATTTAATTTATGATACATTTAGTTGAGTGATTTTATTGATATAAATATCCAAGTTGGGTGATTTTTTTGATATAAAACAAAGTTCAATGACTTTACTAGATAAATTCCTAAAGTTGAATGACCTTGTGAGATATTAACTCACAATTATTACAACTATTCTTGACATGGTAGGACTCAGATGGTCAATGCCAGCAACAAGTGTTGATTTACTGAAATGTTGGAACGAGAATGATGGGGCAGTTAGCCAGAAAAATTGGTGGAAACTTGTCCTGCTTGCTTATGGGGGACCATTTGGAAGGAGAGGAACTATAGAGCTTTTTAAGACATACAGTTGTGGGAAAATCAAGATGAATTGTATATTTTTGTTTTATTTTTGGCTACTTTACCAGATATTAACCTTGAATCAGCTAAAAGAGTACATGGGTGGAGTATTACTTTTATAAGAGATTATTACATGACTGGGAATTGGAAAGAGTCGTGGACTTGTTTAAGACTTCGGAAGTTGGAATCTTTCCAAGGCTTCAAAGAATCTAAGGATAGGTTGTGCTGGAAATCTGGAAGTGATGGAGTCTACACTGTCAAATCTGCATACAACCACCAGATTAGACAAAATGCACAATTTGACCAGTTGCCATGGAAGTTCATCTGGAAGACTAAGGCCCCTTACAAAGTCTTGTGTTTTTCTTGGCTTGTAGCAAAAGGAGCACGTCTCACTCAAGAAAACTTAAGAAGAAGGGGATTTCATCTATGCTCTAGATGTTGTATGTGTGGTGCAGCCGGAGAAAACAATTGCCATCTGTTTCTACATCGTCCCATAACTGGACAAATGTGGCAACTTTTTTTGTACTTGATAGGACTAAGATGGTCTACGCCAGCAACAAGTTGTGATTCATTGAAGTGTTGGAACTAAAATGGAGGTGCAGTGGGACAAAAGAAGTGGTGGGAACTTGTCCCAGCTTGTATATGGTGGACAATTTGGAAAGAGAGGAACTACAGAATTTTTTAAGACAAAAGCAATCCTGTGCAGAAAGTCAAGATGAATTGTATTCTTTTGTTCCTTTTTTGGTGTAAAGAAAACTATGTAGAGGAGACTGAATCACTAGTTGATATGATAGGTTCTTTATGAAGCTGTAGTCCTAAGCATGGTTGAGTTTTTGTAATTGTAGATAGCACTGTCATGGTGCAGATCTAATTCACATATATATATATATATATATATATATATATATATATATATACACACACACACACACACACACATGTTACCAGTTTCAAAAAAAAATTGGTGTAAAGAAAGCTATTCTGAGGAGGTTGAATCACTAGTTGATAGGATATGATCCTTGTGAAGTTTGCAGAAGCCTAAGCTTGGTTGGGATTTTGTGAAGTCTTTTTGCACTGTTATGGTTCAACTACTATATCTATAGTCATTACCAGTTTTTTTTAAAAAGTCCAGCAATTAGCCAGAGGAGAGGCAACGGGGTTTATAGAGTTAAGAAAGTTGTTGATTCATTTCTCACTTAATACTGTAGAAAATAACACACAGAATCCTAGACGAAAGCGGTAAGCAATCATTTGACTCCACTATAAATTAATTAATTTTTTTTATCATATGTGTATTTCAATGAAAGGTTCAAGAGAATTCCGTGCTTCATCATTCTAATCTTTCACTAATTAAGAAATCATACTTGCATCATTTGCTGTATATGTTAGATAATTACTCTTGCTTCCTTCTCTTCAGGAAGTAACCACAATGGATAAGACCGCTGGTAGTCCAGCAATTAGCCAGAGTAAAGGCAACAGCATTTACAGAGTTGAGAAAGTTGATTATTCATTTCTCTCACTTAACATATTCTTGTTCAAGATTTCAACCACTCCCGAAATTAGTGGTAGTTTTATCATTTTTTTGAAGCTACAGAAATGCATGTGATGGATAAAAACTAACCTATTTCAACCGATACACTTTCAAATCATATCATGAATATGAAATAAGGACAAATAAAAGAACAGCTCTGTACTGCACTAGCAAAATCCATAATTCAGTGAATACAAGTTTTTTTGGGGCAATTGTAATGAAATATATACCAAATACAAGATTAATTAAGCAAAAAGGGCAAAATTTGTAACTTCAGTCAAGTTGACATACACATGATATAACTTATATTTTCAAGATGCACAATTCACCAGTTCTATAATCTTAGCAGTGGTAGGGCAGTTAACCATTAGAATTTAGGAATCAAATTACCTTTGAGTGAAGCCTTTTTGTACTTATCCTTCCTTTCAACCTCATTTTCCCATCCACAAATATCATCGCCGATTTCATCTCTCTCCTCATTTCCAATTTCACTTTCACTTGCTGTCTCCCATTCTGAATCATCAGTTTCCTGGCCACACATGTCTCCAGCATCACCCTCACATTGAACTCCACCATGTTTAATAGCAGCCTCTCTAAATAACCAAGCTGCACGCATCTGCTTTTTTACCAAACGCTCAGCATAATCAGGAACCTTGTTTTGCCTTAAAGACAGATCAGGATCATTTGATTGTGAACACTCATTTATAAACAGAATAGCATCTAATAAGCTCTCCTTAGCTAAACCAAGCATGTCATATGCCTGTGCTCTTCTCCAAAGGCTTTTGGCATGACGGTTCACAGGATTATGAAGACACAATGCACGAGTAGCATCACCTATAGCAGCCAAGGGTTGTTGTAACAAGAGATGACATTGAGCACGATTGCTGTAGAGCACCACTCTCTCTTTCTTTGACCTCATTGGGCACAATGCCAATGCTTCTGAGTATTTAGCTGCAGCCCCAGAAATATTTCCTGATGAAAACAGGGAATTCCCTTCAAGTTTTACCACCAGTGCAGCTGCCTGTTTGATATGAAGGTCCTCTTTAGGCATATTTTTCTCCCATTTTAGTCTCTGTTTGGAATTCAGTAGTTCTTCAACTTCTTCTTTCACATGGCTATTTATTTGAGTACGACCTGTCCCTTGTGATTCAATACATTCTTGTAGAACATTGACAATAGAGTCTCCTAGCTTCTTATGATCCCCAAGGGATGATATCCCCGCAAGATCCACAAGTGCAGGTACAGCCTTTTCAATAACCTACAGTAAACATAGGAGATAAGAACTTCAATAATTTTAGATGTGTCCAGATCTATGGTTAAGATATTGCATGTCCTGGCTTTTTTGGATTCAGCTTATGGCTATAATATTTTTTTACGACACTTATGGCTATAACATTAATATGGTAACATTAGTCATTAAAAAGAAATTACGAGGATGCTTGGGAGTTAGGATGATCTCATCCTGTGAGCACATCTTGACTATGAAATATAGATATAGATCACGCCGAAAAGTTGCCATTTCTATTCAATTGATACCAAATCCAATTTGATTGAACGCAGGGATTCAATTGCCAAGTTAAGGTCTACTACTGACTAGGGTTAAATTCCCAGAAAAACTCGCAGTGTTCCTTATTACTTGTACTTTTTGCATCTACACTTTCTTTTATACATATAAACAAAACCCGAAATTCTAATGTTAGTACTTGAAATTTACATGTTAATGGATCATAGTGGAACAATACCGAACCTAAAGTGCTAGAGATGAAAATGGCTGCAGTACATTATAATGATACTATCAGGAGCCATATGAATTGCAGCACTATCAGAAAAAAACACTAGAATTTCTATACTTTGAGCAATCAAAAGTGCACATGTTTGAAGCAGTAGTACAGAGTTAATAACACACATGCACATGACTGTTCCTACATTTGATGTCTTTATCTTCCTGGGGTTGCGTTCTATTCAGGGTACTAGTGGTAACACTGATATGGCCACTCTAGAATTTTTTTCTTTTTCCTTTTGATAAGTCAAATTTATCTTTGATAAAACAATGCATCTTAATAGTATTTACAGTCTGGGGACTTTGTTAGCAATTATTGACCAGAGAGAAGCGTTTTCAATCTGTAATATAGGTTTATATATTTTTTCTCAGTCAAAATTTAAATGTCAAACAAAGACATGTATGAAGGAGCCATCACTAGTGTGAGAACATTAGTAGGAGAGACCAAGAAAATTCCCATAACTGTAGGTTTACACCAGGGATCGGGCAATGAGCTCGTACTTGTTTACCCTAGTTATGGATGAGCCACTCAACACAATACAAGATAAGGTCACAATGCTATTTTTTAACTATAGTGCTAATTGACGAAACCTGCTAGGGTGCCAACTAAAAGCTTGAGCTATAGATAAGCACTTGAGATGGTAAGGTTTTTAGGATAAGGAGAAGTAAGACTGAGTACATCTACTGCACGTTTATTCAGCATTAGAAGAGAGAAATTGAGGTGAAATTAGACGTGATTGTGGTGCCTCAATGCAAACAATTCAGAGTCTAGGTTCATTATTCTAAGAAAACCAAGGATAGATGCAGATATACATAGAACCAGAGTCGGATGGTTGCAATGTGGAAGTGCTACCATGGTGTTACGTAATAGAAGGATGCCCATCAACGGTAAGTTCTATAGAACAAGTCATAAAACCAACAATATTAAGTGAAAGTGAATGTTGGACCACAAAATCCAATACATCCAAAGATGTATCACAGAGATGCAGGTACGATGATTTTGCAGGTCATACAAGACTAGACAAGATGAAAAATGACCACATTCCTCAGAAGGTGCAAGCACATTTTGAGGATAGAGTGAAGATCGCTTAGGATGGTTTAATCATGTCTTGCGTCAATCTCCAATGCACCGGTCTGTAGGTGTAAAACCATGGTGAATCAAGGCGTTAAAAGGGAAACGATAGACCTAAAATCACATGGAAAGAACTTGTCTGAAAGTACCTACAATCTCTTTGGAATCCATGCAAACTTCATGAGAGATAAGGCACAAGGGAAGAAAAGATCAATATAGATGATACTAACTAGTTGGAAGAATATTACAGGCATGTTAGTAGTTGTATTCTCTTCTCTGCAAAATAGCTATGATATTCACTTCTCTTTTAAACCTGGAAGATGAGATACTTCCATAAAGTACAATGAGAAGATTAATATTAAAGCAAAATGAGAATTAATTACCCTTCTAGCTAATAGCACTTGCAGTTATTTCTCATTGTGCAAGTAGATTTTTCTATCTGTTGCAAAAGGTCTAAGGTGAGTTACTCCAGAAGGATAAACTAATATGATTTCATCATATTGTGTCACTTTCCACCTCTAAAACAGGTTTCTCTGGTTCTACCTGAAAATAGATAGGACAAAACAAAACCTACTTAATGGTTCATCAAGAATTCGATCAGTCCTAATTGTATGACTCTGCTGATTTGGTGCATCTTACCAACAATAAGAAAGAGTTATCTTTGTTAACAGCAGAACTTAACTCAGGACTGTAATACTTGTTAAACAGAATATCTTAAAGAAGTAGTGGACCAACCAAACAAGATGCTCATTTTAACCTTTTTGACAGCACAGAGCCAAACACCTTCAAGACAGACAGGCATCATAGATGGTAACAATAGTGAAATCAGGTGAAAACAGAGACCCGTGTAAGTAAACATGACCAACACCCTCACACCACCCTCTTTGCTTTAAGTCATTCCGTCGAATACATGATGTTATCCATATGCAAATGAAGACACTGGTACTGGTGGTGGTTGAAGAAGCTTTTCAATTATTATGTGATTGAGACAGTGGTGGCTCAAGCACTCTAGCGGCCTAAAGCCAAAATTTATTTGGAGGCCTTAAATTTACAAAATAGAATATTTTTTTTTCCCACAAAAATCTATTCTTCTAGCTTTTTGAGATGAAAAGCCATTAATAATTTGTTATTATATAGTTCTTCTAATAATTCTTTTTCGAATAATAATAAAATCAAGGGAAAAGGGTCAAAATTACCACTCAACACTTTGTTTTATTGGTTGATTTTACCCCTGCCGTTAAAAACAAGTTATTTTTACCACTGCCGTCAATAAACTTAACAAATATACCCCTCCTTGGATGGAAAACCCTAAATCAATTAAAATTATCCAATTTTACTTAAATTACCCAATTTTAACCCGACCCGACCCACTTAATAATACAATCCATTTTTTTTCCAAATCAACTTTATTTTCACCACCACCACCACCAAAGCCTCATCAGCATACTTAGAGATGTCTTCAGCTAGAATGACGTCGCGACACTCGGGAGAGGGATTTTGAACACCTTTGATATTATGTTAAAAATTGATATATTTGTTAAAAATTGAATCCACTAATTCATTGATTCCATTGATACTAGCAGTACAATGCAAGCAGAGTCATAAACTAAATGGAATATCAGACAATAACTAACCCATTCATCCAATATATAAGTTGTCTCCATTAGTTGTGCCAATGGTTCAATTGCTTGTCCAGTTTTTAACATAATATCAAAGGTGTTCAATGGCAACGTTATTCGTGGCTGAAGACATCTCTAAGTATGTAGATGAGGCTTTGGTGGTGGGTGGTGGGTGAAAATTAAATTGATTTGGGTAAAAGAAAAAATGTATATTATTAAGTGGGTCGGGTTGGGTTAGAATTGGGTAATTTTAGTAAAGTCGGATAATTTTAATTAATTTGGGGTAATCCATCCACGGAAGGGTATATTTGTTAAGTTTATTAACGGCAGGGGTAAAAATAACTTGTTCTTAACGATAGGGGCAAAGACAAGTAAAATAAAGTAGAGGGGTAATTTTGACCCTTTTCCCTAAAATCAACTCATTTAATCTCTTTTGAAATTGTTGATCTCAAGTAAAAAATTTCAATTGCAACTTCAAAAGAACTTTTTACCATTTTGAGGCAACTATCAACTGTTACATGAACAATTAACATTATTTTAGAAGAAAAGAATTTGAAAAAGAATCAAATCTATTCAATTGCTTGAATATGTCTGTTAAGAGTAATATTTTCTACTTGTACTATTTTCTTTAACATTTTAACTTAGAAAATAAGTATAAGCATCAAATATCAGATTGACTTGCAAGGAACAGTCATTAGGTTAATACCTTTTTAACTTCTCGTCATCTGATGAACTCAAATAAGTTTTAGCACATCCCATAATAATTATTCGATGAATTATTAACATATGTAACAAAATTATCATTCTTTTTCTATGAATTTTTTTACCTTTCAACTCCCACCACCCCACCCCCACCCCCACCCAGGGGCCTAAAGCAAGTGCCTTACATGCTTCACCATGAGTCGGCACCAGATTGAGAGGGTATACATCAAACTACAGAACTCAGGTTCTCCTATTTTGTTGATGAAGCAGGTTCTCCTATTTGCGGATTGATTCTTTTCTTCATTTCTATTTCTTTCTAATATTTACTAATACCATCTTATTAATAATACATCTCTCAAGTGTTGCATGTTTGTCTTCAATTCTTATTCTAGTATACACAGACTTCATCAAATGGAGCGAATATCCCAAGCTAAGTAGCAGAATACATAGTACAGTATTCTGAGACCTGTTCTGAGGACATCTGATTTTTCTTTTATGGACAAGTACAGTGGAACATTACTTTTAAGACAGAAAGTTTCTTTTGGGGGTGATCACTTATGCCTATGGGGCTATACCGATAGCATGCATGCTTTTAAGTTCACACAGAGTTCCACATCACTAGAACACTCATCTTTTGTTTCCTTTGTCTCTCTACAGATTATGGTACACATGCATGCCCCAAATATGAATTCTTATGCACATTCTGAAGGACCAACCTCTTTAAATTAGAGTCTGCTGGGTAGTATGAACAAACTTGACTTCAAAGATCAGTTAAACATATTTGATAAGATACCTTCATAGTGAACCAAGAGAAGAGTATCCAAGGAGTGAAGCGTACCTATTTTGTATAAACAAGTTCTGGACGCACACAAGCAACATAGGAAAAGGAATGGAGCAATTTTACATTTAATGGATGGTCTTATATGGTCAAAGTTAAGCTCCAAGAAGTAAAAGAGAGAAATAAAATTCTTTATATAACATACATATGTGATATTCTACCATTAGTGCTCTATTCTTCCACCTGATTATATTGAAAGTAAAACCAATACCGAATAAAATATTCCAGCTATTAGCTCCAGCAGAATAGTTCTAGAGAACATAATTACCTTATGACAGGTACTTGGATCCTGGAGCAACCACAAAAGACAGTCAATTGCCATATACTGCCAGTCATCCGATGAGCGAGCTATATTGCACAATGCCTCTATAATACCAGGACATGCAGCAACAGGCCCTCTACCAAGCTTGTGATGGCAAATTGTCCTTAACAGACCGATTCCAGCAGGGGAGTTTTCATTAACAAGTCCACCCCACATTCCTGGAAGCTTTGCTAGAAATTCTGGCTTGCAAATAGTAGGAAGAAATTCAGGTTTGAAAGCAAAGCAATTAATAAGCTGAAGTGACCAACATTGTAGCTGACTGGCCCATTCTTCTGCCTTCCTGGACTCCATTTCAACTCCACCCATGCCACGCGTAAGAAGGTCGCAATGATAACTAAGTCTTCTATCAACATATTGGTAAAAGTGAGAGTAAACAATTTCAAGAGAACTCATAGCGAGTTGGATGGAGAGCTCTAGAATCTCACCGTGACTTGCAACAGCTGGAAAGGTGCTGGCATAGGTAGCTAAGTGTCCTAAAGCTCTCACTGCAACTCTCTGTTCAACCCAAGTTAGCCTACCTCTCAAGAGTTCAACTAAAGGAGGGATGATTCCAGCACGCACAGCTCTATCAGCAAATTCTTCCATATTCATGGTATATGATCCAATTATATGTGCCGCATAATAAGGAATATATATATTTTGGTCATGTGAAAGCCACCGGCGGTTCTTTAAACCCTTCCAAATAAGTGCTGACATGCATTCAAAAATCCCCAATTCAATAAACTCCGGATCGTTAGGATGTGCCATGGCTGTGTTCCATAGGCCACTGATGGGAAGAACTTGACCATCATCATCCTGTGAAGGAAGTTCTCGAAAAAACTTCAATATACTTGCTCGGCGTTTGCTTGGGTTTCCTTCTTTCATAACACAGAAGAAGCATCCCGGGTATGGACAGTCAGCAGAAGCTTTATCCATGCTCATCTAACCGAAAGAGTCAGAATTTACTTTTTAATCCACCTTCTTGTCGGCAACTATACCTGCAAAGACACGTTGAATTGCCTCTGTGAAGTTCTGAAATGCATTTTGCAGCAGAAGTCATAAGAAGAAGTAAGAAGTCAACATATGTGCATAACATAAGAACTTTGATACTCTTCCCCAAGTCACTAGCAACACATCAAGTTGAGGCCAATGACTTTAGTCTAAGCAAGAGTTCATCAAATGGCATGGAAATTTATTTATGATCTATTTGTGAATTAGGGGATTTATCACCCCTCCTGCCGGGCTTTCACATTTGCTTAGGGCAACAATAGATCCAAGTATGAGAGGACATTGATATATCTTGAAAATGTGAGGTCAATGAACCAATCAAAAGAGTCATTTTCAGACAAGAAACACACAGCCAGCTGCTATTGGGGAACTAAAAATTGGGGAAATTAAACTTGCAAGACAATGTATTTCCACATTTCCCAGTTCTTACACAAGTTCCACTATCAAGTCTACTCCTTTGCCCATATCCAATTACTCCACAATTGACGCGAAATTACAGTACAATCTAAACACAAACTTTTAAAGAACCCAGTTCCACTTATACCTTGAAGTATTAATCACTACAAACAGAGTGAGCAGCCCAATTAAAAGAAAAAAAAAAACATAAAACCCAAAGTCTAAAATGCAAACGAGAGAAGCAAACATCTTCAAGAAAACATACAAAACAGCTGATCCTTGCTATAAAGTTGGCATCTTGCAAAATCAAACAGATCTAAACAACAATTAAAACAAATCAAGAACAAGTAACCCATATAATTATAGGCAAATTGAGATTTACAAAATTCACAAACACCACCCAAAAATATATTGTTTTCACTAATAAAATACTCATAACAGTATAAACAACAAGAAAACAAACCCAACCTGCCATAAAAAAACCCAGAAACAAAGAGAAGAATTGAGAAAGTTACTTACTTGGTCTTAAGAAGCTTGGAAAGAAGGCTCTTTTTCAAAAAAATAAAACTTGGGTATGCAAAAGAATACAGCAAGAAGCAGCTTTCAGACAAAAGATTTTGTTTTTTTAAAATTATTGTTTGAGAATTTTGTACGTCTCCTCACTCTTCACTGTCAAATTTCAAGACTGGTTCTTTTGGGTAAATTTGTGGGGTGGGGGGTGGGAGGGGGGGGGGGTTAAGGTAATAAGACTATTTTTAATTTTTCCATAATATAAAATAAAACAAATCCCCAATATATTCTTTAATTGTTTTTCCATATCTTTTTCCTTCTAAATAGCTTTAACAACTATCTAGATCACAACCAGATCAATTATAAGAAAGTAAAGATATACAAATAATAATAATACTAATATTCTATGTTATCTTGATATATATATATATATATATATATATATATTTCGAAGAATTGGCTATTGTTAAAATTGATGAATATTGTTAAAGATAAAAAAAATATTCAAATTCTTTATTGTATGTATTGACTCAAGTAAGTGTTTAATAGGTAAATTGATATTTATAATTATACTTAACTAATCATTATAGAAAATTACACGACAAAGTAAATGTGTCATATGTATTTACAATAAATCAATATAACTTAAAATATTAAAAATTTATAGCTACATATAGGATTTTATAACAAATTTTTATCTCCTCTCTTACTCTCTCTTGCCTATCTCCTGCTACTGCCCAAACGATTGCAGACCAAAAACATTTCACATAATATGACTATTGCATTTTATATTGTGTATCAAATGTATTTGTATTTTATTAATTGTATTTTGTATCACGTATTAATTGGGTATGTATTTTATATTAATTGTATTATGACAATTTATATTTTGCTAATTATATTCGTTGATACAGTTTATGTTCGTTAATGCAATTGATACAATTATATATAATATACGATACAAATTAATTGTTTTAATTGTATTCAAATAGTTATATTTATATTTTATATTAGTTGTATTTTTATATTGTATCAATTGTATTTGTGATACATGTTTTAATCATCTCTCTTCCCTATCTTGATCTTGCTTTCCTTTCTTCTCCTGATATGTAGTTAAATTCAATAGTTTTTTTATAAAATTGAATTCATTTTGATACGAATTGGATTCTATCAATTGTATTCGTGATATAACTTGATACAACGGATACAACGTGTATTCAACCTCTATCCTTTCTCTCTGATCTTGTTTGTCTGTTTTCCCCCCTCTCCTAGTCTCGCTCACTTCTATCTTCCCCTTAATATGTACATGTAATTCGTAATTATGAATATTATAGTTATAGATCTCTAATTAAGCTCAAACTATAGATATTTTTGAAAGTTTCCTTATAAAATAATGAAGTGATAGAACGATTTTTTAGTGATACATTGGCATGCTCATTCAAGGGGGAAAAATCTAATTTTCTTCAGAATACTCATTCAGTCCATTTAAAATATGTGGGTAATGTAATGATGGAACTAGTAACATAACATTGGAGATAAATGGTCTCAAATTATTGATTTTGAAAGATAATCCATCAATACATTACGTTTATAGCTTTGTTTCATTAATTATTACTAACATTTGTAGCTTAGGTAAAAAAAAAAACACTGTGACATTGAGGACTTTTTTTTTAATCATATTACTGATGTGTTAAATATAATTGGAAGATCTTCTAAATGTTAAGATTTTCTATGTCATTTTCAAGTTAAAAAGTTGAATCAATTACTTGAGTTCGATGAAATTTAAATAAAGATTAAATTAAGAACATCAACTTCAAAGATCAATAGATACTCTTGAGGGAAAATCCTATTGAGGCTCACTCATTTATTAGCTATTGAAGCCAAGAGCGAACATTTTCATTCATGAAGCAAATTAAATATGAAATGTAGAACTAACACTGAAAATTCATATTTAAATGATTGTTTAATTTGATACCTATAATGCATGATGTATTTACAAATGTAAGTAATAATACAAATGATTGATTATTTTTTTTAAACTATGAAAACTCGCTCATCGAGAACAATTATAAATGAGTTTTGCAATTTATAATATTATTTAAAAAAACCATTTATACTTTGTCTACTTTGCGAAACCAAAGCTCAAACGCATTTACTTGATACTCGTTAACTTCAAATTTTAAATTCACCTCTAAATAAAAATTTGACAATATATAAAAAATGCTCTATATCAAAATAAAGTTTTTTCTTTGACAGACTTAAGCAGTGTTACTTTTGAAACATCGTAAACCATCTTTTTCAATTCATCCAAAAATATATATATATATACTTCCTCTTTCTCAATTATGTGACATTTTTTATTTTTCGAGGGTCCAATAATTTAGGTTTGACCACAAATTTGTGCATAAAATCTTTAATTTGTTTGACATGAAATTGATATACTTATAAACACTAAAAAAGTACTATACACAAGATAATTCAAAATGTGAAAAACCCATAACAACAGATAGACTTATTTAAATTTGAAAATTTGAAAAGTATCAAATAAAATAAGACGAAATGAGTAAAAAAAAAGAGAGAAAACAAAATAGCATAATGAAAAACTAAAAAGGTAAGTAAAAATATTTTTTTTCACTCCTCTTGATAAACTTTGTATTAGTAAAAAAAAAAAAAAAATTTAAAGAATTTCAAACAAAGAGGGTGATGATGGGATACCATTCACAAATTTAAGGAGGGGGTGGGGGCTACGCATTATATCTTACACTATTATTGCGCCCGCAATGGGTTTTTCCCTCTTGTTTTTGTTGGTTTGGTCCCATTTTGCTTCCTACTTTACCTTTGCAATGACACAACAAAGTACATGCAAATTTGGAATTATGCATGACTTACTATTTCTTTAGTTTTACTTACCGCTTATCGATTTCGATATAATTTTAAAGTTTATTAATTTGATTTATTAATTATTGATTTATAGATATATTAAATCGTTGTAAAATTATTAAGATATCGATTTATAGATGGCATTATTGATTGTTAGTATTTCAGTTATTGATTTCAACGTTAAAATTTAATAGACAAAAAAAATTCATTGAAATTCACTTAGAAAATAAGATGACAAACCAAATGAACCATGCATATGAGTGACATATTGCATCTTGCTTAAAAGTAAAAATTGTCACATTGTAGAATAATTGAGTAGACAACTAAAAGTTTGAAACTTAGTTCTAAGTCAATGACTATATATATCACATGGTATAAATATTATTATTTAATTTATTATCAGGTTATTGACTTATCGGCTTATAACTCGTTAAGAAAAAAAAATTTAAATTGTTAAAAATTGATAACTTGATAATAAAAAAAAAGAAATTACTATCGAAATCGCTAAATCATAATTCGTTATTGATAAATCAATAACTATTTTTCGATTAGATTATCAATTTCAATTTGATACGGAACCGTCCTAATTTTACTCACATATATATATATATGTGAGTAAAGAAATGAATACACTATTATAAAGAAATGAATTCGTGATATAAATTTAACGAGATCAATCTTTAAGTTCGTCATTGAAACCATTATGCTTTTGAAATTATAGGTTAATTTTTTATTATTTTTGAAGAATAATAATACAGTAAAAAACAATTTTCACCAGGTTTGTCTAGTGCAACTTATATCCTCTGGCTAGTGGCTCCGAGTTATGAGTTAACCCATTATAATAAAAATAACTTTTTGCGTTAATAAATATACACATTAATATAAAAAGTGCTAAAGTTTTTATTGGTATCAATTAATTGCCATTGAAATCAATTCGATAAAGGCTTTAGGGACATACACAAAGAGTGTTAATTGCTACTAAAAATACATATTTAATAGTAATTAAGCTATTAGCGACATTAAAGATAATTTTTATTGTAATATCATGGGGTTCAAAAATATTTTATTCGAACACACCTTAAATGTTAGTTTAATTTTCGACCTTGGACACCATCATTGTAGATCTTTTATCATGTAACATAGAGTGGAAGCATAATAACTCAATTAACTATAGTAACTCATGCTTTGCTTTGTTTTGCTCTATTCATAGTAAAATTTTGATACAATGAATTGCAACCTAAATATATTCTCTCATAATTATGCATTTTTGGCTTCTGCTCACACGAGTTCACACTTTTGTTTTAGCCCAAAGTTGTCGACATTATCCTTAAAAAGGTAAAGAAAAATATAACAATAATAATGATGATTTTTTAATGTAATCATCAGCTAATGCATGTGCATAATGAAAGATAATAGTAATGCTCCTCTCCCTTCGTGGTATATCATATTATGTTTAAAGGAAATTATATCATATAAAATTTAAAACTGTATATTTACGAATTATAAAAATATTTTTTACTATTTATTAAATATTATTTTATTACAATGCATAGCATATTGAGAGAGGTTTAGGATCAAGATTAATCTGAATTTGGGGCTTTATATATTGGGCAACTTTCACATATAGCAAATAAAAAATTAATATATGTATGCTATATATAATTGCGCTCCATAGCAAACATAGAAACTGTATAATTCGCTATACATATACAGTTGAAGCAAATTGTATAAACGAAGTGTATAAAACAAGAAAGAGAAAGACACTTGGGCAGAGAACTGTATAAAAACGAAGTGTATAAAACGAATTGTATTATTATAAGTGTATAGAACAATTATATACAATTTGAATTTGTATAAAATGAGAAAGAGAGAAAAACAAAAGAGACTTGACAAATAATATACAATTGAATCGAATTGTATAAAACGAGAAAGAGAGAAATTAGATACAATTTGAAAATTGTATAAAACGAGAAAGAAAGAAAGGCAAAAGAAACTGGCCAGGGGAGTATTTTTATTGTATAATTATAAGTGTATAAGACAAATATATATATACTTGCATGTGTATATACAATTTTCTCACGCTTTATATAAACAGAAACGCAATTCATACATTTCGCTTCTGTTTGTATAAGTGAGAAAGGCGAGGGTGGCGAGCGAGATTTGGGAGAGTGACGAGCGAGATCTGGAAGATGGGAGAGAGGGGAACAAAAATATACGTATTTATACAATTTTCTCTGCTTTATACAATTAGAAACAATTTTTATACACTTGTGTTTGTATAAAAAGTGAGGAAGCGAGCGAGAGATTGGAGGAGAGTGGCGAGCGAGATATTTGGGAGAGAGGCGCCTGACATTTTTTTTGCAAACGTTTGCTATGGAGCACAATTGAATCAAACCCTAGCTACTCCATTTGTTTTAGGTTATTAGTTTGCTATTATATATAATTTTTCGAAATATATTTAAGGGTTGAATTTTCAGTCTTCATTGTATTTTTTCCACGATTTTAGGATTAAAATTAGAGATTTGCTTATTCGGGGCGTGATTCTATCTAATTACTCATACAATTTTCGTTATATATGTGTTTAGACAATTTTCAATTATGATTTGGTCGAAAATCTTCTAATCGTTGCAAAGATGGAGAAATATAAAATGAAATTTTATTGTCAAAGAATTGATACAGTGAATGAAATTAATTTTTTATTTATCAGAAATTTCATTTTCGAGTTCTAAATATAAAAAAATTCTTAATAAAAATTATTTTTCTTCAAATAAAATTCTACACGACACGAATCCATAATAATCTGAGATACTAGCTAGAAACCGTGGAAAACCAAAAAATAAAATAGAAGTGTGGACAAAGAAATGTGACACTCTGAGTCGTGTTAAATAGTGGGGCCTAAAACACACTTTGCACATTGCAGTGGATCTCCCGTACCTTTGTGTATTTTCATATCTTCCAAAACTAATTAAAATTTGTACAAATTTGGAATTTAGTTGAATATAAGTTGAAGTGCAAAAATACAATTGTTTTTATTCATGCTTAAAAATATACCTTCTTTATTTTCTATAACAAAAGTAGTAATAAACTTTTATGCAACTTCAAAAGTTCACTTTATTTTAATTTATACACGCACTCACGTGAATTAGCCAACACAAAGGTTTTAATTTTCGAAAGTTAACATTTTGTGGTATACAACTTTACAAGTGCATGGAACATTAAAGAAAATAGAAGCTAGTCACTACTTTTAACTTTTTGACAGTTTATTGTTTAAGGGCCCGTTTGGATGGGCTTAATAAAAGCAGCTTTAAAAAAGTACTTTTGAAAGTACTGAAACTTATTTTTAAAATAAGTAGTTATGTGTTTGGATAAAAGTGCTGAAGTTAAAAAAAAAGTTGTTGATGTGTTTGGCAAATAAGTGCTGATAAGTAGCTTTTTAAATCAAAATGTCTGAAATACTCTTAAAACTGTTAACATAATAAAAGTTAATTAATTTATATTTTACAGTCATAAATAATTATATTTTGCTATCATTCACAATTTCTTTCTAATCACAAATTATTTATAAGAGGAATATAAACTTATTATAGATTTTAAAGATATTTAATTTGAATAGATCAAAGAACGATTTAAGATTTATTTTAGTTTCATCCATATGTAATAATAATTATCTATCATTCACATATTTTTTTATTATCACAAATTATTTATAAGAGGAATATAAATTTTTATTCAAGTTATATGTGCCAAGCGTGAGAAGGAAAAATGGAAAAATGAAAGAAAATGTGAGGATAAGGATGGGTAATTTGGGGATTATATAAAAATATTAAGGGCAAAAGGGTAAAAGTAAAGTCAACTTAAAACAGCTTATAAGCTAAAAAAAAAAAAAGCACCCCTACCCCAGCTTTTAACTTTTGGCTTAAAATAAGTTTTTTTTAGCTTAAAATAAGCTGTTTTGAGTATTGCCAAACAGTCAAATAAGTCAAAAACCAGCTTTTAAGTCAGTTTGACCAGCTTAAAAGCTGAGCCAAACAGGCCCTAAATCATCTTAACTCACTTAACGTTTGGATAGAATTGGACAATCAATCTATTTTGATCTGTCCAAAGTCTACTCAAATCATTTATTTGTCACCCCAACAAAGGAAATAACGAAGTGATACGCGTCTTTTGAAGATAGGGAGATCAAATATTTGTGCAATACGTTTTTTCGGTGATCAATTTGAATATTTTTTTTTTCAATATTTCTCTTTTAACCATTATATAACTCCAATAGTTTTTAGCACTAGAGTACTAGAATGCCATTTTTCAATGTCATTGTTCTAATGTGTCTCAAATTTTGGAGACACTTTGGTTGTTTTCAAGCAACTAGTAATAGTGACATAACAATGATTCTAAGAACAAAAACTAGACAAATTCTAGTACTCCATCCACAAGAAATATACAAAGTGTGTGATATCTCAGTCATGAAAATTAAATTTTGGGCCAAATTTAGGCCCACAAAAACTTCTTAATGATACATGGTGTACTGTGTGGTCCAATGAGGTCAACTGACTCTGAAAATGACTGGTTTTGAGTCCAAATTTGTAATGTTGTAATGACAATGGTTTGGACTTTTGTACTTGCTGGAAGAGGAAGATTATTAAGAATTATTTTGCATCATATAATCACATGGGATCTCTAATTACTGATTTTATACACTTTCAAATTAATAATACTTCGTTTGGTATACAGGATAAAAAAAAGATTCTGATTACATATAAGACTACTTTATTATTTTATGTTTAATTTGAGGTATTAATTAGTGTTGAGGTTATTTATCGAGCAACTTAAGTCCAATATCTTTGAGTGATCGAATTTACAAAATGTGTACATATTGTATAAGTTGTGTATACTTATATTAAATATATATACATATAATATACATACATATACTTAATCAATGCATATATTTTGTATATTTCAATCATTTTTGTACATATTTTGTAAGATGGTTGATCGAATTGAACATTTGGTAAGTATTCCTCATTTATCCTATATATGTGCACGCTCTAGATAATAAAATTTATTTACGGGCTCAATATTACAATCTTAAACATATTTATAGATATTTAATTAGTTTTTTGAAAAGGAAAATTATCATCAATATTATCAAATAAACACGTTAGGAAATGACAAAGCACTCTATAATAATATTTATTAATCAAACAATAACTTATAACTAACTTGAGTTGTAATTAACCATAAAATATTGCATGCTTGGATGCTTATTTTTGCATCAACGTAAAAAACACATACATTTGAATTAAACAATTAATTTAATTGTATTCTTCTTCAACTTCGTCTGAAAATTATTTAAGAGAATAGATCAAAATGATAGTTTATTAATAACCCTTATAAAATCATACGAAGCAACAATGTGTAATGATTTATTTATAGATTAATTTTGAGTATACTTAAATTTGTTCAGTATGTGTTTCAAACAAAATAACGGCTACTTGATGAAAATTAGAATAAACAAAATAACGTCATCAATCCTATATCTACACATGTCAAAAAGTCATAGCAAAAATTGTATCAGTACAAATACATGTACTGATAGGTATCATCCGATCAACTCGACGTCACCACATAGCATAAGAAGTCAATTAGTAAGATCATAAATTAACCACTCGCTTCTCCACCTTTACCCTTAGCTCTTCTTAAAATTACACCAGTACTCTGACTACTAACCATTTTCCAACAACTTACTCACCCGGTCCTCAGTCAATGCCTAAACATCCTAACACATAAATGATTCCCCAAATTCACCCACGAGCACTTCAACTAATCGCTCACTACACACTTTTACTTCCTAGTCACATTACACTCCCATAGTTACCTAATACACTACGACAACTTCCTCACCACTAAACTCAATCTCTTTTCTCTGGATGATTATACTCCATATAAGCCGTCATAATATATAACCACTAAGTGCAACGTACACAATTCAACACAATCATATTATCACATGCAGAAATAGAACATATACCATAACATCGACATGAAGAGCAACAACGTAATTCACAATTTTTAATTATCACAAGTATGTCAAGTAGTTAGTCCTTGTTAGGATCGAATTCACGCACACACACAAAATGAATGAAGAACACAAGAATTTTCAAGAGAAAAGAGATGAGAGATCTAGAGAGAGAAAGAGAAAACCCAATATTTCGTGGTAACACCCCTTAAGTAAACTTCCACGGCGGTGAGGTATATTTATATTATTAAATCAGAGTATTTTTGGTTACAGAGAATATATAGGAAAGCCTAAAATTTAGGTCAGGCCGCTGCCCCGAACCCCGCCTTCGGATGGGGGGCTCCCGCCCCCCATAACCCCCTGGCAACCTCACCGCGTAAACAGTTATATATATTAATCAGGCTCCACTACCTAACAAGTCTCCCACTTGGAGACTGACTCAGTCATCAAAAAATACATTCTAAAAAACAAAATCTCTTCATCATCAACATCTTTACCGCACCGCAACATCTGTAGCAACAACTACAGAAGACCAACCGAGGTTTTACATAACCTCAGTTTTCCAACATCAACATATTTCGTTAACATGTCTGTCGGGTTCTTTGCACCCTCTATCTTCTCTAAGCACATATCGCCTTTTTTCCAGTGCCCTGCGAGTGAAATGGTATCGCCTTCTGATGTGCTTTGTCTTCGAATGATAGACTGGATTTTTCACCAACTGTATGGCACTCTGGCTATTTGAGTAAAGAATCTTTTTGCTTTGCTTCTTGCCCAATTCCTCAAGATAATCTGCCAGCCATATCATCTCTTTTCTAGCTTCATCTATTGCCACATACTCAGCTTCAGTAGATGAAAGAGAAACACACTTCTGAAGCCTGGACATCCAACTCATTGCTATTCCACCTATGGTGTAAATGTACCCGAATGTACTCTTGCTCGAGTCAACATCCCCACCAAGATCAGCATCCACAAAACCCTGTAGAGTCACCTTGCCTTTGCCAAAACAAAGTGAAGTACAAGATGTACCTCTCAGATATCTTAGAAGCCACTGCACAACTTCCCAATGCTCTTTCCCAGGGTTCGCCATGTACCTGCTAACAACTCCCAATGCATGTGCTATATCAGGTCTAATGCAGACCATAGCATACATCAAACTACCAACTGCTGAAGCATATGGAACAAGTGCCATGTGATCACGCTCCTCAACAGTCTTGGGTGACTGCTCCTTTGACAATTTAAAGTGATTTGCCAATGGAGTAGTCCTGGGCTTAGCATCATTAACCCTGAATTTGCTCAGCACCTTCTCAATGTACAACTCCTGACAGCAGATCTATCCCGAGAAATATTCATCCCCAAAATCTGCTTTGCTGGACCCAAATCTTTCATCTCAAATGCTGCAGACAACCTTGTCTTCAGATTGTTAATCTCCCTCATACTAGATCCTGCAATCAACATATCATCCACATACAAGAGTAGAAAGACATATGAATCAGTGTATTTCTTGAAGTAACAACAAGGATCTTTTTCAGCTTTGCAGAATCCACTCTTGGTCATGAAGGAGTCAAACTTCTTGTACCACTGCCTTGGTGCTTGCTTTAGTCCATACAAGCTCCTGGTGAGCTTGCACACCATGTGTTCCTTGCCTGGAACCACAAATCCTTCCGGTTGCTGTATATAGATCTCTTTGTCCAAATCTCCATGTAAAAACGCTGTTTTTACATCCATTTGCTCTAGATGCAAATTTTCCGATGCAACAATACTCAACAGAATTCGTATAGAGGTTAACTTCACAACAGGAGAGAATATTTCAGCATAATCAATACCTTTCCTTTGTGAATATCCTTTAACCACTAAATGAGCCTTGAACCTTCTTTTGTCATCTGGTTCATTCTTGATTCTAAACACCCACTTGTTCAGCAAAGCTCTCTTCCCTGCAGGTAACTCAGTCAACACCCATGTGTCATTCTTCTCAAGTGACCTCATCTCATCATCCATGGCTTGCTCCCACTTGATCGAATCCTCCACCTGTAGGGCCTCATCAAAAGACTCTGGTTCCCCCTCATCAGTCAGCAATAGATAGTGTACCTATCTGGTGCCCTGATATATCTGGATGATCTCCTTAACACCTGCTCAGGTGTAACTTGCTCCACTTCAGATTCTTCTGTCACGACCCAAAAATGGGTGTGATGGCACTCGTCTTATCCCACCAAGACAAGTCAGCCTAAAACCAAATATCTAACAAAGTGCGGAAGTAAATGACAATCCAACAACAATTCCTATTATGAAACCAAGTCATATTAATCCAATCCCCAAAATCAGGTTGTCACGTGCACAAGCCTCTAATGTAAATATTAGAATTGAAATAAAATAGAAGTCTAAATGAAGTTGTCTTTCAAGTAAAAACAAAGTCATAAACTGGAGTAGGAAAGTTCGCTGAGATGACAAGCAGCTACCTCACAATCCTCCACAAGATGCCTCGGAAACGAAAAGAATGACAGGTATCACGAAGATCCAGGCTCGTATCCTACAAAAATTTGTAGAAGCAAGGGGTGAGTACCAAACCACGCGGTACCCAACAAGCAAACCTCTAAACACAAGTTAAGTGAACAAAATACGGGCACTTCTTACACCATATCTAAACCTCCACGCTACAGTCTAATAGTTTACAGTTTACCAAACACACAACTCAATAACCACACTCTATCAGTTTATACATTCTCAATAACAACTCAATATTCAACAGTCACAAGCTTCACAGAGAAACACTCACAAGATCAACAAAACACATGTTCAAGTTCATCAATAATAAAATGTGTAATGCCATGAGATGCAATGTCAAGTATAGTGATGCATGTCTTTCCTAACGATACACACCCGCTGTCTCTCAGTCCGGGACCCATGAGGGACATATCTGTCCATGCATCTGTCGCGGCGCATGACACGACCCTCGATAATAGTAACCTTCGCGGCGCGCGATATGTCCCTCGAAATATGATATCCATCGCGGCGCGCGATACGACCCTCGAAATGGTACATCCTCTTACCACAACCATGTCTCAAGTACAATGCAAATTACATGCTCAAATGAAAAATGAGGAGATAACCATTTTGATACCAAAGCTCAATTTACAACAAGGAATACAACACCAACAAATAAGCAACAAGTCTCCAAATCATTCTCAACATCACACAAGAAAATACACGAATTTCATACGCTTAACAAGGGTTTAGAAATCCACTTGCCTTAGTCAATCGAAAAATTACTCTAGGGCTTGAGCCTTCCCTTTCCGTTGAGCTTCCGAACCAATGGAATCTATTCAAGTATATATTCACAATAAAGTTTTAGAATTAACAACACCCACATTTTTATTTGTTTAACCTTGACTTAAAAATACACCCAAATTTATAATCAAGTTACTAAATCTTGATTCCAACCAATAAGTCAAATCTCATATTTTCTAAATTTCAAGTCAATTAGGTCATAATTTATCCAAACACCACAACCGTGAAAGTTCTTATATAATTATACTATACTCAATATTTAATATCACATCTTAATATGTCAAAACTTGAATCATAATGTGATAACTAAACAATTAACTAAATCAGATGTGCCTCAAAACAATTTACAGATTAACATATTTCTAATGTTCAACTATAAACATTAATTAAATAAATTATTCACTAAGCAATCATGTCCAATGATTAGGCATTATTATCCAATTATAAGGTCATCATTGGACAATGATTAGACTATTTAAATTAATCATATGCTTACCCAATTTCAATATGTATGCCACTGCCAATTCTTGTTTCAAATTCCCTTCTTTCATTCATATTATAATGTTATGTACACGTGTATAGTGATAAACAAGACATTTTCACAAGGCATTTAATGCATAAGTTGTTTACCTGAAGCAGCAGTCGAACCCTTCGTCCTCGTTCCGTCGATCTCCTTTATCCTTTTTCTTTTATGAATTTATTAAGTACTAATTGTGATAGGTTTTACCCACATATTTTATTAAATAAAGGCTAAATAGTATAGGGTCTTAAATAAATTATCACTTTAGCCCATAAACTATCGATTAATTAACTCAAGTTAAGCAAATATTCAAAATTTCCAAAAATGACCTTCCGGGTCATTACATCTTCAGTAGGAGTTGGTTGAGTATTTGCTTCGACATCTCTGGGGTTACTCTTCTACAACTCAACCTCATCTCCCACTTGCTTTGTAATCTCTAGAACCTTCTGCTCTCTGTCCTTGTACAGGACAGACTCATCAAATGTCACGTCACAATGTCTCAGGATCTTTCTGTTCTTGTCATCCTAAAACCTGTAACCAAACAAATCAGAACTATAACCTATGAAGTAACACTTCACAGCCTTGGCATCAAGCTTGTCTCTCTTTTCTGGATTAACATGAACATAAGCAGTGCAACCAAAAGTCCTCAAGTGTGAGTACTTGAGCTCTTTTCCTGTCCACACCTCCTCTGGAATCTTGAACCCTAAAGGAACTGATGGTCCCCTGTTGATCAAATATGCAGTTATATATATTAATCAGGCTCCACTACCTAACAGTCCTCTCCTGGAATCCAGATCCAAACTGTTCGTGCACCGAAACGTGGTACCCGATCCCATAGTTAGGTCAGAATGTGACTATTCAATCTTATCATTTATGCCACAACATGAAAAATCAATCCAAGTTAGTTATGTTGGAACGTGACAATTCAATCTAAGTTAGTTATGCTGGAATATGGCAATTCGATCCATCAACACAGCAGCATCAAAAACACAAGTATACTCTCAAGTCATACAATAAAGAAGTGATTTGTGGCATATAGTGATTCATCTATCTTATTTACATCAAGTGAGATCAATAAAACAACATTCATCTACATACAATTATCATAATGAAGCAATAATATACCCACATCACACAATCATAAAATCTCAACCATCACCTACAACAGAATATTCATCAGGCGCATCATGCAAAACCTAATTTGATCATAATCAATAATTCATCGTCTAAGACTTCTTTCTAATGGTCTAAATCATAAATTTAATCAATGCGCGAAGATCTACGCGTAAATCCTATCATTGATTCACATAACTTACGCAGTAAGCACATGTTTAAACTACTCAACTTTTTAAAACCTAGCCTACTTTGGTGCCAAGCGGTTGCACAAAATTTTTGATTTCGACTCGAGCTTTTCGAGTTTCGTGACGGTGAGAATCTGCAATATATCACCATTTTTGCTCTACAATCTCCTTCTCCTTCTTTCCCAAGTTTGGGAGCAACTTTTCTAAGATTTCTAGGGTATTTTACGACCTATTTAGGTATTTTAGAAAGATGGAGATATGATTTCTCTTAATTTTCGTTATGCCTCACATATCGCGATTTGGCGCCAGCTTACCCTGCCATGGCGCCGCCACCTTAGTGGCAACATGCCCGCTCTGGCTATCTAGTGGCCCAAATTTTTTCTCAGATTTTGTTTCTCCTGAATAACGACGGTTCGTGTTGTTAAAATTTCATAAATAAGTTGTTAATTTTGACTAGCTTCATAATTTTTTCTTTAAAAAGTATCTTCAATTTAGCTAACTTTGATATCTATTTATTTATTTTAAGATTCTTTATTCGCATTGATGCGATGTGTATTCTCAGATTAAATGTATAAACTACTCTTTATTTTATATCTTCTCAGATTTATTTATCCGTTCTATCTACTTGTAAATTGTAATTATGTGTTTCTAAATCAAATTAACTAAAAGAATATAAACTATATTTTTCTTCATAAAATATATGTTGAGTGAGTCATCTTAAATATATGTTTATTTGGTTGATATCCTATAATGTTTGGTGACTTTTCGCTTCAAAATTAAGAATTTTTTTTTCTTCCTTTTTTTTAATTATAATTTAAATTGTGGTTACAAAAGGTAAATATCAATATGTTATATTACTGAGATTAGACTGATTTAATTGAGTGAGTCATGATCCAATTATTTTTGGCCCATTTAAGTCCAACGTATATTTCATAGGTCATGACCTAACTTGATTTTCAATTTAGCCTATTATAATTTCTCTAATTTCAATCCAATTCGTTCATTTCACACCCTAATTATCGGAATAGAAAAGTTATATGCAAATTCGGGTAGCTTTTGATTTTAAAAAAAATATGTGTATGAGTTGTTTCCATAAATACTAATTTTGTGCTAACATGTTTTATTTATTTACTTTCCTTGGAAAAAGGATTAGAATAAATTAGAAAACAACTTTGATAAGTATTGGAAAATTTTGGTGTGTGAAAATTTAATTTTGTGGAAATATCTTTTAAGGGATATGTTTTGCATGAAATTGGTGGGAATTAAATAGGTTTCTTGCTGGAAAGGAATTAGAATTGAAGTAAAAAAAGAAAAAAATAACATCATGAGGTTTTATATATATATGGTAAGTTCTTTATTTATTGTTATTTCTATTATTTTTGAGGATCTTACTCCAACAAAAAAGATCTGGACAGATTAGCAATGGTGATTACTGTAATTTTAATAGTGTTATTATATTTTAATTTGTTTTAGTAGGTAACTTTATTAGATTTTTAGATTACTCATTTAATCTTTTATGACAAATTACTTCAATAGAATAATTTTTTTCCCCATGGCTAGACATTATACTCTTATTTACATTTAAAAAAAAAAAAAACTTGATTGACCAAAACCTATATAGACTAAAAATACGGTTAAACATGTGTTAATGTATAAGTGCATTTGAATATTAGAATTAAAATATTAAAGTGCATGATATTTATTTAATTAGCTAAGTAGTATAAAAAAAATCTTTCAAAGATGTAATCAAATTGTTTTCAATTAAACACTTGGATTGATTATAATTTTTTTTTATTTGATTAAATTATCAAAGACAAGTCTATACGTTAATTGATTATTGGATCTCATTTAAACATTTGTATTTAAGATGATGTTTGAATATTACAATGGAGGCAAATTTGGAATATCTTTTTTTTTTTTTTAAAAAAAAAAATTTGGAATATCTCAATCCCATATTATAAGGGAATTAAATAAATTTAAGAAAATTTCCTTATATGTTGATAATTAATTATTTGCATTTTATATTTAAAAAAATTGGGATAAGTTGAAGTGAGATTAAAAAAAATAAAAATATGGGGAGACTAATTTCTAGTTCTTCATCTATGTCACTAATATTCCTTCTTCCCTACATTTTTGTATTAAGTGTTGAAATGTTTAATTCAAATTTAAGAGCAAATGCTATCACCCCAATAATTCAGAGAGCTTGTGATTCTTCTACTGTTAAATTTTTTTGTTATAATGTTTTTGGAAATGATACAATGGCAATATGGGCAAGAAATAAATTCAATATTCAAACAGTTGCAATTCAAATGGCATATTCAAACTATACGAATATTGCAAGGAATGTTTTATCCGTTACTACAAATGAAACAAATCCAGAATATAAAAAACTTTATAGAAAGTGTCTCCATCAGTATATACTTTTGAAATCAGATTTCGAAAATATGAAATATCAGTTAATCTTCAGTGGTGATTTGGATCAAGCGGCTCAACGTGCATCTACTCATTTATTTACTTGTAGACGTTATTTCTACGACTCTCCAAATATTCCAAATCCCATCGATAATGAAAATGAAAATCTTGCTTGCTTTTTTGAACTTATTAGGGATATTTATTTCACATCGATCTTTTGACTAACTATTTGGAGTTTCTCCTATGTGTTTATATGAATTTAAAAAATTTATGAATTTATTCATGAATTTGATTTAATAAAAGTTAATATTTTCAAGAGTTTCCATCCTAGTCTATATATAAATAATATTGTTGTTTTTGTTTGCAATTTTAAGTTGAAAAACACTAGAAAGTCATTGATCAAAAGAAATGATAAAATCTATTTGTATAACTTATGGGTTCATCTTGTGTCTTTCTTTCTTTCTCTATTCATGAATTATTGGAATTGTATTGAATTTTTTTCCATAATCATATGTAGTTAAACTCTTAATCCAAGGATTATAGGATTTTCTTGTTGGTTATTGTATTTTGTGAATTGATTTTACTGATTATTTATTTATATTATATTACGTGGTTAATTACTTGATTGGTTGAATCAAATTCTACTAAATAAGTTAAAATAGTAAGTAAATTTTAAATTATAAAAAAATATATAATACTCGTGGAGCCTTAAAGTTGGTGACATTATACTTAACTATACAGGGACAAATATGTGCGCAAAGTTAAATGACAAATATATCAAAAAGATATGTGAAAGGATTTGTTTGGTAAAAAAGAAATTATAATAATTTTGAGTTTTTCAGAACCTGCGGATACATTGCTCCTTCCCCGATATATAACTACAAATCAGATTCATATTAATTTAGATTTAAAATAATTAAGGTTATGTATCAACAATAACAGTTGTGTCAAATGCATTGTACACAAACAAAGTTATAAGATATGTGATAGAGGTGAAGTGGTCTAACAAGATGTTAAAAGGAGAGAAGGAAGAAAAGTAATTTTCGTAATTAATTTATGAGCAACTTACGAAAATAATTATATTTATAGGGTTATTAAAGTTCAATAGTTATAAGTATGATTTATAATAAATAACTATATATTTTTTTATTTTTTGTATGCTGTATTTTGTATACATTTTTTATTTTTCTATTAATACAATAATACATTTTTAAATACAATAAATTAAATAAGGAATTGACTCTAAATATAACCCATTGTGCTTATTTACATCCATACAATGAGCAACTTCCAATTATTAACATTAGAACTGATAATTACTTATTTAAAGACATACAATCATATTCTTGCCTTTATAAAATCGATATTTCTATCGAGTATCGGCAGGACAATTGGCATCAGTTTAAATACTCCATTCTCTTTGTTGTCTCTAAAGATGTGGTATTGTATGATGATGGAATAAAACTTAGGAGAAAAAGATAACTAGAAAATCAATGAAGGTAAAAACTGAAATACATTTAACTAAAAATACACAGGAATACATACCCACATATTTAGAATAGACCTTTTGAGTAAATATACAATTATTGAATAAAATAGATTTTAATTTGCATACAACTATTTCTATTGGATTTAACTTTAAACAAGAACATGTTATAACCAATATGATATTTTAGGAGCCACAATAAATCCTATTATAAATTCATCCTGAACAAAGTTATGTTATTCATATTCCTTGATAAAAATGGCTAAGGAAGACTAAACCGTGTGAGCAATAATTACTATTTAGCAATATCAATATACATAAATATAATTAAATAAGATACAACGAATATGCATACAAAAATATAGTTAAAGACTAATATACATAAATACAGTTAAATAAAATACAAAAAAATGCATACAAAAATGTAGTTGTATACGACTATACATAAATATAGTTAAATAAGATACCAAGAATATGCATACAAAATGAAGCATGTCAACATTCTTAATTGTCCAGAAAGAAATTCACTTATTCATTAATTAAAATACTTTAAGCCAAACTAATTAGGCATGAAAGAGAAAAAGTTGATGATGGTAAATATTCGGAAAAGATCAAGTAAAATGTATTTGTCATAATTAATTAGGCATTCAATAATAAATTTACTATTTAACATTTATTTATATTAAATATATATAAAAAATTCATTTATTTGTATATAATTAACTTCGCTATTTATTGTGTAATTATATTCATATATAATATATTATGAAAAAAAACAAAATGTAGCTATTTTTCTTGAATATGTAGGGATGTTTGTCATATTATGTAGTTTTCCCTAATTGGTAGGAATTCTTTTAGTGTTATAAAGTATTTGTATTATAGTGAATGTCTATCATGTGGATTTTTTTTGGGATATGGTTAAGAGTTCTACTTGGGGACCAAGTTAGATTTTCCCTATAAATAGAGAGCTCCTATTCATTGTAAAATGATTCATAAGAGAAATTAGTCTGCTCTTCTCTTCTCTTTAGTTTCTTCTTCTTATTTTATAGTTTCATAACATGTTATCAGCACGAGTATCTATTTTGTCAAAAAGTAAAGGTTAGGTTTGAAGAATTAATAAGGTATTATTTATTCTTTTGTTTTTAATTTTAATGGTCAATCTTACGAAACTAATTCATTGCCCTTCAAAGATCGCGCAGAAACTACCTCTCATGGGTGTTAGATGCTGAAATCCACATTGATGCAATGAGCCTTGGAGACACCATAAAAAGGAAAATAAGGCAACAAAGTAAAACTATGAACGAGCAATGATATTCTTGCGTCATCATCTTGACGAGATTCTGAAAATCGAATATCTGACAGTTACGGATCAACCTGTTTTGTGGAAAACCTAAAAGAAAGATATGACCATTTGAAGATAGTCATACATCTAAAGGCATGATATAGTTGGATGCATCTAAGGCTACAAGACTTTAAGTCTATTCATGAGTATAATTCTCCCATGTTCAGAATCACTTCTCAGTTGAAATTATGTGGAGAAACAGTTAGTGAGATTGATATAATGGAAAAGACATTCTCCACTTTTCATGCTTCGAATGTGCTCTTGCAGCAACAATATCGAGAGAAAGGTTTCAAAAAGTATTATGAACTAATTTCTCATCTTCTTGTGGCTGAGCAAAATAATAATTTATTATTGAAAAATCATGAAAATTGTCCTACTGGATCTGCACCACTTCCTGAAGTGAATGAGGCGTACGCCCACCATGCTAGGCGTGAAAAAAGGCCGCAGCCCTAATCGTGATCGCGATCGTGGACGTGATCGTGATTATGATCAAGAACGTAGTTCTTTTCCTGGTGTTAATCATTCATCAAATAAAAAGAAAAAAAGAATGGACGAGAAATGTGAAGCAACTAGGGAAGGTTGTTTTCGATGTGGTGGAAGAGGTCATTATGCACGTGATTGTCGTGCTTCCAAACACTTGGTTGAGCTTTATCAAGAATCGCTAAAGAAGAAAGAGAGAAATTCTGAGGCAAATTTTATCTCTGAAAATCAAGTTGACATCACGCACTTGGATGTACTAGATTTCTTCGCACATCCTGAAGGACAGATTGATCACTTAATTGGTGATGGTTCTGTGAACATGGAAGAGTGATTTTTTTTTTTTTTTTGTAGTAGTTATTAATAAATTTCATGTAATGATAGTTGTTTCCATAAGTATTAGTATTTTAAATTAGTTTAGTCATATTTTTATAGTTCATTAGCTTGTTCCATCTTAATTAAATAGTATATATTTTTCATTGATTTATTTATATGATTCTAATATGATAGTGTTAGTCAAATGCTAAACTTTATCACGTGTTTGTATTATATTAAGTATTTAACTTGATCTAATGTTAAAAACATGCAGTCTGTTATTAACTAGGATTAATAAATCACATATTCCTGCATAGAGTGTCCCAATTTGAATTGATGTCCCTATAGGACCATGCACTAGTGTCATAGCTAATAAATCAAAAGTACGCTTAAAGCGTGGTAGACCATTAGGTTTTAAGGATCATAATTCTAGAAAAAGAAAGATTAAATGTCAAGATGACACTATGAAAGAATCTCATATGAAAGTTCAAAATTTGAGTTATTCTGATATTAATGAAAGAATCAATGAGCTTGAAACTCAAGGAATAATGAAATGTCCATAAATTTAAGAGATGTTGAAACTAATCTGAATCGATCAGAAATAGTGATTGATTATGTATTTGCATATAATGATGAAACAAATATCATGCAAGATAATGAGGATCTTGAACCTCAATCTGTTATAGAATGTCGATAAAAAAATGATTGATCAAAATGACAAGAAGCAATTCAATCAGAGTTGAATTCACTTGCCAAGCGTGAAGTTTTTGGATACATTTGAAAATGTTAGTTGAAATTCTTATAGTTGAACTTTAAAAATAGAAACCATAACAATTAAATATAGACAGAGATAGTAACTATTTGTAGTTACGTTAGAATATTATTGTTATATACTAAAGAATCATTAGCAAAGAAATTAAGGAATGAATCGTCTAATAATATGAATACTTTCTTTTGAGATATTAGAATTACTTTTTCAAACATATATAACTTAACTTAGTAGATCAATTATTTTTTCAAACATATAAAAACTTATTATTTTCTTTTATTCTAGAATAAGTGTCTCATTACGAATTTAAGATAAAAATAATATGTTTCTCCAATTATATCCTTACACTCCATGTTCTTAATAATATTTAATTTTCAAGTGATATTTATTAACTATAAATGAACTTAAATTGTACATTATATTTAATAAATTTTTTATTGATGTGATTTTTACTAAAATTACACTTATTTTGAGAGATGGATGGTGAGCGTATTTATTTTGTTAATTTTCATCACAATTTAATTTATACACGTTATTATATTTTTATTTTTTCAATTCTTATATTATCCATATAATTTAAACATGTTAGTACATACATGATAATGTAACCTATTTGATGGTTAAACGTATCCTATGAGTTTGAATCATACTGTATATTATGTTAGACACTCAATTTTGATTCGAATCAATTTTCATGATTCTTAAATTCTACATAATTTAAAATAATTAGTTTTTATAAAGTTCAAGCTATTTTCTAAATACTCTTTAGTTAATTTTTATATTTTTGCTTAAATTACAATTCACTTGACTATTTCTTATTACAATTTATTTTATTTTTTTAACTGGTGGAGCTAAAAGCTCTTTTATTTCAATAAAACCAACTATTTACAAACATAGATCCTATACAATAGAGCCGTTAATATATGTGTATGAATTGACGGAGAACATTGAGATACAGTTAATGAAATCGATTCTAATTCATTCTTTTTGTTTGATAATGAAGCAATTACTTTTTAGCAACATGAGATTTAAGTGCTTTTCATCGTAAATGTCAATACGTGAGGGTGGAAAAGCTCGATTATTAGGAGTATTACTAAATGAACCTATATACTGATGAAAAATCTATACTCAAATTCTCAGACATTTCTTTAATTTGAATCTGAGACTTTTAATTTAAAATATTTATCACATCATTTTGTTACGAGAAAAAGATTAAAAATTGTAATTCCTCCTTCATACGTCTTTTCTTCATAATTATTAGAGTATCAAAAGAAATTCAAAAATAATAAGCAATTTTCTTTTACTTTTTTAAAATTATAATTCCTCCTTCATACGTCTTTTCTTCATAATTAACTTTATATATTCCTTGAGAAGCAGTAAATAAAAAAAAATTATTATATCATTCTTTAAATATAATAAATTTATTATTTCAAGAAATATATTGAAATAATAACTACCACCGATAATGATAAAAATAATTAAGAAGCTAAGTAATAAAAGTAAACAATTTTTTTCTTCATTTTAATGTAATAAACAAATGAAAATACACGAAGTCCAATAAATATGAGAACTGACGAGTAAGACGATATAGTAGTTCTATGGTTAGGTGGATAAACTAGGTGAAATTTAAGCAATTAATCATAATTAATTGCTAATGTGTAAATAATTAGTCGGTGATTAGAGACTAGACATGTTATGTTGGGTTTCAATATTTCCAAATTTTGTCCACCGACACCCACTCTTGTCCAAATTCGTCGGTTGTCTTAACTTTTTTGAGGCCAAATTAATTATTTTAATTCTTTCTGATTAATTATCTACTTTTAGATTTATATATATTTATTAAAAATAATAATTAATAATATAATAAATTTATTATTTTATTCTTATTATTTATGAAGCGTAGATAAAAAGTTTTATATTTTTCAAAGTAATTAGTTATTTTATTGAGGTATAATAGGCAAAATATTTGTCATTTTTTTATTTGTCAAAATAAACAAGTAATTATGGACAACTACAAAAGAAAAATGAACAAATAATTAGGAATGAAAGGAGTAAGTAAACGTTTGATCATTAAAGTAATTTGTTTGCACGATTTTTTGCTATACTCAGATTATGATAGAGGTAATTTTATCAAATTGTCCTTATTAAGACATTTTATATACTACGAATAAAAGTTACTCCTTCCGTTTATAATTGTTTGGCAAGTATACTAAAATAAATGTTCATAATTGTCAAGTTAAATAATCAGGAAATAACTATTTTTTTTTAATTTTGCCCTTAATAATTATTCCATTTTGTTGAATTGAAAAGTTATATAGACTTTTGATATTATTCGTATAGTAGGGTTATATTAGTCAAATTACACCTTGTATTAATTTTTCCTTAAGTAAAGTGCATGACCTAACTCTGAAAAACAATTGAGGACGGAGAGAGTATATAAATATTGAAAAATAATAAATAATACTAATAGCTAGCAAAGTTAGAATAGACACAAAATGATAAATTACTAGTTAGTTTTATAAATTGAATAAATATTGTTAGACATCTCAAAATTATATAGTGGACGAGTAAAAATAAATAGATAAAGTATGCTATATTTTCATATAGTGATTAAAAAATTCATAATTACTAGCGGAATAGATAACTAGATATATAAATATACATTGATTCATACATAAACATGTAATAATTAAGTCATAAATAAACAGTATGCTTTAGATATTCATCTCACATTGTAGTCATGAATCATATAACTCAGGACTTAATCATCAATTACTTTCTTTAACTAAAAAATCGTATATCTATGTGATCTATATCCATATGTACGATGTATGACTAAACTATTGATAATTACTTTCTTTACTTGTGTATAAATAGTCAAATGCTTCCTTAATTTATTATTGGATTTTTAACTACACGCTCATATTTTACAGGAGTTTTAATACTCCCTATGCATTTTAAAAATGGAATATATAGTCTCCTAAAAGGTCACACCCAGATTTGTGTTAGAAAGTGAATACACTCGCCTACCACGTCATATATATTAATTTTTAATAAAAAAATTATTATTTCTTCTTTGTTCTATTTTCCTTTTATATTTTTTTCTTTCTTTTTCGAGCCCTTTTTTTTTTTTTTTTTTTTTGGGGTCATTGAAGAGAAAATTTCAAGTTTTATTTATGGTAGTTTTAAGCTTACATTTATGAAATGTGAAGTTATGAAATTTCAAGTTTTATTGTTAAAAGGTAAATTTATAAATCTTTGATAATTTTTCATTTTTTGCAATTGAATAATCTTTTTTTCCATCATTTTCATCTTCTTGCAAACATCAAAAGTTTATCAATTTTGAAAGGTAAAATTTAGCGAGAATTTTATTTCTAACCATTTCATCCACTATTTGATTGGTACTCAAGTTATTTTCATGGATGAATTTGTCGAAATCTTCAAATTGAGGTAATGGATATATAACAATGAATCTTTTCATTTCTATTTTAAAAATCAAATATGGGTTTCGATGATAACCCAAATTTTTCTCTGAACTTGAATTTAAATTACTTAACTAGGGCACTAAAAAATCAAGATAAGAATTTGCTAACCCATTTGGCCATGTGGTTAGGCATGATGATTATCAATTTTAATAATATTAATAAAGAGTTGATTTTCAAAATTTCCTAACTTCATGCATAAATTGAATAAACAAAGTTCTAGAATAAAAAAGAGTAATGAAATTCCATGGTACATCCAAGCTTTGAGAAGGTGAGTGATGTAAGATATGGTTTATGTTGTTGTGAAGAAGAAAGGAAATAAATAAGAAAAAAAGAATAATTAAAAATACACTTATTTATGAAAAGAAATTGTTAAAAATAAAATTTTATTATCTGTTTTGGCCCTCACTCTCTTTGAGAGAGTGAGATACATTCACTGTGTCACATAATCGTTTAGGGAGTAAATTATATCAGTTTTAAATAGTTCAGGGGAGTAATTGGATACTCGTAAAGTTGAAGTGTATAGTTGGAATTTCAAGTATAATTTAGAGGGATTTTAGCATATTTTCTCATAAATATATCATGTAACTGCTAAGAGTTTCAATTGTAGACACATATGGTCATGTGAAATGTTACTGACTTTGGAAAGAGTACTACGAACCTTTATAGACTTAGAACTTCAGCATGAGAAGATATGTAGTATAAGAACATTTCATTTCCATGCGTCATATAATATATGATAACATTTATCTATATATAACAACATTATAAAAAAGTAATATAAGTACCATTTTGAGGGTCATATATACATTTTTCCATAGATTGCCTTAGCACCGCATATATTTGTAGTAAAACACGCATGCATAACCTTTTTTAATCTAAAATAAAATGAATGAGAGATTTATTTTAATGGAAACTAGACTCAAATATCTTTTATTTGAAAAGTAGTTCAATCCTTAACACTTCATATACCGGAATATATGCTTATTCAGAGTCACACCATGTACTTGATGTTGGGTATGTAGCAAGAATTGATGAGAAATAGAGGGAAGGAGAGGAATTTGAAAGATTTAGAACTTGAAAGGTTGGGAACTTGAAAAGTCCTCTAATGCTTTATTGAAAAAGGCAATAGTCCCTCATCGGTAATGGAAAGGAAAATAGGAGAGTTTAAATAAATAAACACTCCTATTAATTGTTAAAAATGTTGGAAAGAGGGACCCCCCTCGCGCCGTCGTCGTCGTCGCTCGCTCGCTTCGGCTTTGGTCGATCGAGAGATAATTTTTTGGACAAAATTTATTTTAATTATTTATTAATTAATTTTAAATGGCCAAAAATTATTTTCAATAAATTAGTTGATAACCGAAATGTTTTCAACTTTTTAGTTAAAACCCGACCCGACTCGGATCCGCGCGAGTGACCCGTTTTAAATTCCGTTATATTCAAAATTTCCCGCCATGACTGTTCTGAAAGGTTGCAACTTTTAGGAACAGTCAATACCATTTGAAAGTTTGCAACCTTTCATTAATGGTCGTGTTAATTCTGAAAGGGTTGCAACCTTTCAGAATATATTCTTCTTGCCTATAAATACCATTCAGTCTTCAGAATATTTCCAACGAATTTTCTGATCTTCCTTCTTCTTAAAATCACATTTTTTTCGTGTACTTTCCTGTTGTGGATTGATTCGCTGACAGTAGAGTTTTTGGTATCTATACTCTACTGATTAAAATCATTTTACCCTGGGAGGTTATATTCCAAATCAAACCTCGGATACTAGAGGGGAATAATTTCCTTATGGGGACACTGTGAATTCAGTGGACTTGATTTTCTTCCAAAAATTTCAATAAGAGTATTCCAGATTCTGGTACGTTTTTACAGATTAAATTATTTTATTTCTGTTCATCTTATTTACTGGTTATAAAAATTCTCAGATACTTCGTGTTTCTGAATGATTTATTAGAACCAGTAATTTCTGATTTTATAACACAGATTGGAAACAATCTTAAGGAAATTATTAAATCTGTGTTTCTGGTGGAGACAAAAATCTTTGTGATTTTATACTCCGTTAAGTCTGCAATTATATTTTTATTGCTTACTTATATTGTATCAATTTTGTTTATCAGAAATGGAAAACACTGGTGTTACAGTGGCTGTTGCTGCACCAACCCGACCTCTTGTATCACAAGCAGAGAAACCGGGTAAATTCACAGGTGTGAATTTTAAAGGATGGCAGCAACGAGTATTTTTCTGGCTTACCACTCTTGGTCTGCAGAAATTTACAAGTGAAGATACTCCAGTTCCTGCTGATGATATGCCAGACAGGGAAAAATTTATGATTGTTGAAGCATGGAAACAATCAGACTTCCTATGTAAAGGTTACATTTTGAGTGCTTTAGAGGATGACTTATATAATGTCTATAGTGCAATAACAACGTCAAAAGAGTTGTGGAATGCACTTGAGAAGAAATATAAGACAGAAGATGCATGATTGAAAAAGTTTGTGGTCGCAAAGTTTTTAGACTATAAAATGACAGATAGTAAAACTGTTGGATCACAAGTGCAGGAACTTCAACTTATTCTCCATGATCTGATTGCTGAAGATATGGTAGTAAATGAAGCTTTTCAAGTGACTGCAATGATCGAGAAGTTGCCTCCTTCGTGGAATGATTTCAAGAATTATCTAAAGCACAAGCGTAAAGAAATGAAGCTTGAAGATCTTGTAATTCGGCTCAAGATTGAGGAAGATAACAGAAATGCCGAAAAGAAGTCGCGTAAGAGTTCAACAATCATTGGAGTTAATATTGTTGAAGAAGCTCCTACCAAAGACAAAAAGAGAAAGAAGTCCAACGGGCAGAAGTCAGAACAGGCCAAGAAGAAATTCAAAGGCAACTGTTATAATTGTGGCAAGGCTGGTCATAGATCTTCTGATTGTCATGCTCCAAGAAAGGACAAAAACAAAGGCAAAGGCAAAAATCAAGCAAACATCGTGGAAAAAATGGAAGATGCAGATGACTTGTGTGCAATGATATCGGAGTGTAACTTAGTTGGAAATCCCAAGGAGTGGTTTCTCGACTCAGGTGCCACTAGACATATTTGCTCTGCAAAAGAAGCCTTTGCAACATACACTCCTGCTGAGTACGATGAAGATTTATTCATGGGAAACACAGCAACAACAAGGATTGCAGGAACTGGCAAAGTAATGTTAAAAATGACATCCGGCAAAGTGTTGACTTTAAACAATGTTCTGCATGTCCCTACTATTAGGAAGAATTTAGTTTCTGCTGCACTACTCGTTAAGAACGGGTTTAAGTGTGTCCTAGTTAGTGATAAAGCTGTAATAAGTAAGAATGATATGTTCATAGGAAAGGGCTATCTCAATGAGGGTCTTTTCAAACTAAATGTAATGGTTATTGACAGTATCAATAAAAATTCTGCTTCTGTTTACTTATTGGAGTTAAGTGATTTATGGCATGCCCGTTTGGGACATGTTAATTACAAAGCCTTGCGAAAATTGGTTAATTTAGAAGTATTGCCTGATTTTAAATGCGATAAGTCGAAATGTGAAATTTGTGTGGAAAGTAAGTTTGTTAAACATCCTTACAAGTCTGTTGAAAGAAATTCTAAAACTTTAGACTTAATTCACACAGATATATGCGATATGAAGTCAACACCATCTCGTGGTGGAAAAAGTATTTTATAACTTTTATTGATGTCTGCACTCGATTTTGTTATGTATACTTGCTTAATAGTAAGGATGAAGCAATTGATGCATTTAAGCAATACAAAAATGAAGTGGAAAACCAATTGAATCTAAAGATAAAAATGATTCGGAGTGATAGGGGTGGAGAATATGAATCTCCTTTTGCAGAGATATGTTTGGAATATGGTATTATTCATCAAACTACTGCACCTTATACACCACAGTCAAATGGTTTGGCAGAACGGAAGAACAGAACATTAAAGGAAATGATGAATGCCTTAATGATCAATTCTGGTTCACCGCGAAATCTTTGGGGGGAAGCCATTCTTACAGCTAATAAAATACTCAATAGAGTACCCCATCGAAAAACACAATCAATTCCATATGAGTTGTGGAAAGGAAGAAAACCCAACTTGAAATATTTTAAAGTGTGGGGGTGTTTAGCCAAGGTAGAGGTTCCTTTACCTAAGAGGGTTAAAATTGGACCCAAAACAATAGATTGTGTCTTTATTGGATATGCTGTGAATAGTAAAGCCTGTCGATTTTTAGTTCACAAATATGATAATCCTGAGATTCATGTTAATACGATAATTGAATCAGATAATGCAGAATTTTTTGAAAACATTTATCCGTATAAAACTGAAAGTGAGTCAACAAGTGAAAGATCTAAACGACCACGAGAAGAATCAATGGAAAATATTCTAACTAGTGAGGAACCTAGGCGAAGTACTCGACAACGAAAATCTGTTTCTTTCGGACCAGATTTTGTAGCACTATTGCTTGAAAATGAGCCTCAAACATTTAAAGCAGCTATGTCTTCGTCAGAGTCAACTTATTGGAAAGAAGCAGTCAATAGTGAGATTGAATCAATTTTAAGCAATCACACTTGGGAATTGACTGATCTTCCTCCAGGAAATAAACCTTTAGGATCAAAATGGATCTTTAAAAGGAAAATGAAACCTGATGGGACTATTGACAAATACAAGGCTAGACTGGTAGTCAAAGGGTACAGACAAAAGGAAGGTCTGGACTACTTTGACACATATTCTCCAGTAACAAGGATAACATCAATTAGGATGTTAATAGCACTTGCAGCAGTGCATGATCTTAAAATCCACCAAATGGATGTAAAGACAGCCTTCTTAAATGGAGAGTTAGAGGAAGAAATTTACATGGAACAACCTGAAGGGTTTATAGTTCCTGGTAAAGAAAAGAAAGTGTGCAGACTTGTGAAGTCACTTTATGGACTCAAGCAAGCACCCAAACAATGGCATGCTAAATTTGATCAAGTAATGTTGGCAAATGGATTCAAGATTAACGAATGTGATAAATGTGTTTACATCAAAAATGTTATGAATCATGAAGTCATTGTTTGTTTGTATGTTGATGACATGCTAATAATGAGTAAAGAAATTGATCATATAAATGCTACTAAGCGCATGTTGTCCAACAAGTTCGATATGAAAGACTTAGGAGTTGCTGATTTGATCTTACGGGTCAGGATTATCAAAACTCCCCAGGGACTAGCATTATCTCAATCTCATTATATTGAAAAAGTATTGGATAAGTTCAATTACTTGAATTTCAATGTAGTCAAAACTCCAATTGATTTAAGTTGTACATTTAAAAAGAATGAAGGTCAAAGTGACTCTCAATTGGAATATGCCAGAGTGTTGGGAAGTTTGATGTATATTATGAATTGCACACGACCAGATATAGCATGTGCTATTAGTAAACTGAGTCGGTACACTAGTAATCCGAATCAAACTCACTGGATGGCTATGAAACGTGTGTTGGGTTATCTAAAATGGACACAACATTATGCTTTGCATTATAATATATATCCTGCTGTGATTGAAGGATATAGTGATGCAAATTGGATCACCGGGTCAAATGATGTAAAATCCACGAGTGGTTATGTATTCATACTTGGTGGAGGAGCTGTCTCTTGGAAATCTTCCAAACAGACATGTATTGCTCGCTCCACAATGGAATCTGAATTCATTGCTTTGGATAAGGCTGGTGAAGAAGCAGAATGGCTTCGGAATTTCCTAGAGGATATCCCATTCTGGCCCAAACCTGTCGGACCAATTTGCATACATTGCGATAGTCAAGCAGCAATAGGTAGTGCAGGGAGCGTTATGTACAACGGGAAGTCTCGTCATATACGACGTAGACATAACACCATAAGACAACTGCTTTCTAGTGGAATTATCACAATTGACTATGTAAAGTCAAGCGATAATGTGTCCGATCCACTAACGAAAGGCCTAGTGAGAGAGGCAGTTGAAAGATCATCTAAGGGAATGGGTTTACGGCTTAGGACAAGTCAGCATGACGGTAACTCTATCTAGCAGACGGGAGATCCCAAGAGCTAGATTCAAGGAGAAAAACAAAGTTGTGGCTGACGGTTCGACATTGTCAAATAACTCAATCCATTCTCATGATGAAGACAATGTTCAGGAAAAGGTTAAGACTTTAAGGCTTGTTAATGAGGTAATAAAACTTAAAGTTTTTAATGATTTGCTAAGTTTGGTAGATTTGACCAAATAGTGTATCTACGAGATGACACGGTTAGAAATCACCTATGTGAGTGTGAAGTGGAAACCGCTTCAAAGAGAATTTATGTCAAAAGCCTATTCTCTATACACTCATGAAACCAGGAGGTGTTCATGGCTGAAACGAACACAACCGTAAGAATCATAAACAGTAAAGGGTTAATTGTGTGACATATGGTTGTCTAGGTATACACCAAAGTTCGACGGTTCAAAGATATCACATCTACCGATTGACCGAGTATATCCGACATATGTTCACTACGGAAAGTCCAAGGGGAAACCTACTTATCCAGATGCAATTAATCCTTACTTGTAAAGTACACAATTGTCCGTGCATTCCTATGTTATAACTATTCCCCATCAATGTGGGGGATTTGTTGGGTATGTAGCAAGAATTGATGGGAAATAGAGGAAAGGAGAGGAATTTGAAAGGTTTAGAACTTGAAAGGTTGGGAACTTGAAAAGTCCTCTAATGCTTTATTGAAAAAGGCAATAGTCCCTCATCGGTAATGAAAAGGAAAATAGGAGAGTTTAAATAAATAAACACTCCTATTAATTGTTAAAAATGTTGGAAAGAGGGACCCCCCTCGCGCCGTCGTCGTCGTCGTCGCTCGCTTCGGCTTCGGCTTTGGTCGATCGAGAGATAATTTTTTGGACAAAATTTATTTTAATTATTTATTAATTAATTTTAAATGGCCAAAAATTATTTTCAATAAATTAGTTGATAACCGAAATGTTTTCAACTTTTTAGTTAAAACCCGACCCGACTCGGATCCGCGCGAGTGACCCGTTTTAAATTCCGTTATATTCAAAATTTCCCGCCATGACTGTTCTGAAAGGTTGCAACTTTCAGGAACAGTCAATACCATTTGAAAGTTTGCAACCTTTCATTAATGGTCGTGTTAATTCTGAAAGGGTTGCAACCTTTCAGAATATATTCTTCTTGCCTATAAATACCATTCAGTCTTCAGAATATTTCCAACGAATTTTTTGATCTTCCTTCTTCTTAAAATCACATTTTCTTCGTGTACTTTCCTGCTGTGGATTGATTCGCTGACAGTAGAGTTTTTGGTATCTATACTCTACTGATTAAAATCATTTTACCCTGGGAGGTTATATTCCAAATCAAACCTCGGATACTAGAGGGGAATAATTTCCTTAAGGGGACACTGTGAATTCAGTGGACTTGATTTTCTTCCGAAAATTTCAATAAGAGTATTCCAGATTCTGGTACGTTTTTACAGATTAAATTATTTTATTTCTGTTCATCTTATTTACTGGTTATAAAAATTCTCAGATACTTCGTGTTTCTGAATGATTTATTAGAACCAGTAATTTCTGATTTTATAACACAGATTGGAAACACTTGATTGTTTGAAATATTTCGATAAACCCATCAAGTTGAGCTTTTGTTTTGAAACTCCTTTTCTCCTCCAATTGTGATTTGAAGTAGACTTCAAATGATCTAATATAAGGATTTTCCTTGATATGATTATCTATTTCCAATCTTATCCTCCCAATAGCGTTTTTATGTGTAAAAATGGAAGATTTAAAATAAGATACATAACAATATGATATTATAACTTTAACAATTATGTATAAAATTTAAAGTAACTTACAACAGGTGAAGATAAACATTTAAAACAAAGAGATAGATATACTAAATGCATATCCTGGGTAGTGTAGGTCGAGAAATTGCCGAAGCAATTTTTCTACCCTTTTCTATGGTGTTTTTTCAACATTTGATTTCGATGATGCGGGTACATCCTATTTTTGCTTTTGTCTTCTCTGAATGTTGATTTGTCATTGTTAAAGAATCGTGCAACCTTATAGATCTATTATCAACTCATTTGTGATCTCAGAATCAAAGATTCGATTGGTGTTAGGTGTAACTATTTGAGCAATCCTAATACTAAATGAAGGAGTATCCATATGTATCCGACAAAATTGATGAAAAAAAAAATGCAAAACAACAAATTGAAGAAGACAACACTATCTATTTAGAAATTTGAGGTTGATTCACCAGAGAGAGAATCCTTTTGAAATTCAAATTAGGATGAATAAGACAACTGATTTAATTGTATGAATGAAAATAAGGAGAGACACAAACTCGAATGTAGGAGTGGAAACGTGAATTTTGGAGTGGAGAAGAATAATGTGTCCGAACGGTTTGGATTTTGGGCGAAAAGTAGGGATTTTTGTATTACTTTAAAATGGTAGAGAAAATTGAAAATATGATAAATAATTACGTGTATTTAAATAATTTATCCTTTTCTAAAATTCAGCGCAAATTAAGTAATATTTATACGTATGGTAGTAAAGTATATCTAATTTGAAAATTTTCTTTTTTCAAACAAATAATTAAAATAACTCATAGTGGCATATATATTTATGATTTATTCCACAAATTTCAACTATTTCTCCTTTCATTTTTAAATTATGTGATCAATTGAATACCATAACATAAATATGAATAAATGGAATGATATTTATGATTAAATATTAACAGTCAAAAATATTATTTATATTAATAAAAATATAATTACGAGCAACAACAATATTTGTAATTTAAAAATCTACGACGTCAATATGTACAAAACTATATATAAGTTGATTATTTCAACTAATGAAAATATGTCTTTTCGTGCCATTGTATATTATATTAATGTTAAAACTAATTAAAGCTGGCTTAGATTAAACAAATACTATAAAAGTTTTGTGAACTTGAATACTATTAATATTTATCTCCTATATTTTACTTTAATATTTATAGTGCTAGAGCCTAGATGATCTGTACATATGACATTTTCGGTCACCTAACTGTAATAAACAAATAAGGAATTAATTCATACACCCTAACATGATTAATAGTTGACTTAATTTTTAACAAAAACTATAGCTTTAATTACTTGTTCCCCTGCATACCAAAAATTCTATCTCTTTTTTTCTAGTTTCCATAAAAATTGTCCCAATTTCATAATGCATTCAGTAATTGTTTATATATACACAATTTTTTGGTTTCTTATTTGTGCTGCGATTGGATCTGAATCAATAAATTCGGAATTTTCAACAAAAAGTTCTCTTGATTCTTTACTTCAAGAATATGCTTTCAAGGCATTATTATGGCCGAAGACAAAAACAGGTACTGCTTATGAAGGAACTGTTCCTTCTAACTTGTTTGGGATTAAAATATCGGCGTTGATGCTTCGAAGAGATAGCTTAAAATGGAGAGGATATGGTTATTATCATGAATTTCATATCCCAACCGGAATTACTGTCGAGCCTTATGTAACGAGAATCGTTCTTGTCTATCAAAATCTTGGTAATTGGTCGTCTTTTTATTATCCTTTACCTATTGGTTATATGTATCGAACACCAATTTTGGGTATTTTGACTTATGATGCGATGGATATGTGTGCTAAAAATAAATCACAATTGCAAATCCATCCATTGGAAAATCCTATAGACATCAAGTTTAATGACGTAACGCCTGAGTCAGAGCCAGAAGAGTCTTCGCTCAAGTGTGTTTATTTTGACTCGAATAATTACATCGAATTTAGTAATGTGACGAATGGTAATATATGTTCAACGAGAAAACAGGGGCATTTCGCTATTGTTGCTGAAGTGAATGTTGCTCCTAGCCCCGCTCCTTCTGCTGACGATGGAAATGATCATCGAATAATCACATCTGAGATCTGGACTATTTCATTGGGTTTTTTAGGTTTCGCATTTTTGGGAGTATTATTTGTTTTCGCGCAAAATTTTATATTAGTTGAAACAAGACCGGTATTTCTGGAAGATTCAGCAGCAATAATTGTACCATTACTTACTGAAGTGCCAATGGGAGAGGAAGCTCCGTACAGATCTTCGTCGGAGAACAATTACGCGATTAGGCCGTTGCCGGAGAATGATTATATGGCTCAAAATTAATCTAACTAGTTTAGTCAACAGTGTGTGTATATTCATTGCCAGAGGTGTAACCATTTTTTTTTTAATTGACGTCCGTGGAGTAACATGTCAATGTGGTGTAGCTAAATTTTTTGCTGAGGTGTTCAAATTTCGAATTAAGTAAATGTTTTTTTTTTCGATGAATGGGTGCACTGAATAATATTGTAAATCAAACTATGTGATATTTAAATAAATCATAAATAGTTGATGACATTTTTGATTGATTTGTTATTTTTTGGTTTGGTTATGGTCCACGTCATTCGACCCAAGTCTCACAGATCAAAGAATTTGAAGGGTAAGGGCGGTTCAACCATTCATCTGGAAGGATCTGAAAAAGTTCAATCCAATCCAACCCCAGAAAGGTTGAAGGCTGGGGCAGGCTAGCCCTTTTTTTTCTTTTCGAACTTATAATTCTATAACATAAAGAAAATGAGAAGATTTTCAACTTTAATATGGACAAATAATAATATTGTAACACTAACGAAAAATCTAGTGCAGTAAGCATGTATCTGGCATACCAGATAAGCAAGCGAGATAAGAGAGTGAAAATCAAGATGGAGGGAGGCGAGGCCGTGAGATTTGTTTATATATCATAAATTTAGCAAATCTACTTGAACAAATTGTATCTAAAACAAATTTAACTTAATTTTGAGTCTATATATTTCGAGATACATGATTATGGACGTATCAAAATCTAATAAGTTTCATAATATTGCAACATAACATGTATTTAAGTAATTAGATAATATACTAATGATATTATTTTAAGTTAACCTTAAATAAAAAATTTTGATTCATGGGTCAATCCTGGCTCGACCTTAATCAAGCCTAAAAGGCCAATGACTTATATGGACCGGACTTATAAGCTCTAGTTTTAGATGAGTTTGAAAAATCATATGCAAATCCTAATGAATAACAGGTTGGGATGAACCGGCCCTATAGGCTAAACCCGTTTTAACAGCTCAAGTTACGAGATATCGAATTTATATGAGAAAATGTATTAAATTTTTTACCCTTTTGATTACGTCTCAAGGGAATGTAACACCTTTCTAAAAGTATAGAACCATATTTATAGTGGGAGATGTTCTACACTAGCCTCATTTTGTATCGAATAAAAGAACCAAATGTTACTATAATTGCATCATTTATTCAAATATATATAACAAAACCCTCATAAATTACAAATTGCAATATAGAAGAAACAATGTTTTTTTCCTTCTATTTTTTTTTTATCTCATCTCACTTCCTAATCTAAGTAATTATAAAACAAACAAAATTACTTCTAGTTCATTTTACCCTCTTCACCACCTTCTTGTAAGTAAGTTTTCTTCATTTTTTCAGCTCTATTTAATAGACAAATCAAAAGAAAACACGTGGCATAAATAGCATGAATCCTCCAACTCGTCTTAGGAGGCTGACGTAACAGAGCGTTATGAAACACCGTCATATAATAATGAAGCCCAACAGCAAAGCCCACAAAAGTTTGGGTCAGCCCAATCATTTTCGTAACCGGCCCAGTACTAGTAGAAAATACTAAGACGAGGTACATCAATAGCATCAAAAGGTACAACACATAAGCGAGGGTTTGAAGGAGCTGTAGACAAATGTAGGTGGACTGCGATGTAGCGTAGAAAAACTTCAGTGGTTCTAACCCAGTGAGTAGAGAAGAGAGACAGAGAATGGAGAAGTAAATGGAGAGATAAACTTGGATGAAGATTAAGAGTCTTTGGAGTGAAAAATAAGCTTTGATTTTGTTGAAAATGAGAGAAACAAGAATTAGAGGGATTAGAATGAAGGTAAATGAAGTTATTGAGGCTATTGTGGATGCATATTTTTTGCCCACAATGGGTTTGAAGTTGTTGGTGATTTGTTTGTTGGCTTTGTTGAGGTAGACTGTTGAGGTTTTTGATATTTTTTCTAAATCTGGTAAAAGGGTTTCTTGGAATTTAGATGGTAAGTCCGTAAGACCAGTGGTTAAATCATCTTCGTCATTTTGTAACCAATAGGGTTGTGAATTTGAATCCTTCTTCTTGGTAGATGATTGGGATTTTGTTGAGTTTTTGGATTTGGATTCATTGAGGTTTTTTTTTGTGGTGGTTTTGGATAGATCTGAGGATTTGGTGGAAGTGGAATTGAGTTTTTTCAATTGGGATTTTAGTGCAAGTTTCTCTTCTGGGGTGAGTTTGATTTTGTTCTTGGTTGAAACAGAAACTGAATCAGATAAAGAAAGTTTAGTTTTTACAAGCTTGGTTTGGTTCTTGGAAGAGGCAGTGTTGAGTTTGGTTTGATTGTTGGAAGTGGAAAGTGAATTTGAATAGGATTTCTTGTTGATTGGTTGAGGATTCTTATCATCATCAATGATTGAAATGGATTTTTTCTTAATTGGTTGAGGATTATCATCAATGTGTAGTTTCAATATTCTTGTTGTTGTTGTTGATGATGAAGCATTGTTTTGAGTATGAGCAGAAATGAATGAAGAAAGTAGTAAGAGTATCAAAAGTATGTTAGAAAAGTGTTGAGTTACAACAAATTGAGACATAATGTACTGAATTCTATATGGTTTTTGGTTGATGATTTAAAGGCTTGAAATGGATCTGAATTTGAGAAATTTATTTTTTATAATAATGTGTGTGAATGGTGATGGGAAGTATAAGGAGGAGACTTTAATGTTACAGTCGTAGAATATGGCTCTCATCACATCACATGGAGCAATTAGACAAAGCATAGTATCCAAATACTACGCGCTTTTGGCTTTTTATTTATTTATTTCGTTCAGATTTGCGCTACAAATTCTTTATCTTTGTCTATTATCATATGTGTAAGAGTTTATTAGGGCCAAAAATAAATACTTTGAAAGATTATAAGTAAAAAAATAAACGATAAATATATTAAAGACATAAATAGTTAATGTGTTTGATTAATTGACTATATTTATATGTATATTTTATTATATAAATATAAGAGTATAAAATATAGTGAAAAGTTAACTCACATAACTCAACCTGAATATAAGAGGTTTATACAAGTGATAATAATTTCTCTCGCTGCTACAGAAAACTTTCAAAGCCGTTAAGAATTATATTGTGAATGTTACTAATTTAAAAGGAATGAACCTCTATTTATAGTGTCATGAATTTTTCCTACTAAGAGAGAATATGGAAACCTTTTCTTTTTCTTTTTAGGGAAAAATATGAATTATTATAAGAAATTCAAGTAAATAATCAATAATTTAAACAAATATAAAATATTCGTTTTGTCTCAATTTATATAATATAGTTTGTACAAACAAAGAATCTAAGAAGAAAATAAGACCTTATAAAATTTATGTTCTAAACAAAACCATAGCTAATTGTGGAAATGACTATAAATCATCTTATTATGAAAAATGAATATTTAAAAATTAAATTATTACTATATGTCGGTTATTTTGATATTGATAAAAAATATAAATCGAGAGAGAAAATTAATAATTAACAATATTTGAAAACACATATAGATAGTTGTTATCTTCGAGAAAGGGACGTACTAAATGATTAAAAAATTAAGAAAACTATAATTTATTTATTTTCTTAAAATAATTTTTTTTTCTAGTTAAAAGTTATTCATGTTAAAAAGATAAAAATATTTAAAAAGGTAAAATAAATATAGAAAAAATATGAGGCAAAAAACAAATTCCAAAAAAAATTAATTATACTAGTAAGCTCATTAATAATTGGTTTGGCCATAAATGTAATGTTGTTGGATAGTACATGTAAAACATATTTAACTAATGAATCAAAATATCTCACGAAACGTCCACCGTCAAACCGTCACCATCATGTGCCCAAAAATGTCTTTATGTAATCACTAGATAAAATTCGAACCTCATAGCCATTCAAATCTCTAATCTATAACCGTCTATCGTGTTAAGATATTCACTGTATATTATTTAATAATTTTATAAATCATATATTTTAAAAATAATATTTAATTGAACATCCTGATAATCATATGATTTCGCCTCAACCTGCAATATCGTCTAGCATAAATACTTAGTGGATCTCTATACTACTCTGCTATACTATAATGGAGGTTAATATTAAATATATACAATCTTTAGTGATACACCAAAAATGGTGCTCCTGAAGTTAACATTCGTCCTTCAAGCTATACATTTTTTGAGAAAATTTCATATAACACGACTAATTATTTTATGTTTAATTTTGGTATTATACTGCTCAAAGAAGTAATTTATTCCTACACTCAAATGAATATTCTTGAATATTAATGAAGAGTAAGTTGGGTCAAAAGTCTTGTGGAATATTTGACATTATTAAATGGAGTATTAAGTTAGGGAGTGAAGAAAAAGTACACCTAATAATTGTCCATTTACTCACAAACTTTGCACAATACATGGACTACTGGTGGACTCCCACAGATGTAGTTGCTACCAATTTGTTTATTGTCAACTACATATTGACTTGATGAAATCAAATAATTATTCTATCCTTTATTTTATTTTATTTTTTTTATATATGTGAACCAACTAATGAACTAATTTGACTATTTCAACGAATATTGTGCTAAATATGTATTTATTAGCTGCTACAGTTTCATATAATATATATACATGACGTAAACATGCTTTAAAAAATTATATAATATAAGTATACTGAATGTGATATAGTAAATCTCTCTTCTTTGTTTCTTGTAACGACCTGTTTAGTCGTTTGAGCAGCAGATTTTTAATTCTGGAAAAACTGGGCCATACTACGGACACCACGACGGACCGTCGTATGCACGACGGCCCGTCGAGGGTGAATCGTTGCATCATACTTGGAATTCTGAAATTGGGTGCTGAAAATCGACTCTCTGTAAATTGTGACGGACCTGCAGGACGTGCCGTCACATCCACGATGAACCGTCGTGAGTCCCGTTGCAAAACACTTCAACTTTTGAGAATTTGGTGCAAGAAAACGAGTTTCTGACCGTCAGGACGGAGGTGCAGGACGGACCGTCACAGGTGTGACGGGCCGTCGCAGACCACCTGAAACCTGGGGAGGTGCGACGACGACCGTGACGGACCGTCGCAGGCACGACGGCCCGTCACAGGTCACGCAGTCCCAGACAGTTTAGGATTTCTCCACACGTTTTAAGGGTCGTTTTTGACTATTCTTTCCTTAATTTTAAAGATTGAGGGGTAACATTAATAAGTCTAATTACTTAGGGGTTAAAAGGGGTAACCTTAAGTGAATTAGTGGGGTTTTATTGTCCTTTTTCACACTTAATTACATGATTAATTAGGGTAAAGGAAAGAGGGTTTGAATAAAACAAAAGAGAAAGAACAGAAAGAGAGGAGAAATCGATCGAGAGGAAGAAGTAACAAAGCTTGGGAGATTTCTTGTTGATTCCAATTCTTCGGTGGAGGTAGGTTATGGTTTTATATTACGATATTCGTAGTGAACTCTTGATAGTGAATAATATGTGTTGATGATATTGTAAACCTGTCTATATGCTTATTGTATGCTTGTATGAATATGATTATGTGATGTTGATAAAACAAGCATGATGAAAACCATTGAATCCCAAATCTTGAAAGAAACTTTAATCTATGATATTAATGATAATGCCTTGGTATAAAAGGAAGGCTTGATGAATTAAAGTGATTGGGATTGATGATGCCTTGGTTTAGAGAAGGCTTGATGAACGGATATAATGAGACTAGTGGATCGGAGTGTCACGTTCCGACACATAGAATTAGTGGATCGGAGTGTCACGTTCCGACACATAGAATATAGGGGATCGGAGTGTCACGTTCCGACACATATAGGGGATCGGAGTGTCACGTTCCGACACATATAGGGGATCGGAGTGTCACGTTCCGACACATATAGGGGATCGGAGTGTCACGTTCCGACACATAGTGGTAGGGGATCGGAGTGTCACGTACCGACACAAGAGGAAGAAAGATAATGAATCTTGAAAGATGTTAATCTACTCAACATAATGAACTTAATCCCCAAATGAGTATGGTTTTGAGGCTTGAGCCCTCATGGATGAAATTGATGGTATTTATTGACGATTATAATACTTGTTGTTGCTACATGTTGAGTTTATAGTTGATTTATAATATTTCTTGATATATATTATCTTCTATTTTGAGTTAGCCGATGATATCTACTCAGTACGTGTGGTTGTACTGACCCCCTACTTTTATGTTTTCCTCTGTGTTATTTGTGTTATGCAGCAAACGTTCCGTCAACTTCGACTCAGCAGTAGATCAAGCCAGTCTTCACTTCATCGGAAATTCAGGGTGAGCTAATGCGTCTAGCTTGGACTGGGTCTCCTTCTTCAAGTCTTGATGCCTTGAACTTCCGGCATGGACTAGCTTTTACTTGTTTTTAGCTTTTTAGACATTCTTAGTTTAGTAATTTGAGATAGATGTTCTTGTGATGATGACTTCCAGATTTTGGGAATATTAATAATAGTTTTGAGTTGTTTTATTAATGAGTTTAAGTCTTCCGCATTATTTTCTGTTGAAATATCTTGAAATGTTTAAGGTTTAGATGGGTTGGTTCGCTCACATCGGAGGGTAAATGTGGGTGCCAGTCGCGTCCCCGATTTGGGTCGTGACAGACTTGGTATCAAAGCATTAGGTTCATTGGTCTCATCACACAAGAACAGGTCTAGTAGAGTCTTAAAGAACGGTGGGGGGACGCCTTTACTTTTCTTTGAGAGGCTATAAGACTTTAGGAAAATTCCATTCTTTCTTTCGTGCTATTACTTGAGTCCAATTGGTATCTAGGTGATACAAATTGGTATCTGACCATCTTCATTCTATCTCGCAGATGGTTAGAACTAGAGCAACGACCGCACCATCAGCAACAACGGAAAGACAGGAAACTACTGAGCCAGCCACTGGGGCTGTGGCTCGAGGAGGAACAGCGGCAAGAGGCCGTGGAAGAGGTCGTGGGAGGACGTCCTCTAGAGGGAGAGGACGAGCCCCTAGCCCATCTGATACTAGGGCGGTGACTCCTCCACCGACTGAGGAGGTAGTAAGAGAGGGTGAGGAAGGGGAAACTGAACAAGTGCAAAATGAGGAATTGCCACCCCAACCTACCCCAGAGATGATCAACCAAGTACTTGCTTATCTTAGCGGGTTGTCTGATCAGGGTCAAGCACCTCCAGTGGTTTCTGCACCAACACCTCCGGTTTCAGAAATACGACATGCGGCTACTATGGCTCCCCGCATGGATGCAACATTGGGAATAGGCACCTTTCCACGTCTGATTACTGGGCCTATTATGACAAACGATCAACACGAACTTTTCAGTAAGTTCTTGAAATTGAAACCCCCAGTCTTCAAGGGTGCAGAATCTGAGGATGCTTATGATTTTCTGGTTGATTGCCATGAGCTACTACACAAGATGGGGATAGTAGAGAGGTTTGGTGTCGAGTTCGTGAGCTATCAGTTCCAAGGGAACGCCAAAATGTGGTGGCGTTCACATGTTGAGTGTCAACCAACAGAGGCACCACCAATGACTTGGGAATCATTCTCTACCCTGTTTATGGAAAAGTATATCCCCCGCACTTTGAGAGATAGGAAGAGGGATGAGTTCTTGAGTCTTGAACAGGGAAGGATGACAGTAAACGCGTATGAGGCTAAATTTCGCGCACTATCCAGATATGCCACCCAACTTTGTTTCAGTCCACAAGAACGGATCCGCCGTTTTGTGAAGGGGTTGAGGTCAGAATTGCGGATTTCAGCCTTACAGATAGCGGCAACGGCAACATCCTTCCAAGAGGTGGTAGACTTTGTGATTGAGGTGGAAGGAGTGAAACCAGATGACTTCACCACGACATCGACATCAAAGAGGTTTCGTAGGGGAGGTGAGTATAATGGTTCTTATTCTAGAGGACAGAACTCCGGAGGTCACTCAAATCGACCAATACAGTCTTCACTACAGACTGTAGTTGGGGGTCCACCTCAGAACAGTCAACACTACTCCGAGAGACCCATGCCTGACTCCAGAGAGTGCTATGGATGTGGGGAGATTGGACATATTAGGAGGAATTGTCCAAAACAGAGTTACAGAGCCCCAATGGCTAGAGGAAGAGGTGGAAATGGTAGAGGTCGTTATTCTGGAGGGCGTGGTGGCCGAGGTAATGGTGGTCACCAAAACGGCAGAGGTGAGGGTCAAAACGGAGCCACTACTACACAACATGGTAGGGGCAACGTACAAACAAATAATGGGGCTCATTGCTACGCTTTCCCTGGGAGATCTGAAGCGGAGGCGTCTGATGCTGTTATCACAGGTAATCTCTTGGTTTGTGATTGCATGGCATCTGTAATTATTTGACCCTGGCTCCACGTTTTCATATGTATCTTCCTCATTTGCTAATGGTCTAAATTTACATTGTGAATTACTTGACATGCCTATTCGTGTTTCTACTCCGGTGGGTGAGTCTGTGATAGTCGAAAAAGTGTATAGGTCTTGTTTGGTAAATTTTGTGGGGAGCAACACTTATGTAGATTTGGTTATTTTAGAAATGGGTGACTTTGATGTAATTCTGGGTATGACTTGGCTTTCTCCAAACTTTGCGATTTTGGATTGTAATGCTAAAACAGTGACGTTAGCCAAGCCTGGGGCAGATCAGTTAGTATGGGAGGGTGACTACACTTCCAATCCGGTGCGTATCATCTCCTTTATTCGTGCTCAGAAGATGGTTAGTAAGGGTTGTCTAGCTTTCTTGGCACATCTTAAGGATGACACTACTCAAGTATCATCGATTGAGTCAGTTTCGGTAGTCTGTGAGTTTTTGGATGTGTTCCCTGCAGATCTTCCCGGTATGCCACCAGATAGGGATATAGACTTCTGCATTGATTTGGAACCCGGTACTCGCCCCATTTCTATACCCCCGTATAGAATGGCTCCCGCGGAGTTAAGAGAATTAAAGGCTCAACTTCAAGAGTTGTTGAGCAAAGGCTTCATTAGACCAAGTGCATCTCCTTGGGGTGCTCCGGTTTTGTTTGTGAAGAAGAAAGATGGGAGTTTCCGAATGTGCATAGATTACCGACAGTTGAACAAGGTAACTATTAAGAACAAGTACCCCATTCCTCGCATTGATGACTTGTTCGATCAGTTACAAGGTGCTTGTGTCTTCTCGAAGATCGACTTGAGATCCGGTTATCACCAACTGAAAATACGAGCAACGGATGTGCCAAAGACTGCTTTTCGAACTAGGTATGGGCATTATGAGTTTGTGGTAATGTCGTTTGGTCTTACTAATGCCCCTGCTGCCTTCATGAGCTTGATGAACGGGATTTTCAAGCCATATTTGGATCTCTTTGTGATTGTGTTTATTGATGATGACTTCCAGATTTTGGGAATATTAATAATAGTTTTGAGTTGTTTTATTAATGAGTTTAAGTCTTCCGCATTATTTTCTGTTGAAATATCTTGAAATGTTTAAGGTTTAGATGGGTTGGTTCGCTCACATCGGAGGGTAAATGTGGGTGCCAGTCGCGTCTGAGAAAGAAAAAGCTTTATGCGAAATTCTCCAAGTGTGAGTTTTGGCTAGATTCAGTGTCCTTCTTGGGGCACGTGGTTTCTAAGGATGGAGTGATGGTAGATCCATCTAAGATTGAGACGGTAAAGAATTGGGTAAGACCTACAAACGTGTCAGAAATAAGGAGTTTTGTGGGGTTAGCTAGCTACTACCGCCGATTCGTCAAGGGATTCTCTTCCATTGCTTCCCAATTGACGAACTTGACTAAGCAAAACGTCCCATTTGTATGGTCGGATGAGTGTGAGGAGAGCTTCCAGAAGCTTAAGACTTTGTTGACTACCGCACCTATCCTTACCTTGCCGGTAGAGGGCAAAAACTTCATTGTTTATTGTGATGCATCCTATTCTGGGTTGGGTGCAGTGCTAATGCAAGAGAAAAATGTGATTGCTTATGCTTCAAGACAATTAAAAGTGCATGAACGCAACTATCCGACCCATGACTTGGAGTTGGCCGCGGTAGTATTTGCACTAAAGCAATGGAGACACTATTTGTATGGGGTTAAGTGTGAAGTCTATACGGACCATCGTAGCCTACAGTATGTCTTCACTCAGAAAGACTTGAACTTGAGACAGAGGAGATGGATGGAACTACTGAAGGACTACGACATCACTATTTTGTACCATCCGGGGAAGGCTAATGTTGTGGCAGATGCCTTGAGTAGAAAGGCCGGAAGCATGGGAAGTCTAGCTCATTTGCAAGCTTCTAGACGCCCATTGGCTAGAGAAGTGCAGATTTTGGCTAATGACCTTATGAGGTTAGAAATAAATGAGAAGGGAGGATTGTTAGCTTGTGTAGAGGCAAAATCCTCTTTCCTTGATCAGATTAAGGGGAAACAGTTTGACGATGAGAAACTAAGGCGAATTCGAGATAAAGTGTTGCAAGGAGAGGCTAAGGAAGCAATAATCGATGGAGAAGGTGTTTTGAGGATCAAGGGAAGAGTATGTGTACCCCGCATCGATGATTTGATCACCACTATTCTTACAGAAGCTCATAGCTCCGGATATTCTATACATCCTGGTGCAACCAAGATGTATCGCGACCTAAAGCAACACTTCTGGTGGAGTAGAATGAAGCGAGATATTGTTGAGTTTGTTGCCAAGTGTCCAAATTGTCAACAAGTAAAGTATGAACACCAAAGGCCCGGAGGAACACTTCAGAGAATGCCCATTCCTGAATGGAAGTGGGAGAGAATCGCAATGGACTTTGTGGTTGGTCTTCCAAAGACATTGGGTAAGTATGACTCTATTTGGGTGATCGTTGATAGGTTAACTAAGTCTGCTCACTTCATTCCTGTCAAGGTGACCTACAATGCAGAGAAGTTAGCCAAGATCTACATCTCAGAAATCGTTCGGTTGCATGGAGTTCCACTTTCCATTATATCAGATAGAGGTACGCAGTTTACTTCTAAGTTTTGGAGGACACTACATGCTGAATTAGGTACTAGGTTGGACCTTAGTACTGCATTTCATCCTCAGACCGATGGTCAGTCTGAGCGAACGATTCAAGTTTTGGAGGATATGCTACGCGCATGTGTGATAGAGTTTGGTGGCCATTGGGATAGTTTCTTACCTTTGGCAGAGTTTTCATACAATAATAGTTATCACTCTAGTATCGACATGGCCCCATTTGAAGCATTATATGGGAGGAGGTGTAGATCCCCCATTGGTTGGTTTGATGCCTTCGAGGTTAGACCTTGGGGGACTGATCTGTTGAGAGATTCTATGGAGAAGGTGAAAGCTATTCAAGAAAAGCTTTTAGCGGCGCAAAGTAGACAAAAGGAGTATGCAGACCGAAAGGTTAGAGACTTGGAGTTCATGGAAGGTGAACAAGTCTTGTTGAAGGTTTCGCCCATGAAAGGGGTGATGCGGTTTGGAAAAAGAGGTAAGTTAAGTCCAAGGTACATTGGACCATTTGAAGTGCTTAAGAGAATAGGGGAGGTGGCTTATGAATTAGCCTTACCCCCAGGGCTGTCCGGAGTGCATCCGGTGTTTCATGTATCCATGCTGAAGAGATACCACGGAGATGGAAGCTACATTATCCGTTGGGATTCAGTTTTGTTGGATGAGAACTTGACTTATGAAGAGGAACCGGTTGCTATATTAGATAGAGAAGTTCGCAAACTGAGGTCGAGAGAGATTGCATCCATCAAAGTGCAATGGAAGAATCGACCGGTTGAAGAGGCTACTTGGGAGAAGGAGGCAGATATGCAAGAAAAATACCCACATCTGTTTACAGATTCAGGTACTCCTTTTCGCCACTGTTTTTCTTCGTTTGATCGTTCGGGGACGAACGATGGGTAAATTGGTATCTATTGTAACGACCTGTTTAGTCGTTTGAGCAGCAGATTTTTAATTCTGGAAAAACTGGGCCATACTACGGACACCACGACGGACCGTCGTATGCACGACGGCCCGTCGAGGGTGAATCGTTGCATCATACTTGGAATTCTGAAATTGGGTGCTGAAAATCGACTCTCTGTAAATTGTGACGGACCTGCAGGACGTGCCGTCACATCCACGACGAACCGTCGTGAGTCCCGTTGCAAAACACTTCAACTTTTGAGAATTTGGTGCAAGAAAACGAGTTTCTGACCGTCAGGACGGAGGTGCAGGACGGACCGTCACAGGTGTGACGGGCCGTCGCAGACCACCTGAAACCTGGGGAGGTGCGACGACGACCGTGACGGACCGTCGCAGGCACGACGGCCCGTCACAGGTCACGCAGTCCCAGACAGTTTAGGATTTCTCCACACGTTTTAAGGGTCGTTTTTGACTATTCTTTCCTTAATTTTAAAGATTGAGGGGTAACATTAATAAGTCTAATTACTTAGGGGTTAAAAGGGGTAACCTTAAGTGAATTAGTGGGGTTTTATTGTCCTTTTTCACACTTAATTACATGATTAATTAGGGTAAAGGAAAGAGGGTTTGAATAAAACAAAAGAGAAAGAACAGAAAGAGAGGAGAAATCGATCGAGAGGAAGAAGTAACAAAGCTTGGGAGATTTCTTGTTGATTCCAATTCTTCGGTGGAGGTAGGTTATGGTTTTATATTACGATATTCGTAGTGAACTCTTGATAGTGAATAATATGTGTTGATGATATTGTAAACCTGTCTATATGCTTATTGTATGCTTGTATGAATATGATTATGTGATGTTGATAAAACAAGCATGATGAAAACCATTGAATCCCAAATCTTGAAAGAAACTTTAATCTATGATATTAATGATAATGCCTTGGTATAAAAGGAAGGCTTGATGAATTAAAGTGATTGGGATTGATGATGCCTTGGTTTAGAGAAGGCTTGATGAACGGATATAATGAGACTAGTGGATCGGAGTGTCACGTTCCGACACATAGAATTAGTGGATCGGAGTGTCACGTTCCGACACATAGAATATAGGGGATCGGAGTGTCACGTTCCGACACATATAGGGGATCGGAGTGTCACGTTCCGACACATATAGGGGATCGGAGTGTCACGTTCCGACACATATAGGGGATCGGAGTGTCACGTTCCGACACATAGTGGTAGGGGATCGGAGTGTCACGTACCGACACAAGAGGAAGAAAGATAATGAATCTTGAAAGATGTTAATCTACTCAACATAATGAACTTAATCCCCAAATGAGTATGGTTTTGAGGCTTGAGCCCTCATGGATGAAATTGATGGTATGTATTGACGATTATAATACTTGTTGTTGCTACATGTTGAGTTTATAGTTGATTTATAATATTTCTTGATATATATTATCTTCTATTTTGAGTTAGCCGATGATATCTACTCAGTACGTGTGGTTGTACTGACCCCCTACTTTTATGTTTTCCTCTGTGTTATTTGTGTTATGCAGCAAACGTTCCGTCAACTTCGACTCAGCAGTAGATCAAGCCAGTCTTCACTTCATCGGAAATTCAGGGTGAGCTAATGCGTCTAGCTTGGACTGGGTCTCCTTCTTCAAGTCTTGATGCCTTGAACTTCCGGCATGGACTAGCTTTTACTTGTTTTTAGCTTTTTAGACATTCTTAGTTTAGTAATTTGAGATAGATGTTCTTGTGATGATGACTTCCAGATTTTGGGAATATTAATAATAGTTTTGAGTTGTTTTATTAATGAGTTTAAGTCTTCCGCATTATTTTCTGTTGAAATATCTTGAAATGTTTAAGGTTTAGATGGGTTGGTTCGCTCACATCGGAGGGTAAATGTGGGTGCCAGTCGCGTCCCCGATTTGGGTCGTGACATTTCTTCTTCTACCTCTTTGTATTTTAGACTATATTAAGATGATATGAAACCGCATTGCAGTTTCACCTGAACTTATTTATATCTAAATTTGTTATTTTTCATTTTGGGCTCTTAATTTGTTCTTCAATGTTTGGATCTTTTCTTCATCTTAATTAATGAAAAATTTATATATGGCAAATTTATTTTATGAAACATCATTAAATGGAAATAGATTGCATAGTTACATTCAATAGGTATAGTTTGGTTTGTTAGGAAGCTTTAAATTTGTATAAAATATTTTTTTTTATAATTTATACAATTTTTTTTTTGCATAAATAGTAATGATAGCCTTAAATAAGGTAACAATAAATTAAGATAATACCATAATTTAAGGTAAATGATCAAAATCATTTTTTTTTTTCAAAAAAGAATTCTACATCGATTGAAAGAAAAGAACCAACTTGTTTCTATGCATCACTGAGGCATCATTTTAATCAATTTTTTGACATATTCAAAGACAGGTAATGTTTCATTGAAGAAAACTTTATGTTTGAATTGCAATATATTATACAATTGTTTAGAATATCAAAAATACTGAAGTAATAAAACAAATTTTATCTGTTATTGTGTTGTAGATTGCATAAAAATGTAATTATACAATTTTCTATATACAAACTTGGATTTGTGTGTCATCAATTGTGCCTGTGGCTTTGTATATATCCCCCGTGTAATTGTATATATGATAATCTGGCTTGTTTATGAAAAATGGTTTGAATGTTTATTGTATATGTTTGTATATATGTTTAAATATTTATATACTGCAGTAATGTATATGTTCAAATGTATATTAATTTAGTATATATGAATGAGTATGAGACAATTGTATATATTTATGAACTTGAGTATTTTGTAATATAGTTGTATAAGATACGTTTTCTGTTTTCTAATATTTATATACAAATTTATGCAGGAATGTATGTGTGGAAATGTATATAAATGTAGTATATACAAAGTCGTATGAGATAATTATATACATTTATGAAATTGAGTAACTCTTTTAAAAAAAATTAGCTGCAATATATTTGTATATGAGCATACGAAAATGAGTGTAATGTAATTTTGTTATTACAAATTAAACTTGTTGTACAAAATTCTTATGTCAATTGTATATATGGTATTTACAAATTACAATCTACTGCTATACTTTAGCCATAAAGATAGCTAAATACAATTGTCATTTATATATATATATATATATATAATGACTAGTATACGAGTCATTATATACATAATTTAAATAATTTGTATAAAACTAATAGAATATAAAAATTCCAATAAATAAGTACAATATGATTTTGGCATAAACTACACATCTACTTAAAATATTTTTTTATGTCTTTCGTTTATATAACTAATGGAAATATACAAATAACTAAAACACTTGTGAATTAAACATGCAATATACTATATTACTTAAAACACATAATTTTATGTATATTTGCACATAAGTAATAGAATATTCTATCTAAAATTGTATTTTAAGCTGGTACCTGATGATCTTGATGTTTTTCATATTTGTCAATTTCAGGTTCACTCACCTCTGATTCACTTGTTATGGCTTTCCTCTTAGTTCCTCTCTTTAATAATTTTAATACCGTTAGCTATGACGTTGTTAATAACTTTCTGAACTGCCATTGTATCTTTTTTTTCTTGGATCTCAATTCTTCCATTGATGTTCATCTTAAACTTGTTTGGATTTTGTCATAGCACTACATTAACCCCAAAATCTTGAGTCAAACCAATTGAAAACGAGGGTAATTTGTCAACAGTATTGACATGCAATGACATATCTTTGGTAAACCTCATAAATGGAGATGATGCATCCATTCTGATTTTGAAAAGCTTACAATCAAATAATTAGAACGATTTTTTTTTAAAAAAAATATGAAAAAACAAAGAAGCACAATACATATACAATGTTGAAGAAGGAAACAAAAAAAAAAGATTGATTCACGGCTATATTTTGACGGTTACCTATAAAAATTGAACGAAATATATGAGGGAGAACGTGAAATTTTTGACAATTCAAAAATTCAAAATAGGAGAGGAGGAGTGATTATAAGAGAAAGAGGTGGAATGGGATAGGAAAGATAAAATTGATTTATATATAATTATATACAAACTCAAAAAAAGATCTTTTACGTTTGGGTATAGAAAGAGGTGGTGAGTTCCATTAATTATAACAAAAAAATGAAACTATAATTATTGAAAGTAAATAAATTAAACTATACCTTTATTTTATAATTACTTAGAGATATTTGTCATCCCATATAATTTTTCCAAATTGTATCTATATATCAGAAAAAAGATGTATTTTAATCGGTTGATACATACTGATACAACCAATTATATTTATGTATAATAAAAAATTGATATGCTTATGATCAGAAAATTGTATTTGTGTATTTATTTTCGGGGTGATGTAATTTCCAAACATTGTATCAATGTTTTTTTTTTTTTTTCATTTGTGTATCACAAAAAATTGTACATATTATATATTATATATGTGTATTTATTTTAGGGGTGATAAGATGTACACTTACATCTTAGTTTCAAAGCTAATATATGTATCCATATGAGAGCTTGAGAGAGAGGAGAGACACCCGAGATATTTGAGAATTGAGATAGAAACAAAACTATGTATATGTTGTATCCTATTTTAAATTGAGATACAACCTGATATTCACTTCTCTCTCCTTTATCTCTCTTGATATCATTTGCTTCACTCCTCTATCTCTCTCGTACTCGCGGCCAACTCTTTACTCTCTAAAATTACGGTAATGAATTATAATTAGGTAAATTATAGCTATTATTTATAATTATTATTGAAATTATAGTTATTTATGAAAAAATTTCCATTTTCAAAAGGAAATTTAAAAATACATGAAAAATAAACTAATACACTATATCCACGCATGAAATTGTGGGATATATTGGAGATTCAAAGATATTAAAAAATATATTTTCTTCACGAGAACTACCTATTTCTTGTGAAGAAAGAAAATATCGAACGTTAACAACTAATTAATTTAATTTATTGTTACAAAAGAATTATCAATTGTAACAACTAATTAATGATTAACGAACGTTATAACCACTGGAATTTCGAAGTGTACTTGTTTAAGGCCAGAAATGTTGGGGCCCAACTTGGTCCTAGTTAGACAAAAGAGAAAAACAATTTATTTATTTTTGTCTCAAGAAAAAAAAAAGCTTATTAATGGAGAATATGTAAGAAAATTGGTTTTCAAAGGAGAATTTGTTAGAAATTAGGTCTTAGGCCTAACTCACACCCAAAAACTAGCTCAAAGGGGAGGATAATTGTCCAAGTCTTATAAAGAGTTCACCCATCTCATTAACCATCTATGTGAGACTTTTGTCATTCTTTAACACCCCACTTCACACTTAGTGCTTAGCATTTGGTGCGTGGACAATTTTGATTTTGGGGGCTCAACATCGGGTGAGAAGGATCCTTCTTTGATATCTTGTTGAAATTAGGTCTTTGGCCTAACTCACACCCCAAAAGCTAGATCAAAAGGAGGAGGATTGTTGAAGCCTTATAAAGAGTCCACCCATTTCATTAACCACCAATGTGAACTTTTGTCATTCTTTAACAAAATTAAAATAATTATTGTAGGGACTTTAGTTAAACTCCTCAAGAATTTTCAAAGCCTATAAAATTCAGAATTCATTTATTAACTTAACATAATTGTGGTTTGTTACGAGTAATTAGGGAAAGAGAAGAGTTTCGTGTCTGTGATTTATATAACCGTTTTGGAGGAGACATGTCACTTAAAGTACCTAGGGGTGTGCATCGGTCAGTTCGGTTCGGTTTTACATATTATTGGATCGATTTATCGGCTTTGAGTTTTAAAATATGCTAACCCAATAACAAACCAATAAGAAATTTTTTATCGGTTTTTGATTTATCGGTTTTTGATGTTATCGGTTCGATTTTCGGTTAATCCAATAAGAAAATGTCGATCAAATAATATATAATAGTACGTATGTTATAATTAAACGTTACCAACTTACCGCCAAAACATAAAAGGAAACTTTGAATGTTGATCAAATTACTAACATTCACAAACTTGCAAAAGTTATCGCCTACAATTACGAACTAGAATTAAAACTAAAATAAAATATTTCAATGAGACAATCTTGAACAGTTGCTTGATCTACCAGATAATCAACAAAGTTCTCACCAATTTTCTAACCAAAAAATTAAATAGCCTAAAAAAGAAAAAGACAGTCACCAGTTTAATAAACTATTAGAGTACATCTTTACATTTAATGACAAAATTGAACACACTTTGATGATGACCATATTTAATGAAATAGGCTCCATAAATGCATAACATCCACATTCAAATAACACGGTAAGCTGCATACTATTAGGCACAATTACTAAATTAACAATTCTATTTTAATTAGCAACTAATCCATTTATAGTATCATCACGTCCCTTAATTGACTCCAAACACTTCTAATTAGTAAATATGTATCATGTGTAGTGTAAGTTAAGCTTAACAATATGTAATATCCAACCTCATTTCCTAATTTATTACCTTGACAGAAGTCTTATGCTTTGAAAATCAAGTAAATACATGACTTAGAGCAACTTGTAGCTAGAGTGGCTTACCAAATATCAAGATCCAAGTGCAAAAAAGGAAGAGTTTTAACTCCTCATTAATCATTAAGAATGTTAGTATAAGCCAAATCTATAAAGAATTTACGTTAATCAATCAAAAATATGCTTATGACCAAAAATATCATTACTTTGTTCAAGCTGTTCGAGAACATCTATATCTTCCTCAACACTTATAGGTCGTGATTCACTTATTATCCAATCTTGAAGGCACACTAGAGTTTGCACTAATTTAGGAGTTAATGAACTCCTAATGAATCCAAGATACGTCCACCAGTGCTAAACGCACACTCAGATGCCACACTTGAAGTGGAATATCTAGCACATCCCGAGCTATCTCAGCAAGAACGGGAAATCTGGGTGAGTTTATTTTCCACCAAGACAAGATGTTGAAGTCTTGAGTTCAACTTCATTTTCTTCAGCAAGATATTTTTGCAATTTTGTTTTAACAGTTGTTGTATTTTCAGCTTTATGTTTCATTAGATCACCCATGAATGTCCCTAAAGATCCTATCGATTGGACAACACTGCCTGAACTTGAAAGTAGTGAACTGAAATTTTCAAATGCAGAACTAGATAAAGATGAAGAGTGTTGACTACCTTTATCTTTAGAAAGAGACTTTACATATTCACCAAACAACAATTCCATGTGGTCTCTAACTCCTTTCTCTAAAATTGGAGCTTCTTTCCCAAACATCATTTGAAGTGCAAAACCAACTAAAAAAAATTGTGACGAGGATCCAAAACGCAAGAAATAAAAATTATTTTGTTCATTTTCTTTGGAGTACCCCAATACTTATCAAATTTTTCTCATATTTGAAGCAATTTTACCCAAAAGATCATCACTATCATCTTCGCTTGATATCAATTATTTCAAATAACAAGAAACCTCACAAAATTTAAGAAAATGTGAGTTTGTTGTGACGTAGTGTGATCCAGATACTTCTCTGATAAGATCATGAAAAATTTGAAGAAATTAGCAATTTTTCTTACATTGTCCCAGTCATCACTCACCAACATCGCTTCCATTTTCATCCTTTCCATCTTCATCCTCAACAAACTGAAGGTACTGTAATAAGCCAATATCATGAGCAGAATAGCTTGAAAATGCATTTTCAAACTCAATAGCTCTATTTAACATCAAGTATGTGGAGTTCCATCTTGTAGAAACATCCAAACTTAAAGATTTCTTACAATTAATATCAACATCTTCACAACATTCTTGGAACCTCTTACATCTTGCAGGAGACAACCTTATGTATTTAACTGCTTTTCTAACCCGTTCAATAGACACAACAGATATCTTCAAACCATCTTGAACAACAAGATTTAGAATATGTGTCATACACCTCACATGAAGGTGTTCTCCATTCATGAAATTGATCCCCCGTTTAGTGAACATCTTAGACAACTCTTTCACAGTCACGTCATTCGAACTAGCGTTATCGACTATGATGGTAAATATTATATCTAAGCCCCAATCACGCAAACACTTAATAATCTCACTAGCCATAATTTCACCATTATGGCTGGAAATTGGACAGAAGTTGATTATCCTCTTATGCATAATCCATTCGTTATCGATCCAATGTGTAGTGATACACATATAATTAATCTGTTGCAAAGAGGTCCAAGATTGTGTTTGACGCATAACATTTGAGTTAATACTTTCATCACCCAGGATCACAACCTCATCAGTTGAAATATTTTCAGCCATATGTGTGTCTCTGTAAAATATGATTTCAACAATAGTCACTAATCATGCAACAATAATGAAATAATTTCAAGGTAAACTAAAGAGAAACTAAAGAGATTTTAAAGGAAGTATTCAACATTGCTGAAAAGGAAAAGACTTTTTAAGAAAAATAATCAAATGCTTACCAGATTTAATCTAAATTAGGGTGTTTGATTCTGGTTGTATATATTATTTCAGAGCGAGATCATATTTTTGAGAAATTGAGTATGGAGAAATAAGAAAAGAATAGAGATTACAGAAGAAGAAATTACACAATGATAAATATTAGAGAAGAAGAGAAATTAGAAAAGGTTAAAAAATCCTCACCATCGTTGTTGTTGTTGCAAAACCTCCCCGAAGACTTATTGGTTCTTGGATAGTTGCGGACTTGCCGTTTCTAACCCTACAAAGTAAAGACGAAAGGCGCCAAAAGTATAAGTACTAACTATTGAGATACTGAAAAGCTAATATTGAATCTATTTATGTATTAAATTATGTATATTTAATATTGAGGAAGGGTAAAGTAGTAAATAACTATCGTCGTATTGGGGTATCGATTTACCAATAACCCAATAGGAAAAACCTCGACCCACTAACCCAATAATTATTTTTCTAAACCCATTAAAAACCCAATAACCTAATAAAAATAACCCAATAACATTTTATTGGTTCAGTTTATTGATCGGTTCATTTTTTTGCACACCCCTAATGGTACCTTTAGAGTGTTTTATTGGATAATGCGGACGTGGAAGTAAGGTTTGCCATACACGCTATTTTCAAGAGAGAGAGAGAGAGAGAGTTTTAAGTAGTTTGGTCAGTAATTCAGGGTAGGGATGACATCGATAATGATGTAACACATCACATTGGGTAGCATGGATGAAATGGAAGCGTGCCTTGGAGTTTTGTGTGATAAGAAGGACAATACCATCTAAACTTAATTAAAGTTATATTTTATAAAGTGGTGGTTAGGTGTGCAGTGTTGGCAGAACTCACATATTCAAAAGATGCATATTGCGGAGACGATGATGTCGAGATGGAAGCGTGAGCATACTAGGAGCGACAAGATCTGGAATAAGGTTATTGGGGAGAAGGTAGGAGTGACCTCTGTGGAGAACAAGATGAACGAAGCGAAACAAAGATGGTTTGTATATGTTTACATAAGGTGTGTCGACACTCCAGTGAGGAGGTGCAAAAGGTTGGTTGTATCCTTGTAGGGGGTATACGGAGGGGTAGAGGTAGACTAACAAAGTATTAGGGAGAGCTGATTAGAAAAACCATGACAAGATTTCATATTATTAAGGACATGAATAAGATAAGGAGTGAAGATTCTTTATTAGGGTAAAAGGTTAGTAGGACTAGAGTGTTGCCTTGCATTATGATGATTTAGACTTGTTAGTGTTTGACATAGTACTAAGCATACCCTCGTAGCTCTTGTCATATGTTGTTTATTATATTTTGATATATCACATTGTTTTAGTATTGGTATTGTTTAATTTCTTTTTGTGTAGACTTTACATTTTTTCTTCTTATCAACTGTTAGACTTCCTTCTTTATTTTCTTCTTTTTTATTTACCTTGATTTGATGCACTTGAGCTGAGGGCCTTTTGAAAACAGTTTTTTTTTACCTTTACGTGATAATAAAAATGTTTGCATACACTCTATCCTTCCCAAACCATTTTTACGAGATTTCACAAAATATATGATTTTGGCCGTAATATATTTAAAAGAAAAAGAAGAAGAAGAGAAGTCATGAATGAGAATAGGGCGTGGAACATGACAATTGAATAGATAGATGTAGGACATGCATTAGATATTCTTGCACACTTGATGAAGAAATTGATCAATCAAGCACATTGAGGGCCAGAGAAATGAATTACATAAGATTTAATCAAGTGACTAATAATAGTTGAAAGAGAAATCCTTGAATACTTTTCTGTCTATCTAATATGTCCAAAGTTCTTCTAGGATGGGCATGATATTATATGCCAAGTGGTGGGCTCAAGTCAACTTTAGAATCTTTGATATTCTAATTACAAATTCAATTGTATACTACATTACAATATACCAATCAATAAGATTGAACATAAATTAGGGGGAATTTTTTTTTTTTTTTTTGAAAAAGAAGGGAGTTAGCTACTTATTCTCTTTTAACTCTTTTTTTTTTTTTCATGTTTCTTAGTTGGTAGAAGTTCGGGAAATTTTTTAGATACTTAATTAAGATTGATAAGGTAAAATCCAACTCTTCTTACTTGTACTTATCTCTATTGATATCTTTTTAATTTTAATAAAAGACCGCTAAATATTTTGTATGGTAATAAATTTGCTTTAAAAATAAAGGAAAGGAACAAAGAAAATTTGGATTTTTTCTTTAATTATGACATCATCATTTATTTCCATGTTTTTTAATTGGTATAACATTATAAATAACATATAATATAAGTGAAAAATTGGTTTCATCATACTTTCTCAGAGAATTTTTTTTCTTAAATAAAAAAAACAAGATGGAGTCGGTATTTTATAATAGGTGAAGATATTTCATCGGATGCCTTTTTTTCGTATGATTGGATTAATTTCTGAACTATCATTTAGATCAAGTTGGAAGCAAATAAATACTATGTTTTGAATATTTTTGACATATTTATTGAGAGTGAAAGTGGGACAGATCCATCAAAATCAAATATTTTTGTTCAAAAAGTACTTGGAATATATTTTAACAATGCAAGGCCCCCTCTTCCAGGCGACAAAATACAAACACAACTGAAAAGGGGTACAAACCTTGTCCAATTGTGTCTTTGTTAGGCACTTCTCGTAATTTAATTGAGTTTAATATTTAGGATTTTCAATGTATTAAATTTATAAATAAAAATATGAGACATATCCAATACTTATTAAAGATTTAAATACAACAACAATAATAATATATTCATAATTACATAAAGTGAAGTCTGAAAAGCATAAAATGTAAGTATATCTAACCTCTACTTTAAAAGTAAAGAGATAATTATTTCGATAAACCTCACTCAAAGAAGAACAAGTCCAGTATAGAGAGAAATAACAGAAATTCAATCCTAAATTATAGTCATAGATAAAAACATAATCGAAGTAATAACCCAACTCAAAAGGACAAAAAGAAAACTACAAGAATAATACTACACCTAATAGCAGCTAATATTCAAAGTATACGAAACAATGATATGTTCGAACTACGACTACGGCTACACTTGACAATCTAACCGACCTACTATTCTAATCTGGTGTCTTCATACTTTCTCTATTTAGAAAAGAATGACTTACTTTGATTTAACACAGAGTTTAACAAAAAAAAAATCAATTTTGTAATCCTACATCAAAGTTATGTTAAAAAACTAAAATTAAAATGTTATCAAAAAAAGGAATATGATCATTTGTTTTTATATAGAATAAAAAAGAAAATATGTTATTCTTTTTTAAAGAATGTAAGTACTTAAGAAGCACATAACTGAGCTCGATCTGGTTGGGTTCGAGTTGATTGGATAAGGCCAATTAGACTCGAGGTTGACTATTGATCTGCCCGAGAGACATTATGAGTGAGCTCAAGCTGGAAAGTGATGTCTCCGGTGAGAGATCCAACTGGTTATAGAGTGAGTGTGTTTGTCGTGCAATATATGTCGAAGTCATGTTAGGGACTGAATCCAGGATTCTCTCAGTTCGATGTAATAAGGACCAACGTTTTCGGGTTAGGGTTCATCCATATGTCATAGTCTGGTTCATCCATTTGCCAAGCACAAATCCCTCACTTTTCAGATATCCAATGAAATGTACCCCAAAAGTGGAAGAATTACCAATTTTGTGTTTCGATGTTCTAACCATGTTAGCTCAGGTCACTATGAGCCCCAATGCTGCTATGAATGCTTGTTGATTAAACGTCTATCGTAACTTATCTAGTATAAAACCAAACATATTGAATAAATCATGTTGATGAAGTTTGATTTTGAAGAACATTTGGTTGGTCAAAATGTCAATGTTCACAGTATGATTGAAGTAGTAATTTTAACTTAGTCTAAGTGGAATACGAGAAGCACATACTTGACAGTTGCATTTGCTCTACAATCTGCAGAATTCAGAGGATTACAACTGATCTGGAAGAAGCCTTTTCTCGTCGTTGTCAAGCCTCTCATCTACGTTGTAATCTATATCAATCATGGTGAGTTCTTTTTTGTGCATTTCATTTTCTTCATCGGAAGGAGGATGATAGTCTGTTTTATCAATCCGTTGCAACTCTGTGTCTATTAATGCATCCATTTTAGCACGGTCTCTGTCACGTGGATATGTACAATAAAGGAATGAATAGATGAAACAACAAATTGTTATTGGAATGCCTATAGCAGTGTAGAGTGCCTTGGCAAGTGCGGCTGCATTCTCTCTATCTGTTTCAATTTCCTGTGAGCCCGTTGAGTCTTTAGGGATTGGTTTAAAACCATAAACATGTTGAGCTAAAATACCAACCACTGGAGGAGCAAATGATGCCAGTATAGACTCAAATGATCGATCCAGAGCATAGATGCTTGTTCGAGCTCTCTCAGGAACTATCTCCGCAAAAATTGGACTGCAAACATGTCATGTTGATTAAGTTAAAGACAAAAGGATCTACGCAAGAAAATCAGAATGATATTGTGGTTCGAAGGAAAAACATACTTGTTTGTTGCTGGACCATTCCAAGATATTGTTAATCCCATGATGAACAAGACTAAACCATGGATTGCAGCTGTGGAAGGATCATCAGGCAATCCGAGAAGCAAGATTGCAGCTAAAGGGATCGCTGAGCCAGAACTTATCTGAGATAGAATTATTCTACCAGAATTCGGAAAGTGTTTTGCAAGGACATCTCCCATTTTTCCTCCAAACAATCCACCCATTGAAAGTGCAACATTAAACAAAGTCAAGAGCAATGCCGTTGTCTTGTGGGAGAATCCAATAAGCTCCAACCACATAGGTGTAAATGACAACGATGACCAAGGGAACGACCCCGACACTCCCTGAGCAACAAGTATTTGAAAAGAAGGTACTTTCACAACTGCTCTTGCTTCTTTTAGCAACTCCCTTACTTCTTCTCTAAATGGTTTTTGGGGAGGTTTCTCTTTTACATTGCCATAATTGTCAATAAATCGAGGATCTTTGGCAAAAAGACGGACCAATATACCAACTACAACACTAATAAAACCTACCAGATGGAAGGAAATTCTCCATCCAGCTATTCCCATGAATGATGTTTGAGCTAATAACACCGATATAAGCCCGCCAAGGATAGAGCCAAAGTTCCCTGTCAACTGTAGCCAACCAAAAGCTATACCGCGGTTGCTTTCATCCGTTGAATCAGCTACTAGAGATTGGATTGCTGGTCCAACTATCGCCAGTCCTATTCCATTCAAACCTCTGGAAATGGCAACCTATTGAAGAATGTGAGTTTTGCTAAACAGTAATTATATGATGCTTCTCATAACAATTGAAAAAAAACTATCTGAAATGCCATAAAAGTACAATCGAATTGTAAAAATATTGCAGACTGAAAGAACCTTTATTTAAGACTTCAAAGGCAAAGAAGACCGAGTAATTCCTTTTATTATATAAAAAAGATTAGTAATATTCCTGGCTCCTAAGAAAACAGGGGTTACCAAGAACCAAACTTTATACATCAATTTGTTAATACAGTTTAAAATGTTATAATATAAAGCTGTAGAACAGATGAAGACAGTAATTTTATTTAACCTGAGTAAAAGTGGAAGAAAGGGCTACAAGAAAGGTAGCAGCAGACCAGAGAAAGGCACCAAGAGCAATAACATGAGTTCGATTTTGACGGCCGGAGAGATAAGCAGCAAGAGGGTAACAAAGACATTGAACTATAGATCTGATAAGAGTCAGAGAACCAAGTCCAGTTGGATCAGTATGCAAAGCTTTACCAACTTCTTTATAAACTCCGGGCAATAACGACTCGTCGGCGCGTTCCATTATTCCGCCGAGGTTCACTAATAATAAAGTCAACCATTCTGATTTCATGTTCTTCATCGCCGGCTCCGGCCAGTTTGGAAAAAACGGGTGATGGGGTGCGCTAATAAAATCAATTCTTATTTTAGGAAACGGATATGTGGGACCCATATGGATTTAGTATAATTGTTTTGCGCAAAAAAAAAGGGGGGAAAAGATTTACGGTGTGTTTTGGTAATATTAAATAAAAATATATTACCTTAGGATATTAAGGGGGTGGTGTTCGTGGGCGAAAATGGAATTATCAAGAGGTATTGGGCAAACTTGAAAATTTTTTTCTAATAACAAAAAGATTATTTTTTTGAATAAACATATTTTTCAAAAAATTATTTTGATTAATTAAATAATAATAATAAAAAGAAATTCTCCACACATCATTAATAGTGTAATAGTAAGATTTTTTTTTGTGAGACGATGATTTTTTCTTTATAAGTGGCGGATATATTTATAAGTCATTAAATTCCTACGCTATTTTGGTGCTAATTTTATGGGTTGATTAGCTTTTTTAATTTTGAATATCTTTTGGAGATCTTTTAAAATTGGGTGTAAGAAGATTTTAACTTTTAATTACTTTCCTATAACGTTTATAAAATTGCCTAATGTATAAGCTTCTTGATTTTATGGGTTTATTTAGATATCCTAATCTTGAAATATTTGTGGAGATTCTTTTGACATATTTTGTGTAAGGAAATTTTGATTACTTTCAGTAATATTTAAATATCCTTTGACAAAATATTGGGTGTAAGAAGAATTTAATTACTTTCTGCAGCGTTTGGAGATCCTTTGACATATTAGGTGTAAGGATATTTTAATTACTTTCAGTAATGTTTAAATATCCCTTTGACATAATATTGGGTGTAAAGAGAAATTAATTACTTTTTGAAACATTTGGAGATCCTTTTGACATATTAGGTGTAAGAAGATTTTAATTACGCTCAGTAACGTTTAAATATCCTTTTGATATAATATTGGGTGTAAGGACAATTTAATTACTTTCTGTAACGTTTGGAGATCCTTTTGACATATTTTGTATAAGGAGTTTTTAATTACTCTCATTAACATTTAAATATCCTTTTGACATAATATTGGGTGTAAGGAGAATTTAATTACTTTCTATAACGTTTGGAGATCCTTTTGACATATTTTGTGTAAGAAGATTTTAATTAATCTCAGTAACGTTTAAATATCCTTTTGACATAATATTGGATGTAAGGAGAATTTAATTACTTTCTGTAACGTCTGGAGATCCTTTGACATATTAGGTGTAAGGAGATTTTAATACTTTCTATAACATTTATAAAATTTAACTTCAAGTTTCTTAATATTTTAAACTTGTAAGTGGTATATATTAGAAAATTTTCCAAATAGTTGAGAGTCATAAGGTCTAAGTCAATTGATTATGATCATCTATCGTAGTTTTGGTGGATACAGTTTTCTCATACATATTACTAGTGAGAGGTGCTAGGTATGCACAAAAGCTGATCCGAACATCACGATCACTTCAAAAAACACAAAATTTCACATGTGATATATGTTTCCTTTAATTATAGGTGAGTGAGGGAGCTATTAACTCTATGTCAGTTAGATTATTGTTTACAGAAGCATATTTTTCAACCATTTAGATAACCACTCAGAGTTAACTCCAAAGAAAGTTTTTAAGTTGCAACACCTAAAGATGTAGAATTGACCTAAGAAATATCCAGGAAACTTTCCCTTTCCTCAGTCACTATCATGTATATTACTTTATTATAGAATTTCCTACCATATAATTAAAAAAGTTATACTTAGATATATGTATATTTATTCCTAAATACACTAAAATAGGGAGAGAGACGAGCGATATTTTATAATGTATTTGAGATATATGTGAATCATACTAGATACACACTATATACATGTATCTATTTATATATGTTGTCATTTGCATGTATCTAGATATCATATATATAGAAGAATGGCGAGCAAGATGAGAGAAAAGTCAGGGAGATCTGCTAGGTATCTCAAATACATGTAAATTCCCTTGAATATAATGTATCTTGAACAAATTTGACCTCATGTATCTTGAGACATATATCTGGAAGTATTTGACCGTATCTGAATGCATCGAAATCTAGCAAGATACTTAATATTGCAATCTAGATTGTATCTAAGTAATTAACTCTTAACACTACACCAAAAGAGACTTTTAGCGGCAATAATATTCCTTTTAGTAGCAATATTTATTGCCACAAATACATTAATCGATATTTGATTAAATATCGTTGAATTCAATATCATTAAATTCTTTGGTGACATTTATGTCGAGTACCGCTAAAGACCCTTATTATCGCCACTAAAAATAATTACTTTTAACAGCATTTCTTTAGCGGCATTTACTATTGGCATTAAAGCTACCACAAGAACAAGCATATTTGTAGCTTTGGCTATTGCTGAAGATAGTAAGTATCACTCAATCGTCGTAACATTTTAAAACTGATTATATAATCACCTTAATTCACATATTTAATCCTCTTTTATGACATCAAAAATAAATTGCACAAAAAGTATAATTTCAAAGATAGTATAAAAGAGCTACCCAACTATTAATAAAAGTTGGGATGGTCCAAAATATATATAATAAAATAAGTTTATAATAAATATAGTTATAATGTGTTTATATATATAAAAAAAAAATATTCAAAAGTATAGAAAATATACACTGACTATACATTATGATAAACATACAAGTTAATTATAGCTAACATATACATGAACACTACACTGAATATGCATTATGATACACTTAAAAACTGAATATAGCCTATATATACCTGAGTTGCACATTGATTATACATCATAGCACACTCAAGAAAACTAAATATAGTTCAACAATACATGAAGTATACACAACCGATTATCAAACCAGTTTGTTTCTAATTTTTATCACACTAACTAAAGAAAAAGGAAACGAATAAAAATAGTTAAAGCCAATATTGATTATGAAGCAGGAGATGATTGAGAAGCAAAAACGATTTTATTGTAAGTAATTTTACTTTTTTCAATTATATTCCGATCAACTCAAAATCACATCTCTTCTGTTGTCCTCCTTTATATATATACTAGTAAAAGACAGGGAAACTTTCACATATATTTAATTACTCCCCATAGCTAGAGTTATAATTACAAATTGTAGCTACATGTTATATGGTAGAGAGAGGCGACTGAGACAGGGAGAGAGAGGAGAGAGGCGAGAGAGAGGGGGAAAAGAGTGGGAGAAAGGTGACTTGTATGTGTATATTGGTTAGCTAATTATATATTATACATATGCATTTGTATATATGGCAAGAGAGATTGGGAGAGGGAGGAGGGAGGCGAACGAGACTGGGAGAGAAAGGAGAGAGGAGAGAGGAGAGAGGAGAGAGAGATCAAGATGCAGAGGAGATATGCGAGAGACAGAGAGGACAGAAAGTGGGAGAGAGGTGAATTGTGTATGTATATGATTGTATATTTTACATATACATTTGTATATATGGCAAGAGAGATTGGGAGAGGGAGGAAATAGGTGAGCGAGACCGGGAGAGGGAGGAGATATGCGAGTGAGATCGAGAGAAGGAGGAGAGATTCAAGAGAGAGAGGGGCATACAGTGGGTGAAAGGTGAATGTATATGTATATAAGTGTATATTATACATATACATTTGTATATAGCGCAAGCGAGACTGGGAGAAGAGGAGAAAGGTGAGCGAGATTGGGAGAGGGAGGAGAGAGACGAGCGAGAGAGGGCAGAGAGTTGGAGAGAAATGAATTGTATATGTATATAGGTTAAATAATTGTATATTATACATATGTATTTGTATATTCTGGCAAATTATACATATACAAACATGACTAATTATACAAATTCGAAGTCACCCCACATAATTAATGTATAATGTTAGTGGTGAATGGTAATTATAGCAAATTATAACTATGATGAGTAATTAAATAGTATAAATTTGCTTTGTTGCGTAATTTTCCCAAAAAAATAGCCCATGTTGTGCACAGGCCCAAAAATATATGTGGAATATTTAAGATATTTTCTTTTAATATAGAATTTTATAAATTAGTTGGTCCGAACTTTTTTCTCTAAAATTCAAAAAGAAGATTTGTGCTTTGTTCAATTCGCGTTAATTAGCATGACTTAAATTTTTCCTTTAAATTTATATATATTGACAATGAAATTAATTTAATTTAATTAAGCATTAAAGTAATTTGAGGAGTTTATTTATCAATATTAATAGGAGTTTATTTTTATTAAATTATCACCTAATTAATGTTATTATAAAGTATTGAAGTAAGTAAAATAATTAAGTGTAGAGGGTGTCGGTAAACATAATGAAATAAGTTAAACTTTAATAATTAATTTTATTATGGAATTAAAATAATCCATTACTAAGTTTATTAGAAAATATTAAAGTAAGTAAAATGAAACATTGTGATTTGATAATAATAATAATAATAATAATAATAATAATAATAATAATAATAATAATAATAATAATAATAATAATAATAATAATAATAATAATAATGATAACAATAATAATAATTTTATATTTTAATAAAAATTTTGTAAGTTTTATTAGAAAGTATCAAATTAAATAAAATAATTAATCGCTGAGGGGGTGGGAAACATAATAAAATAAGTAAAAGATTTAAAATTACTTCTATTAAGAAATTAAAATAAGTCATTAGTAAGTTTTTATTAGGAAATACTGAAGTAAGTAAAATGAAATATTATTATTTCATAATAATGATAATTTTTTATAAATATTTGCGATAAAAAAAATTGGCATTATTATAAGTTAAAATTATCGAAATAATCTTCCGTCAACAAGCAAGTACATTGACGAAGAATAAATGTCAGAGCTAAAAATGATTCTATAATTGCGAAAAAATTGTATGGAACCAAAGGGAATACTTTTTTATTTTTTTTTCATAAAAATTGAAATAACTAAAATATAAATAATTAAATTTTGATTATTAATATTTATATAAAATTAAAGGTGGAAGTACTTAAAAAGAATTTTTTTTTTTAAAAAAGATTGTTTGAGATTTAAAACTGAGACCTTAAACATAAAAAGTTAACCTTTGACCAGGGGCGGACCCACATGGTGTCCGTCGGGTGCTCGAGCACCCATTAACTTCGTTACGAAATATATATATCTATGTAGAAATCGATAGGTATTTGTATAAAATTAACATAGAGCACTTAATAAATAAATCATATAGTTGGCCCAATGGTTCTAGGATGGGTACTTAAGACTCTTTTAGTGTTGGTGTACCAAGGTTCGAATCTCATTGTTAATACATATTTTTTACAGTTTCACTTCAGAGCACCCACAACCTTAAAATCCTAGATCCACCACTGACTTTGACCAATAAGTGTGTTATTCCCCCTTTTTTTTTATACTAATATATATATATATATATATATATATATATATATATATATATATATATATATATATATATATATATATATATATATATATATATATATATATTAGTATAAAAAAAAGGGGGAATAACACACAAAGTTTCTGTCGAATCAAGTAACAAGTATTGGAATTGCTTGAATTGCATCAAAACATATACACTCTCTTTACTCATTATTTATTTCTGAAGGCGTCATAGTTTAAGCGCACTATCTTTCATGGCCTACAAACACCATCTCATAGTCTAAGAGTTTAATTTTGCTTATTATGATCCGAAGGTATTATAGTCTAAAGACATCATTTTTCATAACCACGATCAACATTTTTGTGACCTGAGCATTTAATTTTTGTGCATCATAGCCTTATACATAGTAACCTTAGACATCATCATCATTGTCTTGAGACAAATGTCATAGTCTATATGAAAATTGCATCATGTATATATATTATTTTACCATTTAATTGATATATATGTCCTAACAATTTATTTAGTCAGATTACCAGCTACACATTTACAGATTGCAAAAAAGATCAACTACTCTTTCATATACAACTTTCATACCTATATATATCGCAATAAATGTCTTTTCACTTTCCACGTTCCTTACGCTATTCATGCTACATCAAGCTCTAACCTTATCTATGTAAGTTGTTATCACTCTTATTCGAAGCTCGCACCGTTATTTCAGTTTTATAAACTCCGTTCATCCTTAAATCTAGAAGTACACACAAACTGATTCTCGTAATATCAGAGATATATAGGTCATTTAAAACCAAAGTCTTAGCCACACCATTTTCCACAATTCCATATTATTCCAATTGATTCCACTAACACCTTTTCATTAGTTCGACAAAATCGACTACTTAGTGAACGTTGTTTGCCAACAAATCATCCTTCATTCTCAAGCAAACAAGGGGCAACTCTTGATACCAAATTTTTATCGAATGATAACCCTTTTCGAATTGCTATTTGATTAAATACGTATTTTAAGACCTATTTCTTTTATTACGTGTATAAAAGTTTAATCAATTTTCTCTAAAAAATAATATATTTTAATAATCATATATATATATATATATATATATATATATATATATATATATATATATATATATATATATATATATATATATATATATATATATATATATGATTTGGTAAAGCTTTGAGATTCTTTCAAAAGATTGACATGTTAGACTACTTCTATGTTATATTGAACACTTATTTTTCCTCCTAATAGATTTAAAGGTTTGAAAAATAATTTGTTCTTAAGTTATATTATAAAAATATTCAAAGGTTAATATATATATGAAAAATTAAGAAAATTGTCTGGCTAATTTCTATGATTTATAAAAATGGTGAGATTGTATGTAATACTCCTCCAACTTCCTACAAGGTTCCATAAAGGTTTCTCGAAAAATCCATTCAGAAATCAAATCAACAAATATTCATAGGCTAACTGTTAGAATTCTGACCCGCAAATTTGTCTAAGGCTATATGTTCCTTTGCAGATTATAGCAGTTACGTCTTGTAAAACAAATAAAATAATAACACAATATTTTACCGCGAAAAATTCCAACTCATAAAGAGTAAAAACAACGACCTAAACCTCATCTAGGATTCAACTCTACTTCTTTAAATTTTGAGTCTCAACAAAAGATTACGAACGATGTAACCTAGCTAAAAAATTGTAAACTCTAATTCCTAGCGACCCAAGACAAGAAAACGCCAGGATTAAGTCTTTTACCGTCCGTCAAGTTTCTCAAACTTTTTAGACGAATCCTACACATACTTGATTGTAATTAAAACTCTTAATTACAATCTTACAACTTTTCCTCACAAACTGGCAACACTCCCTAAGTAAATTTCAAAACTCACTCAAATTCTTGATCGTGTTTTGATCTTCTCTCTACGTAAGTGCGCAATTTTCTCAAGCAAAACTATTTCCTATTTATAGATTTGGACTTGAATCCAAAACATATTTCAACTAGAAATCCTACTTGTGCTCTGCTTCCTTTTTCTCTTGAAACTTAGTATTCCTACTTTGTGTGGAACTCCTAGTTCAACTCAAACTTATTTTTGCCGCATCTTCAACTCCTTGTTCAACTCGAACTTAACTTATGCCGCATCTTCAACTCGAACATCCTTGTCTTTAAACCAAACTCGACTTGGACTTCTCTTGCATTAGGACTTCTCTTTGCGCTTTGCTTCGAAAGAAAACTTCTTACGTGATTTTCCTTAATAAGATTAAAAAAACTGTTTTCCTTAAGTGAATAAGAAAACTCTATTGATAGATAATTTCTTCTTCGACTTGGTTTAAACAAACACCTTGTATCATGTGGGCACGACCATTTCTATGTGGTTTAATATTTGCCAAAACATATAGTTTTTAATAAACTTTCCCTTTTTGACAATAGCAAACCCCATCTTCTTGCATTGATCAGGTAAGTAAACACATACATTCATATGCACACTGCTTCCCCTTAACCGATTAGGAAGTGGTTTTTCTATGTTAAGTAAGCTTCCTAATAAATTATAAAGCTACACTTAATTTCTGAATCCTTCTTCCCATACGACTTGGGTAAACTCAATTCACGTTTGCTCAAACTTTGGAATTCTTTATCCAGTAGGCCTTGGTAAACTCAATTCATGTTTGCTAACTTGCTCCAATATGCACCTTTTGTCAGTCCTCAAAATATACATATTCATGTGCACCTAACACTAATACACAAAAAATTGAAAAAATCGCCTAATTTTTGTAAATGACCATTAAATGTCCAAAAATCTCTTTAAAAATGGCGAGACAATATTTGCCAGACCCCCAACTCCATATGAAGATTCCATAAAGGTTTCGGCAAAAAATCGTTTCGAAGTCATATCATCAAAATATTCATTGCTAACACACACGAAAAATTGAGAAAATCATCTAATTCTTGTATATTGGCCCCTAAATGCCTAAAAATCACTCCGAATAGGGTGATACTGTACGTACAACTCCCCCAATTCCTTATGAAGGATTTCATGAAGATTTCACATAAAATTCGTCGGGAAGCCATATCACCAAAACATGCATGAGCTAACACACACGAAAAATAGTGAAAATTGCCCAATTCTTGTAATTGGCCCCTAAATGCGCACAAATCACTCTAACATAGTGATACTGTACGTACTGCCCCCAACTCCCTTAGGAAGAATCCATAAATGTTTCACAAAAAGTTCATCCGAAAATCATATCACAAAAAAAAAATCCAAAAAGTACATCTGAAAATCATATTAAAAAATTCATAGCCTAACGCACACGAAAAACTGAGTTAATCACCTAATAATTGTAATTTGGATGCCTAAATACCCAAAAATCACTCTGAAAATGGTGAGACAATATTTACTAAACCCCCCAATCCACTATGAAGGGTTCCATAAAGGTTTAACAAAAATTCATTCTGAGACCATATCACTAAAATATTCAAGAGTGTACACATGAAAATTTAATAACGCATAATTCCTGTAAATTGGTCTCTATATGCTCAAAAGTCACTCAAAAATAGTGAGATCATACGTATTTCTCCTCCAACTTCCAATAAAAAGATTCATAAAAGTCTCACAATTTTTTTTTCAAAGACATAACAATAGAATATTCATGGGCTAACTGAATATAGTGACTTTGGAGTAACTAAATAAACACTTTTAACATATGAAAGGGGTGTAAGATTGAACTTTAATCAAGGATGCTTGGACATATCCATAACCATACTTAAATTTCAAGTTTGTCATTGCGTAAGCATACAATAAGAGAATGCTCTCCTCAAATGACACTAATGAAGCTAGAATTTGTGTGTAGAAAAAACTAAGTTTTTTGGACAATAAAGAAATTAATTAGAGCTCTTCTCAAGAATTATTTATATATTGCTAGGAATAAAAATTGGTAGTAGTTTTTTGATAAAAGGTCTGAATTTTTTTTCAGGAAAAAGGATATGAAAGGGGATAACTTTTTTTTTTAAAAAAAATATTTAATTTGGGTTTTCTAAAGTTTTGAAAAAATGGAGATTATTTTGTATATTTCAAGACTTTGAAAGTTAAAGCATATTATATATTTTTCAAAGACTTCGAGACTAGGCTTGAAAAATTTTAAACTTCTTTTATTGATGTCATTACAAAGAGTTGCAATGAACTTATATTGTATTGAAATGGATTATTGAAATAACACATACAATTGTAAGAGTTCCTCATTTTAACTACTCCAACTAGTAACGAACTTGAAAGAAGTAGAAACAATAAGTTAGGAGGGAGGGAGGTTCCAAATTAATCGAAGTAACTAATTAAGAAATAAGAGACTCATACCATCACTCTAATCGAGTATTTCCCTCTTTCATATATAGGAATCTTTATAGGGTTCCAAATGTAATTTGACTATCTTTTTACATAGGTTCTCCAACTAAATTATATTTGTTGTTTTTGGGGAGTTGAACAGAAGGAAAAGAGGCTCCTAACTAAAGATAGCTTGTCTCGCTCAGAAGGTGAGAAGAGTTGCGCAGTTCTCTCAATTCTCAAGATTTGTGGTGCCACTTATTTTTTGCTTCAAAAAAACAATCTAATCATTAGCTATCTATTTAGTGCTCCGTTACTGCATGATAGTAGTAGTAGTATATTAGGGGGTGGCTTATTTGAATGGACAATCTTGCTATGCAGCTGCCTTGCAACAACACCACAACTTTATGTCACTTGCCTTTTCGTTTTATGATTAAGAAAAAAAGAAAAACTATTGAAATATGTGATTTAATTATCTGTTTAATTATAGATCCTCTCACTAAAGAGTAAAGACGAATCTTTAAAGTTAAAGTTAATTTTAATTACAGTAAAATAATGTTGTGTTACACGGAATGAAATAGGAGTAAGATATGCACCCTAGGCATTGGGATTAGCAAAGGACAAGAAGACATTTTAAAATCAAGAAATCCCATGTGTCAACTTTGCCTTTTTCTTTTGTAGGCCTTTTTGTTTTAAAATAGAAATGAGGTTTTCTACACTGTTTTTGTAATTTAGTTTATATATGTGTACACCACTTTTTCATTTCTCTATAGGAGTTTCTGGATCCATGCCCTAGGAAAGTTTACTTTGTCTTGAGTAAATGTAGTGCTTGTCCTTTCTCTTTTTGAGTCCCTACCTAATTAAATATTACTATATATGATTCTCATCACATTAATTAGTGATCTTTGTATTTCAATATGGGGCATGGTAACTTTTTGCCAAAAGTCCTCAACCTTTTAACCAAATCTTAGATTCTAACTTTCTTGGTGTTGAGAAATGATCAGATCACAACTAAGTTTCTTGAGGGCCATGTGATCCAATGATGAGACTCACTTAAAGATATAATAATCTGTATAACCTTTAGTTTTTTAGTGTAGAGAAATGAGATCACAATTTTATTTCTTATTTTTCTTAGTTAGGAACCTTGGTTTTGTAACTTCTTTTTTTTTTCCTTTGCACTATTTTAAAAAATAATTTTTTTGTGGGAATTAATTAAAGATAATAGCTTAATTGCTGATAATTTATTTTTCTAGTAACAATTATCATGCATTGTAAATATCCCTAATAATTATAGTGATATCGAATTCAATGACTATTAACTAATATGTTAATGACATGTTTGTTTATGTGCTTATTTATTAATGCTAAAGATTGTCTTTAGGTTAACAAACGTTTTTTTTTCTTTCTTGACTATATGAAAATGAATATCAATTGATAAATTGATAAGCCTTCTAGCCATATGAAATTTTTAATTCTGAAAACAAGAAAGATTACTGGCTATAACAAACCTGACAATACAAAAATGTAATTATATATATATATATATATATATATAATATATATATAAATATATATATATATATATATATATATATATATATATATAATATATATATATATATATATATATATATATATATATATATATATATATATATATATATATATATCTTCCAAGGGTTTTTAAATTGATGATGTCAATCATGTCTCATCAAAAAAACAAGTTGATGAAAGTGCTTTCTGTTACTTCATTTTACATCCCCCACCTACCCCCTCTACCCTACCCACACACAAAAATAATTTCACATTAAGAAAAAATGAACTTGAAATCATTGATCAAATCTTTGTTATTGGAACAATTTCTTAGCCTTTATTAGTGTCATGGGCTTCACTTGTTGTTTGGGGAACTGCATCATCATGAAGCTAGCTCATTAAGTGCTTCAAAGTGTTATATGACATTTATTATACTCTCTCCGTTTTATTTTACTTGTCAGTTTAGTAGATAATGAGAGATTTTTTAAATATTATTTTTAGTGTTAAATAATTACATAAAATAAAATTAATAGTTAAATTTACAGTTTCAAAACATCGTTGATAAAATTTGTTTAATAAACTACACCTTTTTTTAAAAAAGAAATGTGTCAGATCAATATGATTAAGTAATATGAAATGAAAAGAGTAACTTTTAGACTCCGTTATGATTTGAGAATGACCTCCATAACTCTTGCTATTATTACTTGATATCACTTAAACCTACTTCAAAAGGCTTTTTTGATGATGAAGCAAGTCTAAATTTGGTGGTTGAAAATGACATACTACAGTCGCTAAACTAAAGCATACCAACTTACTTGCATTTGAGATTGTTAAACTCATTTGAGTTATTTGTATTGCTATGATTGAAATTGTAAAATCTAAATAGAGAAGGCATGGCGGGAATTAATTACTAACTCCAGAACAAGATGTTGTGGGGACAATATTTGAATCTCTGACATCAAGTTTACGGGCCTTGCGAGCTACCAAACTGCTTTACCCCACGCTAAACTTGGTAATATTCTCTTAATTTTGAGGTACATTTTTAGAATTTACTCAATGACAATATGCCTCCAATAAAATCGAAACTATATAAACTTTATTTTGTGTTTTGCATGACACTCACTAGCAATCACACACACAAATCAAAGAAGTTAGTACTAAAATTAGCTTGTATAGTGCTTTTACTTATTCCTTGCATAAAATTGCAGTAAAATTAGCTTGTATAGTGCTTTATCAATGAATGTTGGGTTAGTCCACCTCGAATGACGTGAGCTCCTTCCGACTATATACTATATTTGGAAAACTTTAATTTAATTTGAGAAGTTAACGCGCCACGAAGAACTAAAAAAAAAATCTTTATATCTGAAATCAAGTGAGAGATTCTATTGAAAATGCCCCTTACTATATAGATGGGATGTTTTTAAAAATATGAACATTTAGGCCGTTTGACATGAATTAACTTCGAAGATTGAGAAGTTTCTATTTCGCTACAGAATTTGTCAATGAATGATGGGTTAGGTCACTTCGAATGGCATGAGTTGCATGTAGGGATACCTACACATACAATTTTTAGGACGATCCGATCAAATAATCATCATAGTCCCAAGATATTTTGAACATTAACTTTTGGGCGTAGCTTAGTCTTTCGTAAAAAGTTTTATATAGTTAAAAAAATATATTTATATATCTTATATATAAGTAACTTTTTTTAGCTACTAATATGAAGTTTTATTTGCGTGTTCAACACAACTTTACTAAGATGAAATTGACTATCATCACAATTCCATTATTCATACAAATAAATATCTTATATTAAAGATTGAAGAAAAAAAAACTCATATATTGGAATTGGAAATTGGAGAAGCTAAGCGAGAAAAAAAAAAAAGAAAAAGGGAATCTCCAAATACATCTCATGATACAAAAATAAAGGCACTTGTCTTTTGCTCTTTCACTATCTAATCATTTTGAATTTTAAAACAAAAAGGGAATGGCGGTGGAGGGACACTATTATTTGAAATAAAAAAAGGGTTTTTGTGATCTATCAATCAATTATATGAAAAAGATAATTACCTTTAAGTTAAAATTTGACACTGATGGAATCACTTATTTATTCATCTACTCATCTTTTATTACCTTTTCCTAGTCTATTCGAATTTTTTACTTTTCACTTTTTCCTCCTCCTTTGAGATTTGATGATAACTTTGGCCCGTATCATTTTGTCACTTCAAATCTTCAATTGTAGTCCAAGAGAATAGTAGAGTGAGGATATATAATAAGAATATTGCTTAATGGCAAGACACTTTTTTGGCATTAAATGATAAGATATGGATAAATGATTAAATTATTTTTTGACTTCAAAATTACTTTTCGTTTTCATTCAAAATAGAAAATCACTCTTAATTTTTTTCTTTGTGATTTTCTCTCTCTCTCTTCTTTACTCATTTTTTCTTCTTTACTTCACTCATCAATTTTATTTCATTTTGTTATTTAAAATTTTATTTTATTGTTAGATTTATATAATTTTAACAAAATGGATTCAAATAGTCAAAATAGTCAATTAAACGAAGTATTGAATAATGTTGTGGATTTGAACGAGGATCATAGTTTGTTGTCCCCAAATCATGAAGATCTCAATGGTACATATGATAGGCCTGAAAAAAATATAAAATCTCGTGACCTATAGACTTAAAAAAGAACACTAGAAAATACCTAAAATTGGGGACCTAAACTTAGATTCGAACTCGTGACCTGTACACTATTCGTTTAAGCTTTAACATTTGCGCTGCAATATCATTCATTCATAATTACAAAAGGAAATGTATTTACTCTCTTTCATATCAGTTTTTTATTGAATATCACTAGTAAATTTAGAGAAAATGATCAAATGCCCCCTAACGTATTAGTCAATTCTCAACTACACACCAATACTTCACGGGGATCCTATTACCCCCCTGAACTTTTTGTTTTCAATATCTTTTAACCTTAAACGCTGACATGTCCAAGAAGGTGAATACACCTCCTTTAGGCGCGTGAAGATGTATCTAAAACGTATTTTTTGTGTTTTGAAATTCATGCGTAAGTCCAAATCAGCCTAAAATAAGTCTTTCAATTACAACTTGCATTTCTAAGCCTCTTTTCTCCCACAAATCTTTCATTTTCTTCCTTTCTTCTGCCACTTTATAAGCTTGAAGCTTGGGAACAATTTCAAAGCTTCAATGGTAACTTCCATTTCAAATCTTGAACCTTTAGGATTTCTAATCTTCTCTAATTCTTTTCGCTATTAGATTCAAGGTTCAAATTTATTTTCCTCACTAATAAATATAAAATTGCAAGGTTAAGTTGATCTAGGTATGGAGCTTGAAATTTCTTCTTCATAACAATGCCCAAAAATAAGTTATTTCCCTCTTCAATTCATAAATATAAAACCACAACATATGTACACTCATTCTTTTCACCTTCCTTTAGCAAGCAGAATCATGAAACATTTTTCTCCCTCACCATTAAAGTTGACCTTCAAGATTTAGAAAATATTGATTTTCAAGAGCTAATTTTACATTCAAAAATTGATTTTATTTATTTTTAAAAAATTACATCACATGATACATAGCATTGTTAGAATTATCAGGTACAGAACAATTAATCTTGAAGAAGAAGAAGAAAGGTTGATACTTCATTCAAGAGTAAACATGTGGTTATGTTTTGGAATTGAGAATTTAATCTAATTAAAAAAAAGGTTAAAAGAAGTGGGGTCTATTGTATCTGTATCTAAAATAAATAAGAAAATAAAATTTAAATAAAATGGGTCTACCTAGAGCGTGTATTCAAACATATGTGTATATCTGGGTATGACAAAAGTTGAGCGTTTAAGGTTATAAAATATCAGAAATAAAAGTTTCAGGGGGGTAATAGGACTCCCGTAAAGTTTAGGTGTGTAGTTGAGAATTTACTAATCGGTTGAGGGGTCATTTGACCATTTTCTCAGTACATTTAAAATGAGATTTTATCAACAAATTAGTCTAATAACTACTAAAATGTGAAGATAAATTGATCAAAGGTTAACATGTACAATAATTAATCGTATTACCCAATTAAGACGTGATTATGCATATATAATCACATTCAATTAACTTGTATTTGTGAGGGAGCATAACTCATATAATACTAAATCCATTACATTTATTTTCATCATAATGATTTGACTTATAATAATGAAAAATCTTCAATTTTTGTGAAACGATCCAAATATAAACTTTTATAATCTTATTTTTAAAAAAATGAATTTGAAAATTATTTAAATCCTAAAAGTTTCAAAGAGTCTGTTTTTTTATAATAAAAAAAAGAAGATCTAAAATTAGAACATAACCTAGATTCAAACTCGTGACCTACAGACTATTTGTTTAAGTTTTAACCACTCACGTTGCAATAACATTCATTCATAATTGCGTAAGAAAATGTATTTACGTTCTTTCATATTAGTTGTTTAATGAATATCACTATAAGATTTAAAATGTGATATTATCAATAAATATAGTCTAATATTCCCTAATATGTGAAGATAAATCGATCAAAGATTGACATGTACCATAACTAATGATATTATCTTATTATAACTTGATCATGCATATATAGTCACATTCAATTGACTTGTATTTGTGAAGAAGCATAACTCATATAATACTAATCTATTTCAATTATATTCATCATAATGATTTAACTTATAATAGTGAAAAATCTTCAATTTTTGTGAACAAATATAAACTTTTACAATGATATTTATCAAAGTAATATAAAATTAAAAATTATTTAAATCCTAATAGCTTCAAAAAATCTAATTTTTTTGTAAAGAATACCTAAAATTGGGACCTAACCTAGATTCGAACTTGTGACCTATAGACTATTCGTTTAAATTTTAACCATTAATGCTGCAATATCATTCGTTCATAATTACGTAAAGAACTGTATTTACTCTCTTTCTTATCTGTTGATTATTTTAATTTAAATCAAATATTAACAAGATACTTAATATATCATCTTTAATATTGTAAGAAAATAGTAAAATCGTTGAAAATAATTTATCATATTTCTTTAAAATGATTAAATTTTTAGATAATGCGTAATTTATTTTTTGAAGGATGATACATGTACCATAACAAAAATTTATAGTACCGTATATTTTTTAGAATTCCACAAAAATCAAATAGCAAGAAATATATAAAAAAAAAGTTTAAGTTATGAAAAATTGATTTAATTAATTTGATTTGATTTTAACATTTGAAAAATTAAATTAATTATATTTATTTTCATTTAGTTAAATAATGATCCAAACTAAATGATGAGCAAAACAATCCTACTAAAAATATGAAATTTCCAAGTTTGATGAATTAAAATACTTAATAAGAATAATAATTAAAAGTTATGAACAAATGTAAAGGAACAATTATGAGTTTGACTTTTTAGAAGTGGTTTTGATATATTCTAAGTGGTTTTACTTTTAAGTTTACTTTGTGTAACGACCTGTTTAGTCGTTTTGAGCAGCCGATTTTATTTCTGGAAAATTGGCTGAGACGACGGACCCCACGACGGACCGTCTTGGGCACGACGGACCTTCGCAGGGTCTCGTTTCAAAACACTTAGAAATTCTGAAATTGGGTACTGAAAATCGACTCTCTGAACTTCGTGACGGACTTGCAGGACGGACCATCACAGGCGTGACGGACCGTCACAGACCCTTAATGAAAATTGAGTCTCTGAACTTTGCGACGACCTGCACGACAGTCCGTCGCAGGCACGACGGGCCATAACAGGTTGCGTAATCCCAGTCTGGGTCGGATTTCTTTACACGTTTTAAGGGACGTTTTGGACTATTCCTGCTTTAATTATAAAGTTAGAGGGTTAATATTAATAAGTCTAATTACTTGGGGGATAAAAGAGGTAACCTTAAGTTAATTAGTGGGTTATTATTGCCATCTTTTATTCTTAATTATATGCTAATTAGGGTAAAAGAAGGAGGGTTTTGAATAAGAAAAATAGAAAGAACAAGAGAGAGAGACAGGATCGATCGAACCAGGAGGGAAATTGCTTGTTGATCACTAATCTTCGGTGGAGGTAGGTTATGGTTTTTACGATATTCGTAGTGAACTCTTAATAGCGAATGATATGTATTGATAGTATTGTAAACCCTGTCATGTGCTTAAATTGTATGCTTGCATGAATATGATTATATAATTGTGATTATATGAGCATGATGAAGTTATTGAATCCCAAATCTTGAAAAACCCTAATCTCTTTGTTAATGATGATGCCTTGGTAATAAAGAAGGCTTGATAAACTATAGTAATGAGATTGATGATGCCTTAGTATAAGAAAAGGCTTGATGAACTAAAGTAATGAGAATGATGATGCCTTGGTATAAGAGAAGGCTGGATGAATTGATAGAATGAGATTAGGGGATCGGAGTGTCACGTTCTGACACATAGAATTAAGGGATAGGGTGTCACGAACCGACACGTAGATTTAGGGGATCGGGTATCACGAACCGACACGTAGATTTAGGGGATCGGGTGTCACGAACCGACACGTAGATTTAGGGGATCGGGTGTCACGAACCGACACGTAGATTTAGGGGATCGGAGTGTCACGTTCCGACACATAGTAATAGGGGATCGGAGTGTCACGTACCGACACAAGAGGAAGAAAGATAATGAATCTTGAAAAATGATAAATATACTCAATCTAATGAACCCAATTCCCAAATGAGTACGGTATTGAGGCTTGAGTCCTCATGTGTGAACTTGACGGTAATTGTTTATGATATAGTACTTGTTGTTGCTACATGTTAAGTATCATAGTTGATTTTATAATATTACTTGATATATATTGTCTTCTATTTTGAGTTGGCCGATGATATCTACTCAGTACTTGTGGTTGTACTGACCCCCTACCTTTATGTTTTCTTCTTTGTTATTTGTGGAGTGCAGCAAACGTGCCGTCGTCTTCAACTCAACCGTAATTCTAGCCAGTCTACGTCACACCGGATCTTCAGGGTGAGCTAATGCTTCTAGCTTGGACTGGATCTTCTTCTTCAAGTCTTGATGCCTTGAACTTCCGGCATGGACTAGCTTTGTACTTGTTTTTGTTTTCTTAGATACTCTTAGTTTAGTAATTTGAGAATAGATGTTCTTGTGGTGATGACTTCCAGATTTTGGGGAATAATAGATGTTGAATTTTAATAGTTATTGAATTGGTTTTTATTAATAAGTTTAAGTCTTCCGCATTTTTTTCTGTTGATATACATTGAAATGTTAAGGGTTAGATTGGTTGGTTCGCTCACATAGGAGGGTAAATGTGGGTGCCAGTCGCGGCTCGGTTTTGGGTCGTGACACTTTGGTTACAAAAAAATAAATGAATTTACTTAATCATCCTTCACTTTTCAGCAAAATTACAAAAAAAACCTAAAATTAACTGCTCGTGTCAATTTGTTCCAAAAAGGTGTCCTGCCAAAGATATGTTTTGATATAATAATAAAGAATAGGATCTTAGCTTAGCTAATAGCTATATCATAATAATATGTACTCTTTATGTTACCACTTTATATGGTATCACTTCATTAATACACTATTAAATACAACAAAAACATACTGATTGTATTCCCACAAAGTAGCGGTATACAAAATCAACCTGAAAATTAAATCAAACGCAAATCGAGTTATCAGAAAAAAATCCTACTAGTGGTTTGGTTTGACTTGTTTGGTGTTGGAAAAGAAATCCGACTATATTTGGGTTGATTTGGTTTCAACTAAAAAAAATCAACCCGAGACGAAACCAACCCAATATTATATATATAATTTAAAATTTTATTTTATACGTAAAATTACTTACTTTGATATAATTTTTAAATATCTCTTATACATTTTCATGATTTTTATATTTTAATATATTTATTTCATATTTGCAAGTTAGAATTCTTAATGATCTAATAAAGATATAGTCCATAAATGTTGGTAATTATAATAAAGTTTAAATAAAAATGAAACTAATACTAATGCAAAAAGAAAATTAAATCAACACTAAGAATGACAATAATATTGAATATTTGTTTCTTAGTTTTACATAGATTTAGACAATTAAAATACATGATCTAATTTTACTTTTTTCTAATACTTATGAAACTTATTTTATCATATGATTTAGTACTTTAAATTATGATCAATTTCATTATGACTTATTAATTTACAATATTTGTTTTACACGATTTTATTATTAATTTTTTGTTGGATATTTTAGTGTCATTAATCATATCATTTTTTTTTGTTATTTTCTTGAGAAATAACTTACATTAGTTGTTTTTTGGTAGGACTAAAGAAATATTTGAAGTACAAGTAAGTTATATGTTTGTATGAATACTTTATAGAAAAAATTCAAAAATCTAAAAGAATTTGAAAAATTCAAAAAACCCAAAAAAATCTGAAGTTGAAAACTCGAGTTTTATTGGTTTGATTTATAAATTCAAAAATTTTGACACGAATGATTTGGTTTGATATTTAAAAAACCCGAACCAATCGGGTCATATACACCCACCACAAAGTGAGGTAGGAGGAATGGAGTGTATGCATGTCTTCTCTTTACGTTTGAGATGTGGTAGAAAAACTGTTTTTGATAAACTCTTTTCTCAAGACAAAAAAAAAACTAAAAAGGACGTAATGAAAGTACAAAAGAAAATATACAATTAACAAAACAATAGATAGTAGCAAAACGGTGATTATCAAATAATCCTACCATCAAATTACGGGAAACAACAATTATCAATAAAATCTAAGTATAAGAAACTACATGCATTGCACTATAACTACTAGTAAGGGCACCAAGACAATACACTCTTAATTACTAGCATGGACATACTTCTATCTACTTACCTTTTATTCTAATTTGTGTCCTTTCAACTTTCTATCTATAGTCATATCTTTTGTAAACCGTAATTGTCTGATGCCATGTATAATCACCCCTCTCCTATACTTTTTCGGTCTACTCCACCTCTCTCAAATCCATCCATAGACAATATCTAAACACTCCACACTAGAGCATATGTGCGTATTCTCATCACATGATCGAACCATCTTTATAACCTCGCTTCCCCCATTTTTTCTTCTACCTAAGTCATTCACACCCTGTCTCGAATATTCTCATTTTTAATTATACCTCTCGTAGTAATTCCGCAAGTGCTATCACAACACATGGTTATTCCTACCACCTATAAAAATACTTAAGAGCAATATGATTATTCGTACCACAGATTTGACATGACTCAGTATTGTTCCTTTCTTTATTTTCACTTGAAAAACTTTGATTGTTAAGAGAACCTGATCCATATTGACAATCCTAAGAACATGTTCCATGTCTACAAGGCTTGAAGCCTCTTTCTTTAAAATTGAAGTTGTTGTTTCTTCTTCCCCTGCCATTTGGGTTAAGAATAACATTATGATTTTTTTGTGACACCTCTGCTTCATTTCCTTTATGTCAAAACCTCTAAGAGTATTAAAAAGTTAATTAAAGGTGGGATATAGTGTCTTATCTAACGCGAGAGTCATAAAAATCTTGTATTTGATACCTAGACCTCTAACAAAATTGATTAAATTTCAATCTTCATCCATAGGTTTGTAAATGACTGTAAGGCCATCACATATGCCTTTAAATTCAATGATGTATTCCTCAAATATTTTTGGTTCCTATCTAAACACTTTGTAGATGTTGTTTAAGCTGAAACTTCTTATCTTTTATTGCTTGAAGTTTAGCTATTTCCAAGCATCCTTATATCTTCTTGGCAATTGAGCAACCCACAATCAGATACATACTTTTTTCAAAAAGGTGTTTGAAATTCAACTTCTTAGCAAAATTTATTTTTTCTCCTAATCATCAAATTTTTGTCATTATCTTTTTCATCCTTCTCAATCGCTACAACTTTCCTAGCAAGTCTAGTAGAATAACTACTTTTAGTTGATTCATTCTCTATGATAAAATAAGTTAGTCTCATCACCTAAATCAATCAAGATATTTATGTTCTCTATGTGAGGTAGTTTTTTGACTAAAATTTATTGAGCAAGCGACAATGAGTTGGTCAAATAACAACACAATGTTAATACAGGGGGTCATTGCAGTTGAATGTGATTATTTTTTTATTAATACTCAGGGAGTGGAAAACCTTTTAAGCTATAATACCATGTACATTTCTCACTCCTAGGATTAGAGAAATAAAAGATTGTATTGATAATGAAAATCATTGATCAGTACATACACCTTATATAGGGAGTGAATTGTAGAGTCCTAAACTAGTTATACTTGAGTCATACTACAATAACTATTATTACTATAATTGTAGAGTCATACGTTAGCTATACTTATAGTCTCGCTACAATAACTAATAGTCTATTATAATACGGTCAATATAAATAGTTAATCCTAGTTGACCTCAGCTATACAAAAAGTAGCATCCTAGTCGATATAAGTGATCTAATCCTAAAGTGGCTTAACACTGTCGTACACGTAGATGTGTCCACAAATGTGTATCGTGATGCAAACTCGATAACATATGAAACTTACATATGAAGAAACATGAAAATTAAAAATAAACGAAATGACGTAGAATTTTTTTTTCACAAAATTAAGTTTTTCACGAGAAACACTATCATCCACAAATTATATTACGGATTAGTTGCAAATGTCTTTCGATTTCAAAATGAAGCAATTATTGTTGGATTTTCATTTGTAATTTTTAGTTTGGGGTCCCAATAGTTGTTTAATAGTCCTTCCTCTTACGTATTACAATATAGGTGCTTTGAAAGCAACCTTAAATGAAACAGACTTAATGGACAAATAAAGGATAACCATGAATATGTTCTTGAACTCTAGAGAGCATGCAGAAAAGAGATAAGCTAGAACGATCTTATGTATAGATCTTGGTCAGTATCATTATATAGACGATCCAGAGAAAATAGGGCAATGAGTTGTTCGAATTAATGAATGTGGTCATCTAATAAAATAAGTATTTATTAATTAAAAGGTTGCCTTTTAAAGATTTCATATTGATGTAATCATGAAAATATCTTACAACAAATATTTTGCACAACTATGTGATCTATGGGCAGTATATTTCTTAATGACTAATACATTTTTGATACAAACATAAATACTATTAAGACATGTGTGTGAGGTATATTAAGTTTTGAAGGTTAGAAAGTTCAATATTAATTAATTAGCAAAATATGAATTGAATTAATTAAGCAATAAAGAGTTGTTGAAATAAAATTGTTGAAATAAAATTATATCCCACTTCAATTTATAAAAGTGATATACAAATACTGGTGATTACATTCTAAAATAAATTAAAGATGGATAGTAAAATAATTGTTTCAAGAAACATGACATTAATAACCTATTAGTAGGATACAATATAACTGTCATCATGACCTTGATTTCCCTATCAACTAGATAACATAAGTGCAATCATGACTTTGAATTTTTATGTCAAATCAATTTAATATTTGAACATTTATGTTCATCGGTTTCATGAGTTAAGACAAAAATATCTAGTAGAATCTTGAGAAATGATTTGATGATGCATGTATCTATTTTCAAGAGACTATAACTTTTTTCAATAAAATGTTGTTTGATCCCTCATCATGCGAAATTGATTCTTTATGAAGTTCTATACTTTGTGTCTTATATCTCATGTGGAAGATAACCAAAGATATTTGATTTCTTTATTCGAATGGTTCCTTCTTATTTCAATGGTGATCTCTTTTAAGAGGGACTATATATGTGTTCTTTCTTAATGGCTAGGAGGGGACACATAACCTTCATCGGTTACATCACACATGATTGGTTATACTATGCTCCAGGTTCAACAATAAGGGGATTTAGAAAAACTATTTTATTCAATTGATAAATGATAATAAAAGGTCATGTTCATGATATACTCTACCTCGGTCCCTCTATGTACATAGCAAAATTTTAATGCATCCAACAGATTTTTTTTTAATCCAATTTTCTTAGGTGGAAAAATATTCTCATTATATTTGACTCTAAAAAAAGTAATTCTCAATTAATTTCAGAATGTGTTAGTACGTGCCTTCATTCCCTTCGTTCATTTCTTTTTTTTTCCCCACTTTTTACCTATCAAAATAATATAATTAATCTTTTTCCAATTCATTCTTAATATTAATTATTTATTCTGCAAATAATTTCTCGAACTCTAAGAATATATACATCAACTATTAGGAACATGATAGTAAATAACTTAAATTAATTATTTTTTAAAAAATATGCAAAATTTAATATAAACAAGTAAAAAGCTAATAAAAAATACCAAAGTTAGTACCAAACTAATGGTGATGTACAAGTTGTGGGCATGGACTTATTTATGAGTTGGAAAAAAACAAAGTGAATTATTATTAGTAGTACATAATTTGGACAGAGAGTTGAGTTTTCTAAATAGATATTGGACATTTTTTTATTTTTTTTCTTTAACAAATTCACTTACAAAAATAATCTTATGATTTTGCGCCAACTCAACGCAACCTTAATTTATTGTCGGGAAATACAAACTAAAAACTTTAATGCAACAAAAAATAGAAATTTCTTTTTTACCTAAAAGACACTAAAGCTTTTCTATTCTCTTTTTATTTTTGCCATCAAAGAGTAAAATATGTCGGCATCGATTTATTAAACTTAAAATAAAAGTGATCTTTTTGGGCTTCATTTATGAACCACAAGTTTGTGTAACAGAGTTATTTTTTTCTTGTTTAAGTAAAAACGTTTCATAGTACTTTAAAAGGTATGTGAACCTACTAGCTCTTTCATTCTTTTGATATTGTTAAATATGTGGTATTAATTTTATATAATTAATTAAGGATTTAATGATGATATTGTGCCTGTAATTAATGAGTAGTAGCTTGTTTGGTTAAGTCTAATCAACATGTTACATGGATTAACAGTTGTTCAACCCCACATAAGTAGTTAGGCTGATCCTTTCATCAACCTTAATAATGTTACTAATCTATTTCCTATTGGACCTTTTGGGATTTGGCTTGGTTGGTTCAGAAGGGAAGGAGCGGGGCTAATAGCTACTTTTATTTAATTTAAAATTCATAAAATTAAAATCTTAATTTCATTAAAGCGTCTCTTGTTGAAAAACAAGTTATATCTCTCATTTATGATCGGAACTCTCAAGTATATCTTGAAAATAAATGCTCTTCATAACCCATATCATTCTTAAACTAGTATTATTTCCCTTCGTTCTTTTTCGAAAAAGTAGACTAGTAGGTCCTAAACAATAGAATATTATTTCCCAGATCCAATAAATTAAACGAAGATGCAAAATTGACTATTATATACTAATTCATAGACATAGTGCCAAGTCGAACCAAAATGAAATATATCAATTTATTAACCTTGCAGTTAATAATAGTTAACAGAGCTTGGTACGTAACAAAAGGCAATGGAAAGTAAAAATTAACAAATTTAACCAAACCTACTACTTTAAATACAACTAGAAATAAGAATTCATAAACTATACACTATACATTTTATTTTGTCTAAATATTTACTTATATAATACTCAACTACAATTAGGCAATAGCAAAAAAACAAATTTATTTTTTTAAAAGAGGGGCAATGACTGCATGCTACAAGCTTACAGATCCTTGCGTGTATGGTTAGTCAACCTTTTCTCTTTTATTTTTTTTTAAAAATAAATTATTTTGGTGGGGTGGGGGTTGGTTTGGTATTAATACTAAAAAGAAAATAACACTAGTTGACCAAAGAGATCATACCGCGAGTCCGTGCTTCATGACTGCTGTGTTGTACCCCAAAAGGAGACGTACATATAATATTTAAAAATTCAAAAACTTAGAATTTAAAAAAATTTCTTCATTCTTAATGCTATTCTATCGTGTTTTTAATTTTTTAAATATTGAAGTAACCGTAAAATTATCTTTATATAATAGCTAACGTTATGAATACCGTTCACATGAAATGTTTTAGGAACTGGCAATTTCATAATAAGAAATAAATCAATAGTAGAATGCGGCGCCTAACGATCCCACAAATCACGCCGCCAATTCCTCCTTTTAATCTTTGCTTAATATATGTAGTGTCTTATGTTAACTTCAAAATAATAGTACAACTTAAAGTATATTATTATATTTAAATAGTAGTATAAGAAATGGATGATAGTATTTAGATAAAATAGAACTGTAATAATATTATTTTTTTTAATAAAAAAGTAACACCAAAGATATCTAAAAATTTAATTAACTCCTTATATTTCAACATATTATAATATTTCAAAGAATTTGTCGTTTACCAATGTGAAACGGATTCTACAATCTACACTAATAAAAAAAGAGAACTGTTATCTGAACTGTAGAATAGTCTACGTGGAAAAACTTGACTCTGGAAAAAAAACGTATCCTGACAGTTCAACAACATTAATTTTTTTTTAAAAAAAAGACAAAGAATATCAAATTCGTAGTAATTATTTTTAACTTTCTTTCTCAAAATTATATTTCTTCTCTAGTGTAATTTACGAACTATTATATAAAAGCGGAGATTACCCTATTCACATCAGCATTGAGAGAATAGAAGGTACGAGGATCATGAAAGATAAAAGTAAAAAAAGCTATGGATAGTAAAAAAGGAATGAATATTCAGAGTAAAATGAAAAAGAAGAAACTCAAAGTAAGAGCATTTTACTGTATTCTAATAAAGCAATATTAACAAGAAAACAAGGAAAATGAACAAAGAACTTTTCTTCATCATTCATAATTATATTTGTATTTCATCTCCCAAAGCTAATCTAAAACTACTATTTCAAGTATATGATTAGCCATATAATCAACTACTTCAAGAAATTAAACCAATCACCATACCCCATATTATTATCTACACTGCACTTGATGAAATTAAACTAAAGTTCTTTGTTTCTTTTTTTTTTTTTTTTTTTTTGGAAAATCATGATTTATAGAACATGATTGTAAGCTTGCACTAATTACTAAATCTCTTTTCTTTTACCCTCTTCATTATTGTTATGATCACATAATCATGACTTCAATTATAATCATCTTTTTTTCTAATCTGTAGAACGAAGCCATGATTCCACCATACCTTCAACACCCTTGTTTGACACTGTTTCCTGCACCTTATCGCCATCAAAATCTGTTGGAATCACTGTTTCCTGCACCTGGTCCCCATGAAAATTTGTTGCAACCACTGTCTCCTGCAAATTATCGCCATGAAAATTGGTTGCATTGACTGCTTCCTGCAAATTATCGCCATGAAAATTTGTTGCATTGATACGGCTCTCGTTCATGGACGATGTGGTTGCTGCTTGTTCTTCAGAAATCAGATTGGGAAGCTCACTCAGAAGATATCCATGCTGGGTGCTGTTGTTCAAACTTGATGTCATTTGGAACTGGGAGACAATGTTATTTGATGGCATTTGGAATGGTTGTGGTTCTTTCGACCCAAATTGGTATTTTTGAGAGCATTGAAGAAGTGATGTGAAGATTGAGTTGTGTTGAACTGAATTGAAATTATTAGAACCATGTGCCACAGAATTGGCAACTTCACTGGGAAGTTGATAGTTAGTAGCAGAATGAGCAGCACTAGTAGATGCTGATGGAGCAGAAGCAATGTTGATAGGCAAATTAGCAACTCCACTTGAAAGTTGATAGTTAATAGCGGAATGAGTAGCACCTGTAGATGTTGATGGAGCAGAAGCAATGTTGATAGGTAAACCTCGATGTGCAACAGAATTAGTAACTCCGCTGGAAAGCTGATAGCTAATAGCGGAATGAGCAGCACCGGTAGATGTTGATGGAGCAGAAGCAATGTTGATAGGTAAACGAGGTGCCACGGAATGAGCAACTCCGCTGGAAAGTTGATAGTTCATAGCAGAATGAGTAGCACCGGTAGATGTTGATGGAGCAGAAGCTATGTTGATAGGTAAACCTCGATGTGCTACAGAATTAGCAACTCCGTTGGAAATCTGATAGCTAAAAGCAGAATGATGAGTAGCACTAGTAGATGTTGATGGAGCAGAAGCAATGTTGATAGGTAAACCTCGATGTGCTACAGAATTAGCAACTCCGTTGGAAATCTGATAACTAAAAGCAGAATGATGAGTAGCACTAGCAGATGTTGATGGAGCAGAAGCAATGTTGATAGGTAAAGGCTGTGCCACTCCGCTGGGAAGTTGATAGTTAAAAGCAGAATGAGTAGCACTAGTAGATGGTGATGAAGCAGAAGCCATGTTGATAGGTAAACGATTGAACGCAGACGCTGAGGATGATGAAGAAGGACCAAGATAGGGTGGTGGTGGCTGAATTGTCTGAGGAAAAGGCCTTTGTAGATAATTAGGCGATGGTTGTGAAATGAGGAAAGGATTATTATTGGCGATAGGAGTAGGAGCCACAGAATTAGGCACAGTAGGAAACAAATCAAATCTGTTTCGAATAGGGATAATAGGAGGAGCAGCAAAGGGTGGTCCTGGAATCCCTGTAAATTCTTGAACCATAGCTCTGAAATTATTTGCATCTGTTGTCAACACAGTAGTTGGTGCCTTCCTCGAAGCTCTCGATCTTTTCTTCGGATTCCGTGCCTGTTCGGCAATTGATGGATCCGCTGCACCTGCCGCCTGTTCGGTAACAGTAATAGCACTTACATTTCCATCACCGGCGTCTTGTTGCTGTGATGTCGGTGGGAAAGTAATACTCCCAGTAGTAGTATCAAAAATTAAGGAATTATTAAACTCAGACATCAGGTTGTTGGTTTGATCGGTTCTTGTCCTTCTATTGTTCAAATGGAACTGAAGATCGTAAATTGAAATTGGGGTGGCTGTGTTGTTCTGTGGTGGAGGTGGAGGTGGAGGTGGTGGTTGGGGGCGGGGGTGGTTTACGGGGTCGAAAAAGTTGATAAAGGGGTCAAATATGGAGGAATTTTGTGGGTGAAAAGCTGATGAAAAGGTTTGTGAAGCAGCACGTGAATTGTGCTCTTCATCACCACCAACACCCCCACCGCCACCACCACCACCGCCAGTACTTGATGACTGCAGACTAGAACTGTTGTTTCCAGAATCCATGAATTAATTTTTTGCTTTAAACAGCTAAGATAACAAATGGAATAAAGCAAGAGAACAAGAAGAAGAAAGGACAGAGATATGGAGAGAGAGAAAAAGAGATTTTAATTTGTTGGTTTTAGTGCACTTACTGCAAAAAACACCACCTCACTAAAAAAAAAAAAGAAGAAGACAATCAGAGATATATGACTTCAAATCTCTGCATAAAAGAAGAAGAAGAAGATGATGATAGCAGCAGTACTCCTTTACCCCATGCTTCTTCTCTCTGATCCACAACAACACAAGAGATGAACACAAAAAGTTAAAAAATCATCATCACAACAACATAATTATTTTTATATAGGGTTTTCATCAAAATTTGAGAAGAAGTAAAAAAAAGAGAGAAATGAAGAAGGAGAAGAAAAGAAAAAAGAAAGAGAGGCGGCTTTAGAGAAGATATCTAAAAATTTTAACACTCAAAAGTAGAGTGGGGTATAGCCATGAGAGGCGCTCTACTTGAAAGAGACTCAAGTTTTTTTTTCTTTTTTTTTTGGGTGTGTTTTGATTTACAGTGTGAAAGGTTTTTATATTGCTTAAAGAGAAAAACAGTCAAGAAAAGATTTATGATCATTTGGTTAAACAGGCAAATTGGAGTAAATGAAGTTGAGGTTTGGTTGAGATTTTATTCAATGACTTTATTTGACTAAATCTAATTACTTTTTTAAAATATTTCTTTTTAAAATTAAAATAATAATATAAATCAAATTGTACAAGTTATCAGTTTTTAATCTAATTTTTTTTTAAATAACTGTTTAAATATTTGTTTTTAAAATTAAAATAATAAAATTAATCAAATTATATAAGTTATGAGTGTTTTTTTTCTTGTTATAAACTACTTTCTCTGAATTTGTAAGATAATTAATATTATAAAAAACACTAATAACATACTTTGAAACTTAATATATCATTATTTTTTTTGTAAAATTATATATATAATTTTATAAATAATACAATTCTTCTCATAAAAATATAAAACTTCAATAAAGAATAAGATAAATATTTAAATAAATTATAAATACATTTAAACTGGCTTTTAGCACAAGTAGATTTAGGACCCGGCAGGGTGTTCACACGAACCCATTTGAATATATATATATATATATATATATATATATATATATATATATATATATATATATATAAAGTTACTAAACATGAAATATGAGGTAAGCATTAAGCCACATTATTAGAGAAGATGATGGTTGGTGAAAGACAGGCCATGTAGGAAAAAGAAAGAGCCACTAAATAATTTTAAGTACATATCACTTTTCATACAAGCTTACAAAATGTATATATTTACATCAAATATTATTAAGGGCAACTTTCATAAATAGAAAACAAAAAAAAAAAAATTTTGTATATTATAACTAGCAAATATATAAATGTATAATTTATTATACATATATAATTGTATGATTTGTTGGTCTATTTCGCTGTAATTGTATAATTCGCTGGCCTATTTCGCTGCAATTGTATAATTCGCTGGCCTATTTCGTTGCAATATCTGTATAAAAATTTTATTTGTATAAAATTGAATTGAAGTAAAATGTTTGTTTATTGTTTAATTACAAGTGTATACGAAGAAGATATATGTTTTTGCATGTATATATACAATTTTCTCTCTCTTTAGACAAAATTGAAACACAAGTCATATAAAGCGAGAGAAAATTGTATTTCGTTACAATCGTATAACTTGCAATTGTATAATTCGCTAGCCTATTTCGCTGCAATATCTATATAAAATTTGCATTTGTATATGATTGAATCGAAGTAAAAAGTTTGTATATTGTATAATTAAGTGTATAGAAAGAAGATATATGTTTTTGCATGTATATATATATATAATTTTTCTCGCTTTATACAAAATAGAAACACAATTTATACACTTCTGTTCTATGAAGTGAGAAAGGCGAACATAGAGTGAGTGGCAAGCGAGATTTTAGGGAGACAGGCGACAGGCGACCGACAAACATTTGTTATAGGACACAATTAATTAAACAGTAGCTACTCTATTTATTTATTTTAAATTATTAATTTATTGTTTCCTACAATTATCCCTATTGTTATTAGTATTATTTATCATCAAAATTGACTAGACAATATACTCCTACTTTTTTGCTATATTAGTTTATATTAATCCTATTTACTAAATTTAAATCAACTCAATTAATTATAATATTGAGTACTACTTTTTCTAAAGAGGGAAACGAATATCACTCCCTCAAGTATTTTGGATGTTATAGTTTATATATTATGCTCGTACAAATTACTTTAATTGAAAGTTCTTAAAATAACATATCTTATTCCAACAATATCAAACTGAAAGTTCACTTGGAACTTATATTAAAAAAAATATATTGCATGTTTGACTAAGTGGAAAAATTCATTTTCTTTTTTCAGAAAAAGGGAACGTAGGGGATATTATTACAAACCTACAGAGAATCTCTTATATATGTCCTCTTTCAACTGAATTGTAGGTAAAAAAAATCATCATTCTTTCCTGCTTTTACATACTTAAATTTACCTCCTCATTACTTTTTTCTTTTCATGTATAGTATCGTAATAATAATATATTTAGTAAATTTCATAATATTTGAGGTGTTATTATATTTTTTAAATGAAAAAAAGTATTTTTTTAAAAAATTTTGTCTTAAAAAAAAATAATTCAAATTAATAATAAGAAAAAAAAATAAAAATAAAGACAATTACCAATTTACTTTTCATACTACAAGGAGTACATTTTTTTAGATAGGCATAATACATAAATGTGCCCTTTTAACTTGACTTCAAATCACATTTATGCCCTTCAACTTCAAATGTTCACAAATAGACACTTAAACTTGTATAAAGTTGAACAAATATAAACACATGTCCTACATGTTATTTTTTGGTCCAACGTGATGTTTTACGTGTATTGTGCCATGTAGAACTTATGTGTTTATTTATTTAAAATTAAATAGTTAAAGTGCAAAAATTGATGATCAAAATTAAAATTTAAAACCAATTTTAAGATTTAATATATATATTATGCCTTTTAGATATAACCAACGTTCATATTTATTTAACAAAAAAAAAATTTGCTTTTGATGGATGGATAGATCAGTTCAACAACACTTCAAGTTCGCTGCAACTATCGGAAATTTTTTGTCATTACAAAATCTTTATTTTTTGTAAAATTTATAAGTATGTATTTTTATTTTGATTATAGTGTCATTATTATTCACATATTTTATAATGCTTTTAATTCATCACTTTTTTTTTATTGTTTCTATCTAAAATAATTTTTATTTTTCAAAAATTTATCCACACTTAACCATTTTTACGCTCTATAGACTAGGTTGACTATGATATTATCATTGGTACTTTTATATTCCATGATACTTTATATCCAACTTGCTTGTGAAAAAGACCGTCTTGGTCATTCGACGTAAGATTGTATAATTTAAATCTATTAATTTATACACAAACATTTATTAATGTATTTATAACAATGTTTTCTTTTAACACCCAACTACGAACCAAAACCCTAATCCTAAGGCTAAATCCCTCACGTTATGCTGAGTGTTACACGTAATATCATTAAAAAAAAGCAGGTGGCAAGTGGCTTAAAACTCACCTACACTGTTTCTTAACACTTAAAAACATTTCACTAAATTTTAACATATCATATATTAATTAGTAGAATTATATTATATCAAAAATTTCATATACGATTTAGAAAACACTTTAATCGTGGAAAGTATATATTTAAAAATATATTAATGTATACATAACATATGGATAGGGAAAACTTTCAAGATATATAGGATTTCATAGATACACGTGGCATTAAATGCTGAAAGAATTGATTACCTAAACCAAACTTAACATAGGATGTTGCTTGCTCAATTTAAACTACTCAAATGGTGATAACACTACGTAGGCACCGATTTCTATCAAATCATGTACAATATATATACACTAATTACTACTTACTATAAAGAGCTAAATAAATATTGTCCATACCTCAATTTTATGCAAACATACTTTTTATTCTAATTATAACATAAACTTTTTGATAAAAAAAAAATAAAACTTTGTTTAGGAAACTAATGATAAAATAAAAGTATGTTAATGAAATCTAGTGTCTAGTATGGAGAAAAAAATTTTCTTATGCTACTTTGTAGAAAAATTCTTTTATGTACAAACTAAATTTCTTAACAATGAACATAATATTTTTTTTTTCTGAAAGTGATATATGAGAAAAATAAATTTTAGAATGTGTCACTTTCGGTCTCCAACCTACCCCACTCGTCATATATCGCTACGTCGCCATCTATACTCTATAGTATTTACCTTAATAATATCTAAATATTTGAATTTTTTACCCTCTATATCACTTGGCCCAAACTAATAATCATAGTGAGCCTATCATTTAGAATTTTATTCTATTTTGTATATATTGGGAAATACTTATAGGGAAATGGTAGTAACTCTTAATTTGTGATTATGATTTTCATTTTTTTAATGCTTTGAAATTTATTGATACTATTATTCATATTTATCATCACAAATTTAATCAATGTTGTGCGAATTAGAAGTGAAATTTTTAAAATTACATTGGATGAAATTTGTGTTTATCATCATAAATTTAATTATTGTTTAATGAATTACAAGTACAAAAAATTAGAACTCCCAATCACTGGGGTTTCGAAAGATTATAAATGAGTTTCGTGATATATTCAAAGTTAAAATTAACGATGATCGAAATGTCACATCAAAATTTTGGTTAAAATTTGAAGTTATGATTGAGATTTGAACTAATTGGTCCTATTTATATAATTGGTCCTATTATATAATTGTGTCAAATAGAGTGTCACGACCCTAATCGGGGACGCGACTGGCACCCACATTCACCCTCCTATGTGAGCGAACCAACCAATCTAAACCTTAACATTTCAATTTATATGAACAGAAAATAGTGCGGAAGACTTAACTAATTAATAAAAACAATTCAAAACTATTATTATTATCCCCAAAATCTGGAAGTCATCACCACAAGAACATCTATCTCAATTTACTAATCTAAGAATGTCTAAAAAGCTAAAAACAAGTAAAAACTAGTCCATGCCGGAAGTTCAAGGCATCAAGACTTGAAGAAGGAGACCCAGTCCAAGCTAGACGCATTAGCTCACCCTGAATTTCCGATGGAGAGAAGACTGGCTTGATCTACTGCTGAGTCGAAGTTGACGGAACGTTTGCTGCATAACACAAATAACAAGGGAAAACATAAAAGTAGGGGGTCAGTACAACCACACGTACTGAGTAGATATCATCGGTTAACTCAAAATAGGGAACAATATATATTAATAATAATGTAAATCAACTACAATACTCAACATGTAGCAATAGCAATTACTTTATCATTAACAATTTCCGTCAAGTTCACACATGAGGACTCAAGCCTCAATACCATACTCATTTGGGAATTAAGTTCATTAGATTGAGTATATTCATTATCTTACTTCCTCTTGTGTCGGTACGTGACACTCCGCTCCTCTAATTCTATCCTGGTGTCGGAACGTGACACTCCGATCCTCATATTCATTCTATCCTGGTACCGGAACGTGGCACCCGATCCTCATATTCTATCCTGGTGTCGGAACGTGACACTCCGATCCTCATATTCATTCTATCCTGGTACCGAAACGTGGCACCCGATCCTCATATTCTATCCTGGTGTCGGAACGTGACACTCCGATCCTCATATTCATTCTATCCTGGTACCGGAACGTGGCACCCGATCCCCTAATTCATCAAGCCTTCTTTTACACTAAGGCATCCTCATTCTCATTATATAATTTATCAAGCCTTCTTTCATATTAAGGCATCATCAATCTTATTATATAATATATCAAGCGAATTAGGGTTCTTTTCAAGATTTGGGATTCAATAGCTTCATCATGCTTGTTAATTCATCACAATTTCATAATCATAATCATGCAAGCATACAATTTAAGCACATAGACAGGTTTACAACATCATCAATACATATCATACACTATCAAGAGTTCACTACGATTATCGTAACATAAAACCATAACCTACCTCCACCGAAGAATTGGAATCAACAAGAAATCTCCCAAGCTTTGTTACTTCTTCCTCTCGATCGATTTCTCCTTCTCTTTCTGTTCTTTCTTTTGTTTTATTCAAACCCTCTTTCCTTTACCCTAATTAATCATGTAATTAAGTGTGAAAAAGGACAATAAAACCCCACTAATTCACTTAAGGTTACCCCCTTTTAACCCCTAAGTAATTAGACTTATTAATGTTACCCCTCAATCTTCATAATTAAGGAAAGAATAGTCAAAAACGACCCTTAAAACGTGTGGAGAAATCCTAAACTGTCTGGGACTGCGTGACCTGTGACGGGCCGTCGTGCCTGCGACGGTCCGTCACGATGGCCGTCGCCTGCTCCCAGATTTCAGGTGGTCTGCGACGGCCCGTCACGCCTGTGACGGTCCGTCCTGCACCTCCGTCCTGACGGTCAGAAACTCGTTTTCTTGCACCAAATTCTCAAAAGTTGAAGTGTTTTGCAACGGGACTCACGACGGTTCGTCGTGAATGTGACGGCACGTCCTGCAGGTCCGTCACAATTTACAGAGAGTCGATTTTCAGTACCCAATTTCAAAATTCTAAGTGCCATGGGACGACACTCCCTCGACGGGCCGTCGTGACCTCGACGGTCCGTCGTGCCCCTCGTCGTCCCAGTCAGTTTTTCCAGAAATGGACTCTGTTGCTCAAAACGACTAAACAGGTCGTTACATAGAGCTTCATGGGTTGAAGTTTATAGGACACGAAATATTATATAATTATGTCAACGTGTATATAAAATTCTTATACACTAATATACATATTTTGTACAAAATTGATAATAGGGGTCATTTGGTTGCTAGAAGAAGTTATTCGTGCATTAAAGTTTAACATAATATTATACTTTCTTTGGTAATAAAAATTAGGAAAAAAATACTCTCTAAACTGTTTTAGCATAAGTTAAATATACAATGTTTTGTTTTCACATAAACCATAGTATTGATAATACAACCTAAATTTGGTTCATATTCGAAATTTTTCACGACCAAAACATGTATGAGAAGATTGTAGGATAGAAGATAAAATAACTAATATATGAATAATTAAATTCTATATAATTAATTTATGTATTACTAATCTTTATGTCATTAATCCCTGCATAACTTTAGTCGACAAACAAATTACCTCCTTGAAAATTAGTTATGTAGAATTTAGTTATACATGTATTATAAGTTTATTTCATCTTTTGTCTTACATAAATAATACATCAATTTCTTCATAACTTATAGATGTATTAGTTATAACGAGGGTTTATTGAAGCATAAAAATGTACATAGTATCAGGCGTATTGCATTTTATTTAATAACAAAAGATAGAATGCTACCAAATAAAATGATATTATTCATCAAGAATTCAATACATAAATAACTTAGCTCCTAATAAGTTATATCGATTTCGTAAACACTTTTAAAAAAAAAATAAGTTGTCGATACGAGTGTATAAACGAATATATGTTGATAAGTATCTTTTTTCATAATATTGCTTGTGTACCTTACAAAAGGAGTGATACTACTCATATTATATACTTTTTTATCCTAGCCACTGGATTCATAGTGAAACTACATTATTGAATTGCCATTCATGTAATATTCCATCTCTCATTATGGTTTGTTTGTCGTACCATACTTCTTAATATACCAAAAAGAACATGATAGCTGGCTATCAAAAAATTATATTCCAAAATTATGCCACTTATAATTAGGATCTTAGATATTTTTCTTTCTTGTTTATCTTAGCTAGGTTGTTTTCTTAGTGGGATTAAAAAAATAACAATCTTTGGATATAATACGGAAATATTTTGTTCCATATTTAATTATAAATGTTAATGAATCTTGAAAATCATTTTATATTAAAAGAGTGGAATTATAACCTTGTCTATATTCAGATAACCAAATTACTCTGGATTTTGATGGGGTGAAGACATATTTTCAATCCTTTTATGTTAATATGAATTTAGTAATTCAAGGTGTGGCCTAGCAGTCAATGAAGTGATTAAAAAATCTGAGATCTTAGGTTTAAAATTCAGCGAAAACAAAAAGTTTAAAGTAATTATCAATATTCTTAGTGAACAGAATTATCTGATATAGATTACTGATACGAAGTGACATATATGTTATGGAATTAGTCAGAACATAAATATGAATTTAGAGAAAAAGTTTTATTTTCCTAATACTCCATGATAATTGCAGAAGCATGAAAAATGAACTCTCTAGTTTACATTATTTTAGCAAAATTTAGATGCATGATACACGAGATCCTCACAAATTACATGTTAGAAAGTGATATATTTTTGTCCTTTTTTTTTCTTTTTATGCAATTACTTTTATCAATCGAATATTATTTACCACTATGCTAAGTTTGACCATGAGTCCATGACCAACATAAGTTTTTGAATTTAATGTTGCTTAATTTTTGCAAATTCAGTAATTTAAGCTTTTGCAGTAAGTATTTGCTTATAGAGCTTCTGAGGTTTTTTTTTTGTCAAGACCTCATAAATTAAAAGAACCTTTGATAGCATGCATTAAAAAAAATATACATTAACTTTTTGCATTATTAGTATGCCTTGTTTGGTACAATTTTCAACTTGTATAACTAAGCATTAGTTCATTAATTGTATACTTTATATATATATATATATATATATATATATATATATATATATATATATATATATATATATATATATATATATATATATATATATATATAAGGGATAATGCCCAAGTACCCCCTCAACCTATGCCCGAAATCTCAGAGACACACTTATACTATACTAAGGTCCTATTACCCCTGAATTTATTTCATTAATAGTTTTTTACCCCTTTTCGGCCTACGTGGCACTATCTTGTGGGCCCAACGATGGTTGACTTTTATTTTCAAACTAGTGTCACGTATGCAAAAAAGGGGTAGAAAATTACTTATAAAATAAGTTCAGGAGGGTAATAGGACCTTAGTATAGTATAAGTGTGTCTCTGGAATTTCGGGCATAGGTTGAGGGGGTATTTGGGTATTTTCCCTATATATAAATGCATAATATTAGAAATATAAAATATTTTAATGTATGATTAGCTTTGTTAAAGACGTGATTGCCCTTCAAAACATCTTTTACATTTTGTAAGCGGATTTGTAGAGGATGTTTTTATAAATAAAATAATAGATAGAAATATGCAATGCATGTTATTTTTAATATCAAATCAAACAATGCATAAGAAACAATATTCTTATATATAACGAATGTCAAGATAATAAAATAATATATTATATTCAATATTATTCTCATATACTTTATCTAATGACAGTAAAATCTCTAAAAACTTTTAAAATATTTATTTATTTCTTAATGGGAAAACATTATCAAACACGTTTTACAAATTAATATGCAGTTCAAAAGAAGCACAAAATCGTAGGCAGTTTATTCAACATTTAATATGTAATTAGTTTTATTGTTTTGTCGGAGGCCTAATTTCTGTTATCAGTAAATAGGTGCTCTTTAGGTTGTAATTGTTTCTGATGGTTACGATAATCTTTTACATTTGTTTTATAAAAAAAAAAAAAAAACTTAATTAGTTTGTGAAAAGTGATGTGGCAAATGCATAGTATAAAGTGACTAGTTGTAGTAATTTTCATGTAGTGGAATCATTAATAAATTGAAAATAGGCAAGACAAGCTTTAATAAATGGATAAAACTACACCGACCAACCAAGAGCTACAGGTTATATTTCACATCGTGAGCCTTTATTACCTTCAATATATGACAATAAAAAGAAGTTTAATTTTATTTTAGAACCACTTTAACTATATCAATTAATGTAAATCACTTATAAGCTTATTGGTTTGTTTAAAGTGTCAAAATATAGAAGAAGAAAGAAAATAAATTGGTATAAATAGTGGTATGTGCGAGGTGTATTTAATTGTAATCAAAAGTCTTTAGATTCGAATTTAATTTATATCAAAATTATAATAATATAAGAATTTGTTATATAGGAATTATATTAGTTACACAAGGATTATTAACATCAGATTTATTACTTAGGTGTTTGGTTCATTTTATTAAAATTAGATATACAAAATATCATTATCAAGCAAGTAAATATATACATTGTTAAATGAGCCTGGTAAGAAAGACAATTAAAGAAATAAGTGAATGAAGCGATAATACTCATCACAGAATGACATATAAAATAAGTAAATCGATTTATTATCAACTTTTTACCTCACAACTTAATTTAATGAAAACATTTAAAGTCCTTTTTATTCGTCTAAAGTTAATTATAGTCTGTATATCTCAAAATAATTATATAATTTTTTCCAGCATAATATTTTCTTAATAGATCTACCTAACATCGTATTAGCATGTTTATAAGCACCACTCATTTTTAGGTATTTGAGTTACTTGTCTTTATCCTTAAGAAGAAGAAAAATCCTAAGATATACAGTTCAAAAGACTCCCTCGAAAAAAGAATTATAAAAAATTTAAAGATTGCGCAAACAAAATTAACTGCTAGCATGATAAATTAGTACTAAAAAAGATTACTACTCCCTCCGTTCAGAATTGTTTGTCATTTTGCATTTATCGAAAGTCAATTTGACTAATTTTCAAAGGTAAATTAGATCACATTAAGTCAATTTTTTAAACAAAAAATTAGATATTCTATAACTAGTGAGAATGAGAAGTACTATAAATTATAATTTTTTGCATATTAATATGATGAAAAAATACATATTAAAATGCTAGTCAAAATTTTCATAGTTTGACTTTAAAAATAGAAACCATGACAAACAATTTCAGACAGAGGGAGTATTATATAAAATAGCCAAAAAAAAAATTCACGTACACTTAAAAAAATTGGCGCTATTTTTATGGCATATCATAAATCATATAAGGGTAAAAAACTTGCTAGTTGAATGGTTGAGTTTATTCTTTCTACTTCACAAGTTGAACTTTATCCACAACAATACGTTGTTGGACATCAGTCGCCGCAATAATCTTTAATTCAATTGAACCTGCATGTCATGGAATCCAAAGAGAAGTTATTTTACCAAGCTATCAAATATCAAGATTTGATTGGTTATTAATTATACTTGTTATTTTATCAAAGTACATAAGAAAAAATAATGTGGAGGTTATTCAAAGAGAAGTTAAGACCTAGAATTATGATGCTTGGGTAATTTCATTATTAGTTATATGGAGTTGTCAAGCTAATTCAGAAATCTAGCAATTTTTTTTATTCACATAGTTGAATAGGCAGAATGATCTGGAAACCCCTTGTACTTGTCACTTTTTGTCACATGAGCCCTCATACTCTTGACTTTTCCAACTGAACCATTGAATAACAACATTTTAAACCTTTTTCTTGACCTGTCATCTCATGTGCCAAAAGTAGTTCAAATGCGTGAATTATACCTACTTTAGGAGCGTAAGATGCTTTTAAAAAGCCAATAACGGTCATTTCTGGCCATTTTCCTCAAAATTCCCCTAATTTATTCTTCAAATATCCAAAATTTCTTCTCTTTCTCGCTCGTTATCTCTCTCCAAATTTCTTCTTCTTCTTCACAATCGATCAGGCGCAGTCTGTATTTTATATTTCTCACTTTTTTCTTACTCATTAATTTTTTTTCGTTCTTTACAATGATTGTTCGTTCTTGCGATTGTGGGCTTCATGTTGAACTTAAGATGTCAAGAATATCAACAAATCCAGAAAGAGTCTTTTGAGGCATTCTACGTGAAGAATCAATCACTAAATGTTGATCATGGAAGGCATGGAAGACAGGGGAGATCGAGCATTAGTATTGACATCATTGTTGTTGCGATTGTTGTCATTTGGTTACTATCTTTTGTATTTAAGATGTATTGACAATTTGTTTATCTAAGTACTATGATAATGTAATAAAATCAATGAAAATATCCAGATCAAGACTAATTAAGCAAAAATAACTTATTTGTCATAGCAAGTTATCACAAAAGTTGAAAATTAAGTTAATAGTGAAAAATATCATAGACAATTGAGAATTTAGCTAGGCAACATACGAGTCTTTATTATAAAATATTATGTGTCTTGAGTGTTTGGTGTGGACTAAGTGGCTCGTTTGTAACTTTGTTCTTGTAACTGCTTTTTAATAATTGCAGCTCCATCCTTCCACCTTAGTCCATTGAGTTTGTAACCAATATCGTTATTGGTAGGCACTCAACTCTTCTATGGTGCAGAGTGTCACACTCTATTAGTAGTTTCAGACTGTTACAACATCGGTGAAGTAATATTTTATAATAACAACCTAAAGCCCCAAAGCCCCAAAATCGGTGAAGTATCCTCTGTTAGGGGTAAGACTGGGGGTTGAGGGTCAAAGAGGAGCTAATTGAGAGTTTATTTAAGGAATTTCTCTGTTAGGGTTGCATATTTCTGGGGCTGCCAAGAATATTTTGTAAGACTGGCATTGCAATTTTTTTCTATTAGGCGATGAATTAGTTGAATATTTTAACCATTAGTGTCTTTAATTTCAGTACCTAGTTTGTATGTTTTGATTTTGAATGGTTCTTTTTATTGACAGTAAAAAGATTAGACGAGAAAGAAACAAAATTGTTAATGAGCTTTATTAAAGCATCTGAGTTTTTTTTATTTGTTGGATGAGTAGATTGAGGATAAGACGAGAAAGAAACAAATTGTCATTGAGATTTGTTTAAACATCTGAAATATTAAGTAGCATTCTAGTTTAATTCTACTTTCTCTTTTTGAAGTCTTTGCAATTTCTTAACAATATTGACTCGAAACTAGCTGTCAATCTTCGCTTTCAGTCAATATTTTGAATATCAAGTTACTTTGTGATCTATAAAGTTTTCATGAGTTGAATAGTTGAGTTTAAAATCCTTTAGCAAAATGCAATTTAAAAAAAGCTGTTGAGAAGTAGTAGTAATATTAATTACTACGAGAGAAATTGATTTCTTTCAACACTCTATTAGTTGAAGTTCGTATAATTTAGTTTGAGTGACTTCTATTTCTACTTACTTTTGACCAGATATATGATCCCGAAAAGTATTTTAAGGACCAGCGCTATACCAGTCGCGAAAAAGAATCAGCGACCAGACCGATAATCTCGTCTCTAAAGGTTCTTAGCGACTATGTCTATAAGAACAAGTCTAACTGGCCGTTACTTCCCCTTTTTGGGACCAAGATTCTTACTTATAGAGACCACTACCACTTGTATCACCATCAGTTGAACCTATAAAAGTTGCCGTTGCACCATAAGAATAACCACCTCCAGTAGTATAGCCATTTTTTTACATACAAAATATTTCAAAACTAAATTAAGAAGTATATCTAAAAATAAATTTCATCAACAAAGTTGAAGAAGTTACAGCAAAACTTACAACAGTTAGACATCCTTTCTTGTTATGTCCAAAATAGTTGCACCAAAAACATTTCATGTTTTCCTTTCCTTGTAGCCTCCAAACTTCTTCTTACTAGGCTCATCACTATTTTTAGTCCTTTTTCACCTTGGTCTTCCCGATATAGGAGTGATTTCAGGTGGCTCAGTGAATGGTCTTGTGCTTTTGGGCCACATCTTTATGTTTATCATATGTTGAATAAATTTATTGTAGGCCTTTAAATATGTTCCCTTCTTGTACTAGTGATTAACAAATGACTCAACATCTAGATCCTTGTAAAGCATTGCAGTAATTGCATGTGCACAAGGAATACCCTTCAGTTGTCATGGCCTACAACTACACACTTTCTATTGGAGATTAACAACATGTTTATATCGTGGATGCATAATCTCATAGTCATAATCTCCATTAAATTCAACCTCACATATGATTGCATGTTCAGCATTATAACTAAGAATTTGCATTGCCATAGGTGACACATCAGTTATCCATTTTACAGAAAACTCCCTCATTTGAGTCATTCTTTTCATGAATTTGACTCTAATTTCCTATGACATTGTGATCATTCATTTGAATCTAGCTTCCAAAATTCAATTATTGAATGTCTCATACATATTATTCTAAACTATGTCACACTTGATATGATCCTTGATTATTGCCCTACACCATGCACTTCTATTGTACTTAACAATATTTCCACAATACCTTCCCCCAATAGACTTAGTTCATCAAGTTTTGATTGTAAATGAACTTCAAATGGAGCCCTCGCAATCTGTCAAAACTTTTTTCACCTTTTTTCACCACTTCATACCTTCTTCCTGTTGGCCCATATATGTTTACTACACCATTTAATCTCATCATTTGGCGATAAATTAACAAGTGCTAGGTTAAGACCCTATCAAAGAAAAAAGTCATACCAAGAAAAAATACAAGATTATATGTATAACAAAGAAATTTCTATAGCAGAGTAAAATGAAAAACTATAAAGTGTTCTTATACCTTCTACATATCAGACATAACTGTCAATCCTTCACCTTCAGTTTGTTTCAGTTCCAAATCATGTTTGATGCACTTGATAAATCAAGACCATGTGTCCTTGGATTCTTTATTAATTATTGTTCATGTTACAGGGTACATCTGATTATTTCCATCCTTGGAAATGCAAGACAATAGTTCACCTCTACACACACCTTTCAGAAATGCAATATCAAAACCAATTATCCTTCTGCACCCCTCCATCCAACCATTTTTTAATGCTTCAAGACGAATATAAATTCCTTGATTTACCTCTTTTTTAGGAATTGTATTTTTGGATTTCCTAACAATCACAGTAGTTCTTGCAGTTGTAGACTTCAACTCCTCAGCATAGCCATACAATCTAGCATATTCCTCTATGAGATCACCCATATGCTCATTCATGACTTTCATTGTTTTCTCTTCTACAACTTGTTTTACTAACATACAATTCATGATCCTTTTGTACCAAGCTTTGAATTTGATGGAGTCTTATGCTAGGCTCACTCATGATTATGACTTTGTAAGTTTTACAAATCCAGTTTTGAGTACACAACTTGTTTCTTCTTGTTTTGAAACACTTATATACAGGAAAATGTGTCTTCACAGAAAAGACACACTAAAATTTTTAGTTTTATCCTCAATACTTCAAGAGTATGCCAAGGACAACCTTTCTTAAGACATTATTTCCTAATCCTCTCCTTTTCATTAGGTTTAAGCTTAATGTTCACACCCTTCTGAATAGAATGAGATTGTAGTGCTTCTTTAAACTGAACATTATTCAAAAAAAATTATATACAACTGAAAAGGAAAAAAATTCTGACAGTTGAGTCAAAATAGACTTTTGTACTTGAATTCCTAGGTGGTTGGATGTATAACCTCATCAAAATAAAAAAGACTCCCTTCATTTTTAGTAATATCACTTCTAGGATCTGAGCTATCAAAATACAGGTCATCCCCACCCAATTTTCTTCATATCTTTCCTTCTTATTCTTTTAAATTCAAAATCATTATATATACCTACAGGACCAAAAGGTATCTCATCGACATTTATTCTAGCAGCCTTTTTTTATTAACTTGTTCTTGAATATTTGATTGTCTAGCTTCAACAAACTCAATATCCAAGTCACTTGAGTCATCAATGTTCTCATCAACATCATAAAGTGACTCAAAATCAAATTGTTCAGCATCTACATGTACATCAAATTCATCAGATGTTTAGGGGTGGTAGGAATAAAAGTCATTACCTTCACCTTGACATTCATCTCTATCTAAGTCCTATATAGAAACTTCTGGAGCAGCAACCTCCTTATTCTTACCTTTATTTACCCTAGGTTACTAATCTTTTACATTTATATAAGATGGTTGAGAAAAAGAAACTTCACCACTAACATTTATAATAGTAGGTGGAGGCAGTAGGTTGGGGACTTACCTTTTTATGGAGTAAGCAATCTGGCTATTTGCACCTCAGTAGGATCCTCAACTGTTACATGAGAACTAATTTGATGTACCACACGCACATCAACTAAGTCTTCACCCTTTAAGTTGTATTAATAGATCTCAATACATCAGCATCACTTTTCAACACACTAACCACCTCTTTTTTTAACTATACACCCAAAGGTTTTAACTTTTTCGACTCCCAATTCTCTAGCTAATTTATGAAAAAACATAAATTAAAGTTTATCCATATCAATTCTAATTTTTTCAAGATAAAAAAGTCCACTAACATATCTGAGTGCAGGATCAGATAAAAAACAGTCACCATAAAATAATTGTTGAGGTCATAGTCCTACCATGCTTGCAAAGTCGCGAGAATATATTCAGATGATTGACAAAAATCCCTAAATGACCAAAAAAAACTAATTCAAAAAATTCCTGATGGACAAAAAAAAACTAATTTTATTATAATTCTTTATGGAATACAACAAAATCCTCTATAATAATATGATATAATCCACTAACCAGAAATAAATCAAACACAATTAATAAAAAATAAATAAAAATGAAAGATATGAAAAAATCCTTGGTTTGAACTAGATATTCACGACAAATGTCATTGAATGCGTAATACTTCTACAAGTTGTTATTAGGCATGTTAAAAAAATTAAATTCCTCCCTAAATCACACTACGACCTCTGCAATAGTATCAAACCCTAACTCGAACTCAAAACATCAAAATTAAAAATGAAACACCAAAAACACAACTGCAAAACAAAAAGAAAGAAAATTAGTCGACAAACTTACAACTATGGAGTGAAACGTATACTCAAACACTTCACAAAATTAAAAAAAAAATCAGAGTGATGAATGATGTAAATCGAGACTAGAGAGTACAAGGGTCTAGTTAAAAAGGAAAAAAGAAAGAAATGTTTGAAAAAGAAACAAATAACCTATTTTAACATGTCATTTCCTAAATGAAATGTTCAGCGGGAAACTAAAAGGCAGTAGCGGGAACCAAAAAGAGTAAAAGGCTCTAAAAAATTCTCTATATATAATAATAACCTAAACCCCAAAATCGGTGAAGTATCCTCTGTGTTTTCCCTTTTGCTCTATGCAGTAGTCTTTGAATTTCCTAAATCTTGAAAGTTGAAGGCATTATTGACAGAAAAATCTCCTAAGTTTTGAAGCTTGAAGGAATTTTCTTTGGAGAAAAATGTTTCATCTAGTTTTTACATCTAAAGTAAGTTTATTCCTCCATATCCATCTCCCTCTTCTTCTTTTTTGATATAATCTTTCACTTTTGTTTGTGATGATTGAATAATATGTAATTGGGCTCTTATGGATACTCATTGTTTTGTTAGCACCCAAAATGGTAGTTTTGTAGGTAAGACTGGGGGTTGAGGGTCAAAAAGGAGCTAATTGAGAGTTTATTTAAGAAATTTCTCTATTAGGGTTGCATATTTCTAGGGCTGCCAAAAATATTTTGTAAGACTGGCACTGCAATTTTTTTCTATTAGGCGATGAATTAGTTTGAATATTTTTACCATTAGTGTCTTTAATTTCAGTACCTAGTTTGTATGTTTTGATTTTGAATGGTTCTTTTTATTGACAGTAAAAAGATTAGACGAGAAAGAAACAAATTTGTTAACGAGCTTTATTAAAGCATCTGAATTTTTTTTTATTTGTTCGATGAGTAGATTGAGGATAAGACGAGAAAGAAACAAATTGTCATTGAGATTTGTTTAAACATCTGAAATATTAAGTAGCATTCTAGTTTAATTCCACTTTCTCTTTTTGAAGTTTTAGCAATTTCTTGAACAATATTGACTCGAAACTAGCTGTCAATCTTCGCTTTCAATCAATATTTTGAATATCAAGTTACTTTGTGATCTATAAAGTTTTCATGAGTTGAATAGTTGAGTTTAGAATCCTTGAGCAAAATGCAATTTAAGAAAGTTGTTGAGAAGTAGTAGTAGTATTATTAATTACTACGAGAGAAATTGATTTCTTTCAACACTCTATTAGTTGAAGTTCTTACAATTTAGTTTGAGTGACTTCTATTTCTACTTACTTTTGACCAGATATATGATCCCAAAAAGTATTTTAAGGACCAGCGCTATACCAGACGCGAAAAAGAATCAGCGACCAGACCGATAATCTCGTCTTTAAAGGTTCTTAGCGACTATGTCTTCAAGAACAAGTCTAACTGGTCGTTACTTCCCCTTTTTGGCACCAAGATTCTTACTTATAGAGACCACTACCACTTGTATCACCATCAGTTGAACCTGTAAAAGTTGCAGTTGCACCATAAGAATAACCACCTCCAGTAGTATAGCCATTTTTCTACATACAAAATATTTCAAAACTAAATTAAGAAGTATATCTAAAAATAAATTTCATCAACAAAGTTGAAGAAGTTACAGCAAAACTTACAACAGTTAGACATCCTTTCTTGTTATGTCCAAAATAGTTGCACCGAAAATATTTCATGTTTTCCTTTCCTTATAGCCTCCAAACTTCTTCTTACTAGGCTTATCACTATTTTTAGTCCTTTTTCTCCTTGATCTTCCCGATATAGGAGCGATTTCAGGTGGCTCAGTGAATGGTCTTGTGCTTTTGGGCCACATCTTTATGTTTATCATATATTGAATAAATTTATTGTAGGCCTTTAAATATGTTCCCTTCTTGTACTAGTGATTAACAAATGACTCAACATCTAGATCCTTGTAAAGCATTGCAGTAATTGCATGTGCACAAGGAATACCCTTCAGTTGTCATGACCTACAACTACACACTTTCTTTTGGAGATTAACAACATGTTTATATCGTGGATGCATAATCTCATAGTCATTATCTCCATTAAATTCAACCTCACATATGATTGCACGTTCAACATTATAACTAAGAATTTGCATTGCCATAGGTGACACATCAGTTATCCATTTTACAGAAAACTCCCTCATTTGAGTCATTCTTTTCATGACTTTGACTCTAATTTCCTGTAACATTGTGATCATTCATTTGAATCTAGCTGCCAAAATTCAATAATTGAATGTCTCAAACATATTATTCTCAACTATGTCACACTTGATATCATCCTTGAATATTGCCCTACACCATGCACTTCTATTGTACTTAACAATATTTCCATAATACCTTCCCCCAATAGACTTAGTTCATCAAGTTTTGATTGTAAATGAACTTCAAATGGAGCCCTCGCAATCTGTCAAAACTTTTTCCTCCTTTTTTCACCACTTCATACCTTCTTCCGGTTGGTCCATATATGTTTACTACACCATTTAATCTCATCATTTGGAGATAAATTAATAAGTGCTGGGTTAAGACCCTATCAAAGAAAAAAGTCATACCAAGAAAAAATACAAGATTATATGTATAACAAAGAAATTTCTATAGCAGAGTAAAATAAAAAACTACAAAGTGTTCTTATACCTTCTACATATCAGACATAACTGTCAATCCTTCACCTTCAGTTTGTTTCAGTTCCAAATCATGTTTGATGCACTTGATAAATCAAGACCATGTGTCCTTGGATTCTTTATTAATTATTGTTCATGCTACAGGGTACATCTGATTGTTTCCATCCTTGGAAATGCAAGACAATAGTTCACCTTTACACACACCTTTCAGAAATGCACTATCAAAACCAATTATCCTTCTACACCCCTCCATCCAACCATTTTTTAATGCTTCAAGACGAATATAAATTCCTTGATTTACCTCTTTTTTAGGAATTGTATTTTTCGATTTCCTAACAATCACAGTAGTTCTTGCAGTTGTAGACTTCAACTCCTCAGCATAGCCATACAATCTAGCATATTCCTCTATGAGATCACTCATATGCTCATTCATGACTTTCATTGTTTTCTCTTCTACAACTTGTTTTACTAACATACAATTCATAATCCTTTTGTACCAAGCTTTGAATTTGATGGAGTCTTATGCTAGGCTCACTCATGATTATGACTTTGTAAGTTTTACAAATCCAGTTTTGACTACACAACTTGTTTCTTCTTGTTTTGAAACACTTATAGACAGGAAAATGTGTCTTCACAGAAAATACACAGTAAAATTTTTAGTTTTATCCTCAATACTTCCAAGAGTATGCCAAGGACAACCTTTCTTAAGACATTATTTCATAATCCTCTCCTTTTCATTAGGTTTAAGCTTAATGTTCACACCTTTCTGAATAGAATAAGATTGTAGTGCTTCTTTAAACTGAACATTATTCAAAAAAATATATATACAACTGAAAAGAAAAAAAAATTCTGACAGTTGAGTTAAAATAGACTTTTGTACTTGAATTCCTAGGTGGTTGGATGTATAACCTCATCAAAATAAAAAAGATTCACTTCATTTTTAGTAATATCACTTCTAGGATCTGAGCTATCAAAATACAGGTCATTCCTACCCAATTTTCTTCATATCTTTCCTTCTTATTCTTTTAAATTCAAAATCATTATATATACCTACAGGACAAAAGGTATCTCATCGACATTTATTCTAGCAGTCTTTTTTTATTAACTTGTTCTTGAATATTTGATTGTCTTGCTTCAACAAACTCAATATCCAACTCACTTGAGTCATCAATGTTCTCATCAACATCACAAAGTGACTCAAAATCAAATTTTTCAGCATCTACATGTACATCAAATTCATCAGATGTTTGGAGGTGGTAGGAATAAAAGTCATTACCTTCACCTTGACATTCATCTCTATCTAAGTCCTATAAAGAAACCTCTGGAGCAACAACCTCTTTATTCTTACCTTTCTTTACCCTAGGCTACTGATCTTTTACATTTATATAAGTTGGTTGAGAAAAAGAAACATGACCACTAACATTTATAATAGTAGGTAGAGGCAGTAGGTTGGGGACTTACCTTTTTATGGAGTAAGCAATCTGGCTATTTGCACCTCAGTAGGATCCTCAACTGTTACATGAGAACTAATTTGATGTACCACACACACATCAACTAAGTCTCCAACCTTTAAGTTGTATCAATAGATCTCAATACATCAGCATCACTTTTCAACACACTAACCACCTCTTTTATTACCTATACACCCAAAGGTTTAACTTTTTTGACTCCCAATTCTCTGACTAATTTATGAAAAAACATAAATTAAAGTTCATCCATATCAATTCTTATTTTTTCAAGATAAAAAATTCCACTAACATACCTGAGTTCAGGATCAGATAAAAAACAGTCACCATAAAATAATTGTTGAGGTCATATTCCTACCATGCTTGCAAAGTCGTGAGAATATATTCAGATGATTGACAAAAATCCCTAAATGACCAAAAAAAACTAATTCACAACATTCCTGATCGACAAAAAAAACTAATTTTATTATAATTCTTTATGGAATACAAAAAAATCCTCTATAATAATATGATATAATCCACTAACCAGAAATAAATCCAACAAAATTGATAAAAAATAAACAAAAATGAAAGATATGAAAAAATCCTAGGTTTGAACTAGATATTCACGACAAATGTCATTGAATGCGTAATACTTCTACAAGTTGTTATTAGGCATGTTGAAAAAAATTAAATTCCTCCCTAAATCACACTACGACCTCTGCAATAGTATCAAACCCTAACGAGAACTCAAAACATCAAAATTAAAAATGAAACACCAAAAACACAACTGCAAAACAAAGAGAAAGAAAACTAGTCGACAAACTTACAACTATGGAGTGAAACGTATACTCAAACACTTCACAAAATTAAAAAAAAAATCAGAGTGATGAATGATGTAAATCGAGACTAGAGAGTACAAGGGTCTAGTTGATAAGGAAAAAAGAAAGAAATGTTTGAAAGAGAAAGAAATGGCCTATTTTTAACATATCATTTCCTACGTGGCATTTTTAAGTGACATGGAAAGCTAGATGTGGCGTTTGTAGTTCACGCTCCACTGAGTGGTCACCACTCAGATGATGAAAAGTGACAAGTACAAGGGTCTCCCAGATCATTCTGTTGTTGATAATATGATCATGATTCTAGAGCCTCTTGTTATTTGTAGTTTTGATGATTTGACAAATCCAGGGTACTCTTGACTTTATCCATTGTGTAAATGTACATGCAACTGCTAGGCTGGAAAAAGTACAATAGTTTGTCATCATCAAAAGGGAGAAAATGTTATTTGTAGTTTTGATGATTTGAAAAACTCTGGGACCTTGTAAAGGGACTTGATCCATTCTCCAAATATACATGCGACTGCCAGGCTGGAAAAAGTACAAGGGGTTACTGCACAGTCTCCAACGGTGGCAGAAAGGGCAGAGGGACCTGATCCATTACGCAAATGTACATGCAACTGACAGGTTAAAAAAAGTATAAGTGGTTGGTGTACAGTCTCCAACAGTGACAAAAGTGGCAGAAACATGACTTTGCACAACTGTCAGGTTGGAAAAATTACAAGTGGTTAGTGCACAGTCTCCAACAGTGGCAGAAGCCTTGGCCAATCGCACGGTCTCGAAGGTTGTGACTATTCTACATAAAGATTATGTCCAAAATTCATAACCTCAGTGTTTTTAAAGCTTGAAAACATCTCAAGAACTCTTGAAAAACCTAAAAAAAAAAAAAGAGTAAAGAAGCATCCTCAAGATCAACTCGAATCTGAAAGAGCTGGAAGCTTAATTGTCTTAGAATTATTTATTTTATACACACATTGTAAATTTATTCCTACATCTATAAAGGAATCAGATAGTTGTGTGGTGTGAAAATCCTAAATTAGTTGAGTACAACTGATTTAGTGGGCAGCCTTGTGTGTTGCTTAATAAAAATCTAAGTCATCCGGAGCGTGGTGGTTTAGTGGGCAACCTGCGTGTTGCTTAGTCAAATTCTAAGTTGTCTAGTGATGATAGCTTAGTGGGCAGTGTGGTATTTGCTTAGGCCAGTAAGTGATAGAGTTATCACTTAGACGAGAGATTAATAACTTTTTCTCATATTGGTTGTAACTGGGTTTCACTTTTGCTTGAGAAGATTAGTGAAAACGGTTGAAAATCTTGTATGACAGGTCGTGATTTTACTCCCTTGAGCAAGGAGGTTTACATGTAAACAAACTGCTTGTGTTGTGTTCTTGCTATTATTTTCTCTTTGTTCTTAAACTGTTTGAGTCAAGGAACCTGATCCGTTGACATATAGTGGACGCACACATTCTATCACCTCTGAGCTCATATCCAGATCGACATCACACCTATATCATTGAGCAAAAATATGGTGAATCTCTCCAAATGCCTTTATATATTGAATTTGATCTAAGAAGGAAAAATTAGACGCATACCTATCCTAGCCACTAATTTGTCTACGAACAAACCCTACTTCCCCTAATTCGCGTTTTATTCTTAGTTTTCTTCACTAGAAATTATCAATTTATCCTATTGTAGTTAAGCAACGTAATAATAAATATGAGACTATGAGAACAAAATATAATAATTTTATTTACAATAACACTATAGAAGAATCAAAATATTCATATTATAATCATAACCCTAATCCTAGAAAGGAGGATTCACTCTCTCAAATTTTATTTAAGGCCTCAAAATTATTGAGACGACCCTAAAAAGGAGACTTTGGTTATGTTATGATGTGAGATGTGAATTCTTTTTTGCCAACTGAATAATTCTAGCATGTGAAAATGTTCACAAGAAAAGTAAACAAGAAAACTCTCATATGTGCACAGTACATGCGAATCAAAATAAATAGGAAAGATGGGAGAATTTTCTAGCCAACATGTGTATCAAAGAACACATTTATGTAAGGAAAATTTTGCACCAAATTAATGTCGAAGGATACCATTAGTGAAAAGGGTACAATCGCATATAGTTCTAATTAACTTCATATTATATTTTTTGAAAAATATATATATTATTTATATCCTTACTTCATAAGATTTACATGTATTTATTCTCTCCGGACCACTTGAAGATTACGCTAATCAATATGTTATAATTTATTTATTTTTTCCCTTAGATGTACTTGCGATTCATGTTCATACGTGGTCTATTTAACTTTGTATCCATTAGAGGTTAAAGGTTAATTAAAAGTTGACTAGTCATATATTAAGATTTGGTATATCAAAATACATCACATCAACCAAAACTTAACTGCTTAATTATTATTTTTTCAATAACTAGAAATATAAATTTGTACGACTTCTCAGGAACCCCAAATTTATTCTATTTATTGTCATTATTACATAAATACGAGCCTACTCCCTACTGTAGAGCAAATAAGGATCCTTTATTCCTGTAACAAATATATAAAAATATTTATATTCCCCAAATCAGAATTTCTCTGCTAAACAACTCATAAGAATATTTATAATTCCACTTTTTTTTTCTTCCTTTTTATGGTGGTTTCTTGATTGGTTTTTATTCTCTGACAGCCAATACTGAAGAAAAAATGGATGGATACGTGTTGGAGAGGTACATGTAATTGCATGCTATAACTACTTTTACTAGAAGGACCATGGAGAAAAAGAAATAGAACAAAACTTGTAGGGTGTGTTTGATATTAAGAAAAATATGCTCCACGGAAAATGATTTCAATGAAAAATGTTTTAAAAAATAAATCGGGTTCTTACTTATTTTCTAGCATTTGATTAGTAAGCAAGAAATATTACCCGGAACATTATTCATGTGTCATCTAGCAAAATTGTATGAAAACGAATGGGGAGTGGTGGAGATTGGGGGATTTGGATGCATAAAAAGGAGACAATAAATTTGAAATGATATTTAGTTAACTTGTTTTCCTTACTTCCATTAGGAATGTCATTTTCTTCTATTTTTAAGAAATTTGTTTTCTTGGATTAAATATTTCAAAACATTTTGATCAACAAAACATAGATTTTTTTTTTAAAAAAAAAATGATACTCCATACCAACATACCCTTCGGAGAGAAATCTAATCATTTTTTCAAAATCAACATTGGAAGAAAGTCTAATTAAATAGTAATTCTTCTATTGCAAATTTGTATCTTACAAGAGTGTTATTTTTTTTCCAATTATTGCACCTATATTTTCTCTTTTTACGGTTAATTATTTTCAACAAACCGACGCATTCTCTATAGTGTCATGATCTCTTCTTTTTTTTTGTTTATTTTTAGAATTAGAGTTTATGTTATATATTTTTTATCCTCAAATGTTCATGCATGTTGTGTGTTTGACATTCTAAGTGATTTGATTGTAAATAATAAAATAAGAAATTAAACAAAAAATTATTTAAATTTTTCGTTTGGAAATTTTCTGAAAATAAAATCAAAGGCTTTTCTTTTCGTTGGAATAGTAAAGTTGTTATGCTTAATTATTACAAAAAATGTGTTGAAAGCTGAAATATAATCAACGTATAGCTTTTCTATTAGATGTTAAATTATTCATCAAGAATTGGAATACATTCTGAAAAATACACATATCAAATTATGAATTGTCTACTTCCAATTTTTTTTTAAGAAAAACAATCTCAATTGTGTCGAACTTCCCATTTTTCAAATAATTACTGGATGTCTATCAATATAAAAGAAAATCTTATTTTTTTGATATTTAAATTAGGTCTATTTTTCTTTTTCTTTTTAAAAAAAAAAAAGTCACTGAGAAGACTTGATCAGTCTATTATGTGTATTTCAATCATTGGTCAGAAGAAAATTATTCTTCTATATATATATATATTCAATGGACAAACTTGACGTTCAGAGAATAGCTTTTATATGATTATTAAATGTTGTAATGATTCAAAAAGAAATATTCAATCCTTAACTAGATATCATTGAAAATAATATCGTATTTGATAACAGGAGCAATTTACCTTTCAAAATAATATTTTTTACAGTTATTTTAGATTAGTCAAATCTCAAAAAACGAACTATAAATATTAAATATGAAATCAAAAAGAGAAAAAGAATATATAGCTTGTGACTTGTCATATGCTCCAATAACTCCACATGTTTTTGCCATGAAAACGAAATAAACAAATTATGTAGAGATTACAAATTTATGAGTACATGGAATCAATAGGAATTAGTGTCACGTAATTGGAATTCCCCTCACACTATAATTATGCAATGATTGTCTAAGTCACTTGTTTTCTTTAACCTTTATTAGGTTAATTAATTTGGCAAAATAATTTAAATAAGGCGAGACAAAGCATACACATACACATTTAATAGTGCATACTACAAATTATTTGAAAATCGTCAAAATAATTGAGATGTAAATTTAATATGTTCATATGAATACTACCAAATATATTAGACTGTCCAGACCAATATAGTCAAAAAAATTGTTATAATAACTCTTAAGGGATTGTTTGGTTATCGATTACTAGACTTATACATATTAGCTACGCAGTGACGTAATACATAAATAAATTTATAAGTTCACCAATTATGTAATCTCTTTTTCTGCATAATTAGGTTCAACTCTTTTTGCTTGAAAAGATATATTTTTCTATATTAAAAATTAATTTTTCATATTATTATTTATATTAGTAAATTAAGAATTTTTTTTTTATCAAATAACTATATGAAGTGGTAATAACTAAATTCAAATTTTAAGCATAATTCATAAAATAAATTTTATGAAATGAATTTTTCATTTAAAAAGCGACAAATTAACTTGAGACACGTAAAATAAAACGGATAATTAATTTTTTTATTCAAAAAGAATAAATTTTCAAGATTTGATTGGCCACAGAAGCATAAACATTTTCGTAGATGACTGGGCTATGGACCAATCTTGAATACGCCAAATATGAATTTTCATTATCAACCTTTACCTAACCCCAATAAGTAAATTTTAGTTTAATATCTAAGTATTATTTAACTGATTAGACACCACTTAAAGACTTTTCTCTCTCACTCTTTTTTAACATGAATGATTAAGATATCTATTTTTGCCATATATTTAAAGTTTGTAATTAGCCCATAGTTGTCATATAATTGACTCATGTATTCCTTGTTAGCTTTTTCATTTATTTTTTTGTCGTATTCCTTGTTATATTTTACTATATACTCTAATGTGTCAAATCTGGAATTTCGCCAAACCAATCGAATCTCGTTTAGAAAAAGATTAAAGATCACGAGAAAGATTTGTGAGGTCCATCCAATGTGCCAAACTTTGAATAACTTTGTGCCAATTTCAAAGTTTGGTAGAGTTGGTAATCTATAAAGAAGAAAAACTTGTTTTGTGCCAATTTCAAAGTTTGGTAGAGTAGGTAAGCTATGAAGAAGAAAAAAATGTTTTTCTTCTATAGCACATTTGGAGGGTAGTGTATTTGTTCCCTATAAAAGGGAGGAGAATTCTTCATTCTAAGTACACCAAAAAAGAATTACAAAGGAGAGAAAGAAGAGTGAGGCATCACAGAGGAAAATAATCTGTGAGGAAAAATAGAGAGTGTGAGCGATATTGTAGTGAGGTGGAAAAATCAAAAGAGTGTTATTTCTTTTGAATGTGTAGTGGTCTTTGGAGTTTTACTCAGACATACAAGTGTAAAATCCTTACTATAGTGATATTCGTTGCTCCTCTCGGGTCGTGGTTTTTCCCTTATTTAGAAGGGTTTCCACGTAAAAATCTTGGTGTCATTATTTCTCTTTTTATTCTCTTTGATTAACCGCATTGTTGTGTTCCGCATTTGTTGCCTTTATTACCGCAAATATTATTTCTGTTACGGATTTATTCCCAACAAGATTAACAATGATATTACATATTCAATTGAGATAGGATGAATGAAATTGCAGTGGGTGTCTTGCGCGATAAGATTGTGTCATCAAGACTTAAAGGTAATTAAGCTCTATATAGAGTAATTGTTATGGTAGACCAACTACTTTGTATGGGTGGAGTATGTCAATCTAGAAGATGAAAAATAGCATAAATGAGGATGATGAGTTGGATGTGTGGACTTAAAAGGAGCTATAGTGTATCATTTAAGACGAAGATATTTGGGACAAGTTATGAGCGGACAAGATTAGTTAAGCAAGACTAAGATAATTCAGATATGTAATGAGAATATATGCATAGATGCCTCAATGAAAATATGTGATGATGGTTAGAGTACGTAGGTCTAAAAAAGGTAGAGATAGACTAAAGAAGTATTGGAGAGAGGTGATTAGAAAAGACATGCACATCTGCAGTTTACTAAGAATATGACCCTAGATAAACGGATACTGAAGATTGAAGATTAGAATATAAGGCTAGTAGTTAATCAAGCATAGTCTAGTTTTCCTTCTCAGTGTTATTGCTATTTACGTCATATTGTTTTTAATTTTCTTTTATTATTATTTGTTGTTAGGTTCAATTTGGCAATATTTATGTGGGCACTATTGTATTTTCTTTGCAAATTAAATACAATTTCTTTACACCTAATTCATAAGGTAAGAATACTACAATCTATGTATGTCACTTTTTATCCGCACTTTATTCGTTATAAAATTATACTAATATTATTAGTGTTTGATAAGGAAGAATCAATAATTTAAACATATAGACAGGTACTTATGTTATATACGCCTGAAACCATACCCAAAAATATGCACTTAAATGCATAGTGATATACTTGCAATTTTTTCATTAAAAGAAGCAAAGTTAAGAAATGGTTACTCGATAAACATACATCACATGCACACAAATATTAGTTGCATGACCTAATACTCCGCCTAATAACTAAAATAAATGTCTTTATTTTATTTTTCAAAAGTCAATTTAATAATTGTTTGCAACAAATTTTAAACACATGAAAAATAAACAAATCATACAAATAAAATATGAAAAACGTGATTTTATTTCATCAAGATTGTGAGTACAAATCTGTTCCTCCCTTAATTCTACTCTTTAAGATGATTTATCCATTATTCGAGGGCCGTTAGTGGCGTATTTCTCAAACTAGGATGATTTAGATTTGACCTCTCTATATGAATAATCCATCCATTCGTGAGATCTTGATCTTTTAAGGGAATTTAGTACCCTTTATATAGGCATAAACTAGGATTTAGGATTAAGTAGCCTCTAAGAATCTTTATCTGAGTTGAACAAAATTTATAGAGTTCCCAACTTGAATTGAACGCATCTTGTAGAGTTCCACAAAATCTCAATGTCTACAATAATTTTTTAAAAGATTTGTATATGCACGTGTATTTGCTGCCAGAAGCCAATGTCAAAGAATTGCTGTGAGGAATTGTACGTTTTGGTTTCTTTTAATATGTAGTTTTCTTTTTGTAGGTTTGTGCAATTAATTTCATTTTATTTATTATTTTTATTGGGTCAAAGTAATTGAATTGTCAAAGGGTTTGACTAGTCTTGAGATTATCATCATTGGATCCCACGCTTTCTGACTCTTTTAATCTCCACACTTCTGCCAATTTATAACTTGCTTGACTTTCTGTTACTTAGACTATTTTTCACATTTTAGACTATTCTTGTCCTCATATTCTCCTGACAACTCTGCCTTTCATGTTCAATGCAATTGCTTTTGGATATAATTGTTGGTTTTGTTTTGTTCACTTTAGAAGTGACAGGAGAAAGACCAACCAAACACTAGGGACCAACGTAAAATTACGGTGTAATAGTGAAACTGCTTCATTCTTAATTGAATTTTACGAGTTTGAGATTTGAGTATTGGAAACGTCACTCTCAAATGCGCTTTACAGTGTATGATTTAAACTTAGTTAGAGCTTAAAAATAAATTAAACAGTAAGAAGTCGTGTGGTACCTGATTAGAATTATGGTTGTATCAATAACATGACATTATTATGCATGTCTTGGTTACTCTACCTTTTATACCATATAAAATAATACATAATACCGGATTACAGTGATTTGAACTTTGAATGATGAATAACATGTTGGTGAATGATTTATGGTAAGGTAAAAGTGAAAAAAGAAGGTGGCCTAGTTCAGAGTGGGACTTGGGATGATAGAGTAGGGCTATTTTTCAGAGTTAGGCTACTTTATTAACTATTATTCTCCTTCTATTTCTACCATTTTCTTCACTGAAATTGAAGTAAAAATTCTAGGGATACTATATTAGGATATCATTGTTTAACACCTATGTATTTTTTTAAATTTTTTTGCATGTCTACACATTTTGAAAAAAAAAAAATTATGTATGAGAAGTTAGGTTTGATAAAGTCTAGTAGTTTGAAGTTTCATATACATGGCGAAGTTTAAAGATTTTTGAATGAAATTCAAAATTAATTTTAACCACATATATATAAACTTTTAGCAAAAGATGCTTGAAGTTCGAGCAAAGTGATCGACATTATCCAAATATTGTTTGCAAACAATATAGATTGGCAAAAATATTTTCATAATTGCACAACTTAAAATATCATATAACATTTTTAAAAAATTATATAGGATATTCATATGTCCTTGTGAAAAATAAAGACTATATTGAATATTCAATGATACATTCATGTTATTCACAAATCTTCAACAAAGTGTATACATCTGAGCAATATTCATCTGGTGGGCTTTCCCACTTCAATAAAGCCCAAACATGTTCATATGGTATTTCCGTCATTCACATTGTATATTTACATATTTGTACAAATACATTTTTTCTTAACAAAACAATTTATACAATCAATCACAGATACTTTTCAAATGTATTTTTACATTGATAAACTTAAAAATATACAAATTTATATTTTTATACATATTCTTATCCACAAATAAATATACATATATAAATAAACACATTCGTATACTGCCAGAGTTATACATGTTCAATACTTTCATAATCAATTAATTTGTATAATAAATAAAAATATATTAATCAAATATATTTTTACATCGACTTAATACAAAAATTTACAAATCTACACATTTATATGCAACAATTAATAAATTTATTACTTTATTAAACATAAGCCCACAATTTTAACCGATACATATACAGTTCATATATACATATGCAACAAATCCAGTAGATCATAAATCCATTGACAGATGAAGTAATATACAAATGGTGTTATGTAAATTTTCAAACCAATTATTCAAATAGGATTCTTGTTATACAAATCTAAACACGAAATTTTCAAGCAATTCACCATCAAGACAACACATTGGTTCCTAAGAAATTCAATTGAATTCAAAAAATATCAGATACAAAGCTAATTACAAAATTTCCAAATAATTATCATCAAGATAACAAATTCGTTTCCAAGAAGTTCAATTGAATACAAAAAACATCATATGAGTTCAATTGTATTATATTTTGCCGTTTAAAATATGAGATTTTCTCAAAAGAAAGGTTTATCTGGGGTTGAATACGTATAGATCAACCAATTTTTCTTCGTTTGTTTGAAGCTTTAGTGTTATGAGGAATTTAGTTGATAGGGTATTTTTTTATCGTTAATATAACTAGTTCTTGGAAAAAATATTTTGCTTGATCATTGAATTCTCTAATTTTTTATTACAAATTTAGCGCCCATATATCAATTAATTATAAAATATATATAAAATGAAAAAAAATATAAAGATTAGAATGAATACAATGTTAAATCCATAAATACATATTCAACAAAGATGTATATTGAATTTGATAATGAATATCAAAATACAATATAACACTTAAAATTTGAATACATAATATGACATGTCATTCAATTTATGATAAATAAAAAAAATTGAAACGATACAGTAAGATTCAAAATAAAATAACAAAACAACAACTTAGGCTCTGAAAATTTTACAAAATACAACAAGCAAAACAGATTCAAAATACAGAATATGACAAATCATTACGTAATATAACATAATTACCTGATTCAGCATACAAAAAAAATCAGGCAACTAAAGATAAATACAAATATAAATATCAGAGTATAACAGTAATTGATCTTGAGTAATAAATAGATTAAATGATGAAAAATCGATAAAAAATAATTGATTAAGTTGGATATATCTAGTAATCCTCTACGATTAAGTCATTAGAGAGTGTTTTAGAAGATATCAATCTCTAACCAAGATTTCAACTACAAACAATAATTCTGAAAGACTTGAATAAAAATAAAATCAGAAAAGAAATAAAAAAAATATGATAAAGATTAATACCTTAATCAAAAGAATTGGATTGGGCTCCTCTCCATTTTTATAAAGAGATGAAGACAAGAGAAGTAAGATGGAATATAAGACTTTCTTCTTATTCAAGTGTATTCTACAAAAGGTGAATGATACCTCTATTTATAGAGTTGAGATATCACCCCAAAGGCCACCATGATAAATGTCCAATTAGTAGGTACATAGTTATCCAAATGGTTCTTATCACCTTGGAAACATATATACATGAATACAATTGAGTCTTGAGTATATCTAAAGGACAATCCACACAATTCAATGGATTTATAACAACAAAAAGTTTTTTAAAAATAATGACATTCTTGTATATTTTTACTAATATTTATAAAGTATGAAAATTTTTACTAATTAAATTAAATTTTTTGATAAATATACTAATTTTCTCATTAGACGAAAAAACTATAACTATAAAGCATTATTATCTTACGATTTTTCTCCTTTTTACTACATAGAAATAGACCCAAAAAGAGATTTGATGGCAGATCACAAAGGTTGGGCCTCTTTGAAGATTAACTTAAAAGGCCCAAACTCCAAAATATGAGAGCAGCCCAGTTCCAAAAGTAAACCCATCTGACGCACATATTCAGCCCAGCAACTACATAACCCAACTAATGGGAAAATTACATAGGATGACAAATATCCCTAAGTAATTATATAATAAGGGTATAGTTTAATTTATTTACTTTTTATAATTATAGTTTTTTTTTGCTATGATTAATGGGATCCACCATCTATTCCTAAGCCAATCGTATAATTTTTTTTTTAATTTTGTATATAATTTATACAAATCAATATTATCTCTCCTATTCATATCCCACCTTTTTCTCCTATAATCAATAATTCTATCCGATTTTGAATTTTAAATTGGAAAAAATTCGATTTCTCCCTCCCGAAATTGAATTTAACTTTCGCATGTACTCCTAAAATTTAGTCGTTTTCTATTTTTTTTTCCTTATTCAACAATTGTATATGTATTGTGTTTCTTATTTTTTTCATATTTTTAGTGAAATAATCGATTGTTCTTATTAGATCACAAATTCTTCAAAATCAGAATGAATGAATCATCTTCATCTATGAGGATTTCCAGAGGTATTCCATTGCATGTCAATTTTGTTGACAATTTACCCTTATTTTCAATGGGTTTAACTCAAGATTTTAGGGTTGATGTAGGGTCTATGGTAAAATCCAAACAAGTTCAACATGAATAAACAATGGAAGAATTGAGATCAAAGAAAAAATATGACCCTACGGCAGTTCAAAAAATTCTTAACAATGCCAAAATAAAATTGTTAGCTTATTTATCTTTTTCTTCTTTTGATAGATAATTTTTTAACTTATTTAATCAGATTTGCCGATTATAGGAGATATATCTATAATGAAAATGGTTAGACATTATTGCATAATTTGAGTTTACAAGGAAAAATAATTTGACAAGTCTAAAATAATTGCAACTCTTTCTTTGTTGAATCATACATTTAATATTATTTGTTTATGTTCATGAAGATAGAAATACTGAGCTTTAAAGAAAAATATCTAATTTATTCTCCTTAGACCTCTATATGATTCTAAAATAATTTAACTATATTATAATGATAAAACTCTTCAAGAATAATTATTTGTTTAGGTAAATTCATCTCTCACTTTTTTATTAATAATATTAGTTTATTGTGTTTGTGACTTATAATATTTTAAAACATAGAATAGAAGTAGAAAATGAATAAATGAATATCGATATGCTACTTAAAGAAATACATACATATACTTTCATAATCCGGTGAAATAATTTTTATTAACAAAAATGATAGAACATAAGAATGTAAAGTTAATTTATAATTTTGAAAATACACATGATTTTATTAAAAACAAATTATTTATTAATATGTAAAATTGCAATTCTTAAATTTTTCATTTTTGTTGTTTTTCTTAGAAGATTTCAAGTTGTTTATTAATAAGTCTTTATATTTTCATATTTGTTATTTTTCGGGAGTTCTAAAGTTATTTCAAAATTACGATTAATTTATAATTTTAAAAAATTTAGTTGGTTTCCTACCCTTCTATTTACTTATAATAAAATATTTGTCTCAATAACTCTAATTTGTTTGTCTTTTCATTTTCTATTATTTATGTTATTAGTGTAATAATGTACATACATTACTCTTATTATGTTACAAAAGTTCAAAGTCATATTATTAATCCTCTTAATTACTGTGACTTTTTATTCTTAAAAATTTATTATATTAAATGTAATATTTATTTAAAATGTGAAATATACTTTTAATATTTTGTGTTTAAGCCAAACAAAATTAAAAGAAATAGGAATTTTGTACGTGTCATTTTCTTGAATCTTTTTTTCGTAGTTAATTCTCTCTTTTATTCTCTTTTTATGTTCTTTAGTTTTACATTTTTTCCCAATATAAGTTGTTCAAAAAATAATTGGATATCTAAACCTAAGTATAAAGAAGAAGAAGAAGAAGAAGAAGAAGAAGAAGAAGAAGAAGAAGAAGATTTATTTAGAATTTAATTATTAAAAAGTTATATTAAATTAATCTAATATTGTACAATAAAAATAATTAAAACATGTGATGATTGGGTCATGATGAGGATAAGTAATAGTAATTGTGGATAATGATTTATAAGTGTCGGCTAACTATATAGTCATGAATTCTAACTATTAATAGCAATCCGAGTAATACATTGTCGAAAAATTATACTAAGAATATAATTTAAAAAATTACAAATAAGCATAAAAGAATGATAGAATTTCAAGTTTACATAAATATATATAAATTATACTAATAAAATCTCAAATAAAAAAAGAAAAATGGATCACAAGTTTACGTTTAAGTAGTTCTAATATTATTCATTTTTTATTACCTTCCCTTTTTCTCTATAAAATTTATTTTTAATATTTAACTTTTCGAAGTTCACATATATTGATTTCTTAATAAATTCATATTTAATCTAACTCTTCTATAAAATTATGTGATTAACGAAATTTTTTTTTATTAAAGTAATTATTGATATTAATATGTAATTTTATTTTAATCCTTCTCATAACCGCACGAAGCGCGGCTAAGTGCACTAATTTAAGTATATTTAGTGTCCAACTACACTAAAGATTGAACATGTATTTTCGCAAGCAACATTATGTTTTTTTTTTTTTTTACATATAAATAAATATAAGTTGTACAGTAAAGAATATTATCAATTTGATTGTAAGGCAATTCTTTTTATCATATGATAGAATAGTCAAAACGATAAAAAGAAAAACAACAAAAAACTCAGAAACATTTTTAAAGAAAATAAAGTAAATAAACAGACAATAGCATATTTGAGATACAACAGACAATAACATTTATTTAATATTAGTTATTACTTTTTAATAATATTGTTTTTAATGTGAGATACATGTACATTAAATTATTTTTAAAAAAATCAAAAATAAATTCAGAAAATTAAGGTACATTAGACCTTTTACTTTTCATTCTTTTATAAATTTTCATACTTAAATTATATATATCTAATTTATTTGCCTCTTTCTGAACTATAACTTTCATTCAAAATTATTAAGATAAGATAATGATACGCAGGTTAATAAATATTTCATTTTTAATATTTCAAAATTTTACTTACAATTTTTCATAAGATTGGAGTAAAGGTGGGTGGATATGGTATGATACTGTATTTTCAAAGATGTTTTTTGGGATGAGTTTTAGACGAATCTCAGGGCGGGGCAGGACACACCAAAAACTCATCTGGGTGCAAATGTAAATCGTAGATTTATAAGGGTGTTCTATAATTTGAGGCGTGAACTTTAAGCGTAAAAATTTAAGTTTGAGTATAATAAGTTCCGTGTGTTTTTAGTTTTATGCTTTTTTAAAAAAAAAATATTTTTGAACCTTTTTTGCTTTAAATCATATTTTTATTATTGGTGTATGGACATTTCAAAAATAATAATTGTAATACTTTTTTTCTTCATTATTGATGAGTAATACCTTCTTCAAATAAAAGTCATAATATATAATCTTATACATATATTATAGGTAATTTAATAAAATTTATTTATAAATTTATTGAATGTTTTAATTTACTTTTAATTTTTTTAAAATTATAAAATTGAATATTCATAAGATTATGCATCGTAGATCCATAAGACTTACGCACTTTTTTTTGAACATATGGCATAAAGTGTCTTGCCTCACATCTCTGCCTTTTAAAACAATGATATGCCATTTATTAAATTATTACTTCTATATTAATATCAAAACTTTTAATATTGTAGTGCGTCTGTATTATAATATTTGATATAATATATCGTATACTATTCAATTTATTGATATTCGATGCGAAATTTAGTATGTAAAAATAACATATATATATACCAAAATATCGACTAACGTACCTATATATAACACTAACAAATATAAGTATCAATTAAAGGTTTAAACCTCTATTTTGATTAAAATATAATTGATTAATTAAAAGAGTTAAGTTTTATATTTTCTTTTGAATAATTATTTCTAATATGTAATTTGTAAGTATAATATAATTGATTTTTTTATTAATTATTAGAATCATAATATTATTTTATATAAATATATATTAATTGAAATTAAATAAACTATGATTACTAATTCCTTATCAAAACTGAACTTCAAAAATACTAAACTAGAGCAAATTAAGTTGATATAGTAATATTATGCTAATATTTTAAAAATTGAATACTAAAGTTATAATATCGAGTACACTACATATCATAAATTGCAGCACCGTCAAGCTACAAAACAAATGATAGTGAAGCTTTGACACGTAGAAACAAGGTGTCTCATTTATAATCCAGTTGCGTGCATGCATGCAACTACTCACTTTATAACAATAGATTAGTTTAGTGTTCTTCTAATTACAAAAATATTATTGGAAGAAGGAAAAAATGTCAAGAAATTTGATAAAAGAGGGGATAAAGAAAGTAGTTGGGGGTTGGAGAAAGGAGTTCCCTATACTTGATGGACATCCAATCGGGCAACAACATGGAGAAGAAGTTGTGAAGTCTATTGAGAACCTCAAAAGAGGTGATGATAAATGCAAGGAATTTAGAATTTATAGATGGAGTCCTCATAATCCAAACCAAAAGCCCTATTTTCAATCTTTTTTTCTTCACCTTCCCTCTTGTGGCCCCATGGTATGTCCTCTTATTCTAACTTCTTATTGTGTTATGTTTGTAGTTTACAATCTAATTTCAAGGAAATGCTCAAATGTGTCTTCTTAAACCTTTGAGAAAAGATTCATCTATATCATCTGTTAAAAGTTTTGATCCATTTATTGATCTGAATTTTCTTTGAGAGAAGACTAATTCATGTTTTTATTTTTTAATACTGCCACGTCATTAATTAATTCATCATTTTTTTCTAAAAAAAAAGGCTCAAATATATGTTGAAATTTTGAAAAAAAAGACTCAAATCTGTTTAAAGTTTGACTCATCGCGCTAAATGTTAGCGCATTGTTGATTTGAATTTTGTTCATTCTAGGTTCTAGATGCATTGCAAAAGATAAAAGGAGAGGTAGATTCGAGTTTAACTTACAGGCGATCATGTAGAGAAGGGATATGTGGATCATGCGCCATGAACATAAATGGCGTTAATACAGTAGCATGTCTCAAGCCTATTGATACAGATACAAGCAGACCAATGACCATAACTCCTCTTCCTCACTTGTTTGTAATCAAAGATTTGGTCGTCGATCTCTCTGATTTCTATCACCAGTACAAGTAATTTTCCTTTCACGGAGTTTATTTAATTTTTTATCAAATTTTCATTGTGTCTAATCTTATGTGTTTCTGCATTGTAGGTCCATAGAGCCATGGCTAAAGACACGAAATCCTCCGCCAGAGGGGAAAGAGTATAGGCAAACACCTGAAGAGAGGAAGAAGCTTGATGGCTTATATGAATGTATATTATGTGCTTGTTGCACTACTTCTTGCCCTTCTTATTGGTGGAATCCAGAGGAGTTCCTTGGCCCTGCAGCATTGATCAATACCTATCGATGGATATCGGACAGGTTAATTAATACTTAAAAATCAAAACATACGGAAAAAAATTGTTCATAATTTTGATTAATTTTTCTTCTTTGTTTTTGTTTCAGTCGAGATGATTTTGCAAATGAGAGACTGCAGGCAATAACAGAGGACGAAAGGCGTTTATATCGATGCAGGGCAATAGGAAATTGCACAGCATGTTGCCCTAAGAGCCTTAGACCTTCTGAGGCCATAAGCAAGATGAAGACCAAGCACTTAACTGGGATACCAGTGGAGACTCTAAGCAATAATAGGAAGACTAGTCACTAAACTGGTCACCATATTTGGTGTTATAGGGCTATTCTCTTGTGCATTGCAAAGAATTGTAATATGTGGCGTCTTATTACAGTTTGGCTTTGTTCATCTCTATTTTTTTGTGTGTGTGTTTTTTCAATCGGCTAATACAACCAACCAATCCAGGAAGAATTACGAATGAATAACTAAGGAACTGGTGTTGAAACAATAAAGATCAACCTAGATTAGCAACTATGATAAAGAATAACAAGAACTTAACAAATGATTTCGGTAAATCCTTGAATTTTTGAAGTCTTAATTACAAAGGTAAACCAATTCTAAAGACAGAGAATAGATCGATAATCCAAATTGTTAAAGCGTACTTGTGCATTTGATCCGCTTGTCCCGCACAACAAAAATAACTTTTAATATTAATTAATTCGTAAAAATAGATACAAAAATATAATTTATAATATAATTTATAATATTATTTATAATTTTAAATATTTAAATTTTTTTCAAGTATCATAATTTTGAAATTTGTTGACTTTTGAAAAAATGATAATAACTAAAAGTACGACATATGATGGTCAAGGTTATTGACACGTGTAACCAGGTGTCTCTCATTAATCCATTCACTTGCATGCAATACAAAGTAAGCTCTCGCTTATATAAAGAATAAAGAAAAACACGTAAAGCAGTCCGCGAAGTGTTTTTGTTTCCATATTTCTGGGGGTGTTCATTCAAAGAAAACAAGAGAAAATGTCAAGAAACTTAATACTAAAAGAAGTGGTAAAGAAATTGAGGCATTTGAGAAAGAGGGAGTACTCTAGGTTCCCTATACTTGAAGGGCACCCAATTGCACAACAACATGGAAAAGAAGCAGTGGAATCTGTTGAAATTCTCAAGAAATTAAGTGATAAAGATAAGAAGATGAAGGAATTTAGGATTTATAGGTGGAACCCTCATAAACCTAACCAAAAACCTTTTCTTCAATCCTTCTTTGTTCATCTTCCTTCCTGTGGCCCCATGGTATGTGATTTTTCATTGTTATCGTAATTAATTTTTGTTAATTAAGTTGGTACTTTTTTTAGTATGCAGTGGAGTTTTGTCTTTGCTTTTCAAGGGTTTGAGGGTTTAGGGTTGCGGGTGTTTGTACGTTCTCCTACAAGTTGGTAGGATCGAAAATAAGTAGGTGCAAATGCGGAAGCTAACAATGCAAAACTCGAAAGACTACGAGTAAGAAGACAATGAGAAATATTTCAAAAGACACGAAGATTTAATGTGACTCGGTCAATCGACCTACGTCCAGAAAGGAGATGAGCAATTCACTATAAATTTATGAGAGTACAAAATACAGAGGGAAACAATCTCAAACAATTCACTCGGAATGCATGGAAGTTTTACACAAGTGATAACGTATCAAACTTGTGACCCACAAATTCTCCCCCTAATCAAAATCTTTAAACTCTCAAAACCTTTAAGACCACGTTGTGAATGCTGATTAAGTGAGAAGGAACATTCCTCTATTTATAGAGTCTTAAACCTTTCCCTATCAGAAAAAAAAAATAGTCAATCCAAACATTTTCCTAAAAGGAAAACCTATTTATGGTAAGAAATTCAGGGCAAATAAAAATTCAATACAAGCTATATTATATTGTAGTTTCTGTTTTTGATATTTGTCTTCATTTGTTTATTGTGGGAATATTTTGTTGACGTGGAATGTCAAAATGTGTCGAGGTTTTGAAAATAAAAGAGATATACCATAGTATGTGTTTCTCAAACTAATAATCATTACTACTTTGTTATTCTGATTTTGCACTACTTTTCTTGTTAGTTGCTACGTTTTCTAATTATTCTCATTAGAGGTGAGAGTCTTTTGGAAACTGTCTAGGCCTGTGAACACACTATCCTACGGACTTTAGGATTCTATTGAATATGTTATTTTCGTTGTTTTTATTGTTCGAGTCTTTTCTTCCCTCAATTAGAATTTCTTGAACATTTTCTTCTAACTATAAATTAAGAAGAACAAGAGATTGATTGAAAATAATACAATTCAATTTAGTTCGAAGATAGTTGAATGATAGTCCTCATGCGCATTTGACTAATTTTATGAGTATTGGGTGGAATTGGTTCTCAAAGTTTTCGACAAATGAGAAAAAAAATTACTTTGTATTTTGACTATGCTGAATTTTGAACCTATTTTGACTTTAGATATGGAGATTAAGAAAAGAAGGAATGATTTAGTTCAAGACACATCATAACACTAGCTTAACTTTAAGTTAAATTTTTTCCAAACTCAAGGAAGTCCCCTTTTTAGGGTGTGCATTGTAACATTTTTCTCTTCACTGTAAATTTTAGGGGAAACAAAATTTTCTTCGAGCCTAACAGTGTCTTATATCTATAGTAACTATTATAAGCGTGCTATTAATTAAAAAGTTCATAGACGCACTCAATTTAGTAAATATTTGTTTTATAGGTTCTGGATGCATTGCAAAAGATAAAGGGGGAGGAAGATTCGAGTTTGAGTTACAGAAGGTCATGTAGAGAAGGAATATGCGGATCATGCTCAATGAACATAAATGGTGTTAACACCGTCGCATGTCTCAAGCCTATAGATACAGACACTAGCAAGCCAACTACCATCACTCCTCTCCCTCACATGTTCGTTATCAAAGATTTAGTGGTTGATCTCACTAATTTCTACCAACAGTACAAGTAACTTCCCTCTCCTTTTCTCATTTCATCAAGTTATTTAATTCTGATTATATGTCCGGTGTAGACATGTTTGACATTGATGTTTAGTTATTACCCTATTATATTATTCAAGTCACTACTATAGTATTTCTTCCATTTAAAAAAGAACGACCTTCTTTTCTTTTTAGTCTCTTTAAAAAAAGAATGACCTCTTTCCTTGTTTTTAATAACATTTTAATTTCAGTTTTTCGCGTGGCATGTTTAAAACTACAAGATCAAAGGACAATTTTGTACATTTGACTTAACTTTAATTTAGGATCACAAGATTTCAAGATCTTTTTTATACTCTTAAACTCCGTGCCAAGTCAAATCAGATCTTTCTTTGTGAAACAGATGAGTAACACTTATTCTGTTTTAATTAGTGTTGCACTGTTTGATCAGGTACACGATGTTCAAGAAAGAAACTAAGACTTTTGAAATTGTGGTATGAAACAAGACTAGACACATTTTTAAGGCGATACAACATTTTATGAAGGATAGAAGATAAATTTTTAAATTAAGTTGTTTCTAATTATGAAGAATGTAATTTCTTTTTGGACAATTTAGAAAGGAAAGTATGCAACAAAAATCAGGACGGATGGAGAATATTTGTATGTTGGTATGTACAAATACTTGCAACAATTTATAGTTGAATCTTAATTAATAATTGGCGTTAACTAGATCTGTTTCAAGTTCACTATACCTATATTTTGTAATCTTTCATTATCAATAGATTTGAATCCGCAATCTAGAGTAAGTAGCAGAATAGGTCTCGAATGGATGATCTTATTATATCTATACAAGTGTTTTTGGTGTGCGCGTGTATAGTTGCACCGAATCAATGAATAGTTAATCGATCAGTTGAGCTCTGTGATGGATTAGACCTCTCATCGACAACTATACATTGGAGCATGGTGCAAACACTGAATGTTGTGGGTGTTTTGAGGATTTGCAGGTCTATAGAGCCGTGGTTGAAGACACGAAAACCGCCCCCAGACGGGAGGGAATACAGGCAAACACCAGAGGATAGGAAGAAGCTTGATGGTTTATACGAATGCATATTATGTGCTTGTTGCACTACTTCTTGTCCTTCTTACTGGTGGAATCCCGAGGAGTTCCTTGGACCAGCAGCGTTGCTCCATGCCTATCGATGGATCTCGGACAGGTTAATTTCAAAACACCAGTCGAATAAATACCAATAATATGGTCACTCCGGATAATTAATTTTCTTTTTTTCTTTAGTCGAGATGAATTTGCAAATGAGAGATTGCAGGCAATAACAGAGGACCAAGGGCGTTTGTACCGGTGCAGGACAATAAAAAATTGCACAGCATGTTGCCCGAAGAGCCTTAATCCTGCTAATGCCATAAACAAGATGAAGACTATCCACTTAACTGAGAAGCCAATCCAGGATCTTGAAGCTGAGCCCGAGCCTCGTTTTGGGCAATCCTAATGTGTTATTACTCTAGTGTGTTCCTAGCAAACATATTGTAGCACATGCGAGTCGGTTATAGCACGTAGCAAATATGACGTGTGAGCATAGTCTGTAGTTTGTCTATGCTCACATTTTAAAATTGTTATACTTACATTTTAATTTAAAGTAAAGATATTTCTTCAAAGTTCGAATTATATTACTGTCAACTATCAGGCTTATGGCCATCTTCAGATTTTCACAACATAATGTCTTGTGAGCATAGTTTGTAGTTTGTCTATGCTCACATTTTAAAATTGTTATACTTACATTTTAATTTAAAGTAAAGATATTTCTTCAAAATTCATATTATATTACAGTCAGCTATCTGGCTCATGACCATCTTCAGATTTTCATAACATAATGTCTTGTGAGCATAGTTTGTAGTTTGTCTATGCTCACATTTTAAAATTGTTATACATATATTTTAATTTAAAGTAAAGATATTTCTTCAAAGTTCGAATTATATTACTATCAGCTATCTAGCTCATGGCCATTTTCAGATTTTCACAACATAATGTCTTTTATTACAATTTCATAAAGTAGATACAACATTAGGTTAGTGAAATGTCACGCCCACGTCAAATTATATGTGATATGTACAAGTATAGTAGTTACTTGTTAAAGCTAAACTAATAGTTAAATAAAAGATTAGGGCCTTTTTAAACCTAAAATCAGGGTTTAAAGTTACTTCTTAACCTTTTTAAATACCTCTAGAATTAAAAAAAATGTTTAAAAATCAAAAGCACCTAAAAATAACCATATCCAAAACGGGAACTAAGTCGCCTCAAAATTTACATGAAGAAATATGTAATAAAAAATTATATGTAGGAGAATAAAGTTATACTTGTGGGAAAAGTCGCCCAAAAGGATCTTGACGCAAAAGTCACAAAAACGGTGCCGTTTTGCTCATCACCTTCTTCTCAGGATTCCCATAACCCTTGCAGTTGATATTCAGTGAAAAGAAGATAATTAGTGTACAAAATAGTGCAATTTGTTGCCCCATAAGTTCCAATTCTAAGGTATCCAGTTTTTTTTAATTCACATATTTTGTCAAGTTTGTGCAAAATGCAAGTGTACAGGTCTCTGTTAAATTCAATCAAGGACCGTTCTATACAGACCCTCAATACATATGAAAGGTAATGTGCATTTTTTATAATGTATACTCAATCATACACTGTTGAAATTTTATGGGTTTTGGTTTTCTTGAATTTTTATGGGTAATTTGTGTATATATAACATTTTTCTGTATTATGGAAATTTTATAGTTTGGTTTAGTTATTCTTTTGTTTAAATATGGTTTTTGTAGTGTTGTTACTCCAAATATTATGTGTAGCTTGTTGGTTGTTACTAATCTAAGATTTTGAGAAAAAAATTATGAGAAGATTGGTCCCTTTACGAACTCAAACTGTTTGGTTTTTGGAAGGGGGAAGGAAGCAAGGAGAGATGAAACTGAAGTGATCTACTTCTTCTTAGTGAGAAGCATTACTAATTTATTTCCCATTGCTGGTGAAGTTGTAGAAAGCAATATTGGTATATTTTCTCCTAAATAGTCGGATTGGAATAGTGTATGAGAGAACAAAATGTTAGTGAAAGCTCTAATTATGATATTATTGATGCTTGGTTGAAGAGTATGAGAAACAAATTTTGATGAATACACTGATTCTATTGTTCTATTGCATTTAATATGTTTAACTTGGAGCTAGTTATTCTTTGCCTTAGATTTGAACACTAGAAATAATCATGTTGAGATTACCTTTGCGTAGATGATACTTAATATGAAGCAAAATTTGAAATATCTAGGTTAAAATTCCAATTGTATGACTGTTAGAAACATGGAAGTGTTGGTGGCATTATCGTCAAAGTTGCTTTTATGTCTGATTTCAGCTATAACATGGCTTACTAGAGTTCCTTTTGATATACATTGGTTAAGGGGTCTTTAGATTACAGCTTGTCTTACCTAATGCGTTATGTATGGTGTCTTGGGTTCATGAGTTTCAATTGGTAGCAGGGGAGGCTGTTTTGGATAGATAGATTAAACATGCTATGTGGTTCATGGATTTCTCCAAGAGAGATGAGGTCCCCTTTAGAAGGAAATTTTGTGAAGTTTCAATTTATGCGTAACAACTCTTACCTCCACCAGTAACTACGTACTTCTTGTAGTGGCCAACTGTCTCTCTATAGTTTCTCCCTTAGACATTTTGATAATATTAAGGTTGTAAGATCCATCATGAGCAAAATTTGATTTTGAGTAAGAGACTAGTAGTAACTTGCAACAACAACATACCTAGTGGAATCCCACTGGGGAGGATGGTGAGTGAATGACTAGTAGCAACGTCCACCAGGAAAATAAGGGAGAAACTTATAAGTCTAAAATGTAGCAAACAATTGCCTCACATTGAGGCTAAGTTGGGGGAGCTTCAGTCTGTCCTTGCTATAAGGAAAGGGGGAGAGCCGGAGAGGCACGGCAAGTTAAAAGAACTGTAAGTTTCCAATCGTCAGAAGCTTGATGTAGAGAATTTCTTAAATTAACTCTCCGTCAGATTCAGCTTTGTAAGATTGTTGACTCATCTAAAGTTGCAGTTATGCCTGTCCACAGTCTTAGTTAGTCGAGAGAGCATCAGCTTCATGTGACTGTAAAGTATTGAAATGAAGATGACACTTCCACTGTTATGAGCTTGATGTGTTAAAAGTAGGGGAGTGTAGATGGTGCTTTTTTACTAATATTTTCTACTGAATATGTCCATTTGAATGCATAAAGTGTATCTACGAGGAGAGATATGCATAATGCATTACCATGTTAGAGATTAGAATGACCTTTACATGTAATTCTTTTTTTCATTTTGAAGTTTACTTGCAATTATCCTGGCAAAAGAATACAAATTTGCAAGAAGAGAGGAACTCACTATAGACATTCACTTTAATTATAATTGGAACAATTCTTTTCAAGTTTTATTCCTAAAGAAAGCTATGATGTATTGATAATGCAAATCAAGCCCTGTAAGTGCACACTGATACTTCCCATGAGACTGCCTTCCCCCCTCAAAAAAAATGGGGGAAAAAGAGAGAAGAGAAACGACTCAAATACATGTAGAACATGAAGGATAAAAGCAAACCATTTCAGTTTCAAATTATGGAGTGCACTGCAATTTTTCTGATTACTTGTTTCATGTGTAGGTTTACCCCTCCTAAGCGCTTCCATTCAGCCAGCTGCATGAGGTCTTCTAGAAAGACTTATGATCCGCCTTTATTAACTGGACCATCCCCAACATCAAAGTCTTGGAAACCTTATATATTAGTATTGCATTTGAACTCCACTTTCCTTTTGATGTGTTTTGTGACTGTTGTTGCATGTGCTCTGTGCAGTTGTCTATGGCGCCTTCATCTTAGTTGTCTTCATCTTATTCTACTTTGCAGCCTGGAGCTGCTTTGGGAGTATTTGGTGGACTGATCCTTTTTCTTCATTATAATGATGAAAGAAGAGCAATTCCAAAAGGTGGGGCTCTTGGTATATTTTTTAAGCAAAGTTTTTCGTGTCTTTCAATCTAAATACGCCTCAATCCATGGGTATTTTTTTAAGCAAAGTTTTTTGTGTCTTTCAATCTAAATACGCCTCAATTTATTATGTCCCTTTGAATGTGCTCATCACTTTTGATGGAAACAAAAAAAGAATGAAGAAACAAATTAAGGATGAGGTGTGTAGTGAATTAAGAAGTGGTACATGGATGAGTCCATCTGCTGTACTGCTTCTGTACCTAAAAAATTGTGTTGACAGTGCTTGAAAGCATCATAGCTCCTTACTAAAAGTGGTTATCAGCTTTTGTTTAATAATGGAGCGCAAGAACTAAAGCCTCTTTTGGTTGCTAAACTTCTAATCTACCAGAAGTCCAGAACTACAGACTAAAATTATTTTCTTCCTAGAGTCCTCCTGCTTATCATTGAGCCAAAAAGCCACATACTGGGCTTGTTGATAGACTTCTTATAGCAGTCTCAGTATCTTTCTAGTTTAAATAGAATAGTTCATTGGACTATTTTCTCTCTTTTTATGTTTCCTTGTCAGAAAGTGTTTGTATTTTTAATACTTGAATCATATTCTTTATGGGGTACCATGTGCATTTACTTTCTGATAGTTTTGTAGTGCCATAAATATCAATGATTGGTACACAACATACAGCTTTCATGCCTTTCAGGTCAAGGCGAGAAATTTGAAAGAAGTGCAACCCAAGGTCCAATTATTGGCGGTCCGTTCAGCTTGTTTGATACCGAAGGCCGTTTGGTTACCGAGCGCAACTTGCTGGGTAGCTGGGTTCTTCTCTACTTTGGTTATACATCATCTCCTGATGTTGGTCCAGCAGAAGTACAAAAGATGGCTAAAACTATTGATATTCTAGGTTCAACTCGGGTACTTTAAATGGATATTATATTTTCTAATTTACTGACTTATGTCACTGATGTTGTTATTTCCTTTTTGCTTTGTGGTCCTTTCTGCTTAATATAAACAAGGGTCAAAACAGGATCATCATAAGATCCTCCCAGTATTTGTCACAATTGATCCTCAACGTGATACGCCTTCGCAACTTCGAGCTTATCTTAAAGGTCTGTATCTAGCTTCTCTGATCTTTTTCTCTCTCTCTAGGTCTGGAATGAATGTCTTATTGAAAGAATTGTGGAAAGAGATCCCAACTGCAGGGAGGGGGGGGTGGTTGTTGAAGAGAAAAGGGTTCAGTATAATGGTTGTCTCCTTTTATTTGATGCTACACTTAAGCTTTGCTGATTTTATTTGCATGAAACACAGAGTTTGACCCAAGAATAATGGGATTAACTGGACCAGTTGCTGCTGTTAGACAGATGACACAGGAATACCGAGTTTACTTTAAGAAGGTTGATGAAGAAGGAGGTGATTATCTGGTAGAATGTTCTCACAACATGTAAGCCTCAAGTCCTATATATTGTCAAATAAGAAGCCCTTACAACTATGGAAGAATAAACTCTCGGTTTCTTTTACCTGCGCTAGAGCAATTTGACAGAGTCAGATGTATACTGATGTAATAGGTATTTGGTGAATCCAAATATGCAAGTAGTTAGATGCTTTGGTGTGGAATACAGTGGGGAGGAACTGGCCGATGCAATAGTTAAGGAGCTAAAGAAAGTTGAGATATAGCAATACTCGAAGTGGATTTGGTGAAGTAAGTACATCATACTAAGGTTAGGTTCTTATATTACCCTTACAATCTTCGTCATCATGTTTTATTCAATGGTTTCTAAGGGTCAAAGTTCATTTTTTTGTTCTAAATGTACAACTTCATTACAGAAAATAAATATACATGCCAGTAACCTTGTTTGTCTACCATTTTCATGTCCAGATCTTCTCCAATTCTTTGTTAAATGTTGTATTATCATCCTCTTGGTCAATCCATGGCTATCTGCAGCAGGTACCTGGGGGAATAGTCGAGGTGCGTGCAAGCTGGCACAGACCCCACCGTCGTATTAAAAAAGAAAAGGATTTCACATATTAAAAAAGAAAAGGATTTCACTTATCTGCATAAGACCCTAAAGAACGTTATATTATAAAATATGAAGACAGTGAAATAGGGACAGAAATCCTGCTAAATTATTGTCAATAATGAAAAAATACACAAAATGGAAAATATCGTAGATTCTATCAAAAGTTGTTCCTCCAAAAAAAAAAACGCAGCACCAATAAATTCATGAGAGATTATTCCTAAAAGGGCTCCACTAAGTCACGTATGGTTATAGAACTACTACTATTATAAAACCCATATGAGAGACATAGGAATAGGCTTTCTTTATAATTCTTTTCTCTCCAAATAATGATGCTGTCATCTTCTTTATTGTCTTGTTTTAAACCCAAGTCTAATATTACATTTTACTGTAAAATAGTTAGGGGAAAAGGTTGATACACGTCTTTTACTTCTATTTTATATTTGTAGTAAAACAACACATGAAAAATGTCACGCAAATGTTTTATTGTTCCCAAATATGTTGGCTGCGGAAAGTCTGTCATTTCTTAATCAAATTGCTATAGCAGATAGCTTGTAGTATGTAGAACATGTTTTTCGTTCATCTTCCTGCCATATATAGTGGAAAGGACGGTCCGCCTCGAACCTTGACGTTGGGGAGTTCCAGTCACCAAGGGAGCAAGTGGGGAAAGAAGTCAAGAATAACATTCTTGATATTTAAGTTGAGTGGGGTCTGGACTTGGGGTTTAGCATATCAAATCTAAAGAATTAATAAAAGAGTTGGCTGCAGAATGAATGTCAGCTGCAGATTGGTTAAGAGTTTGATGTAGAGTTACTTGATAAAAGAACTAAATATTAGAAAGGAGCCAATTAGTTCTTTTGCTATCATAGAAGAACATTGTATACTTTATTATCCTTTTTTGTTTGCTCCATCCTAAACTTTAATCACCTTGTATCTCTCATCTTGAGAGATTTTGAATAACTAGTCAGATTTAGGGGTCGTTGGTTTAGTAACATGTTATGAAAGGATTAGTAGTGTAGGGATTGTAACACGTAGATTATTTCTTGTATGAAATTTAGTTGATATATTACAAATTAGTAGTGTATAATAATTGATATATGTGCTAACTTCTTAACAAAATATAAGTTTTTTCCTATTTTATGTGAGGGTTAGTTTTGTCTTGTTTTAATCCATGTGTTACTAATACCCACATTCTTATTTCACGTTCTGTCCTACATAATTAATACATTGATTCCCACGGAACTTATGCAAGTATCATTTATGACTTATGAGGAAAAGAAAACAAGTAATGAGACATTGTATTTGTGGGGTTTTATGTGGAGATTTTTTTTAATGAATCCAACTAAACGACCCCTTAGTGGATGAGCAGTATCAGGTACAGCACGCTAGTGTGTAAAGGTAGCTTGCGGCTTATAGCCGGAGAACATTACTAGGTTGATCTGCGCTGAGCTTATAAGCTGATACTCTGCTTAACTATTATGTCAAGTACAGTACACAATGATGAAGCATGTTGTAAACCATTAGTTCTGTCTTAAGAACTATTGGGATGGGTAAAATTCCTACCTTCAGTACCTGGAAACTTCTGCTACAAGATATCTGCTACTTTTTCGCTAGTACAAGTAGCGGGTACTATTTCCACCTAGGTTTAGAAGATGAGAAAGAAATTACTAAGCCTTTTTACCTATACTAGAATTTTAACTCTGGTTTCTCATGTTATATTCCAGTTTTATTGAATGTGAGGCAGATCTATTATATGAATCCTGTAATTTATTTTGCTCTATTTGGAGCTGCTATGTTCTAGTACTCAATAAATTGATGTTAACGTGTGTCTAGGAGAGTATGTCCCGGCATGTTCATTGTTATGAGGATTAATGGAAAATTGACTACATTATCTATAAGCCTAAGGTAACTCTCCTCCCTTATCCATGTTCAAGAACCAACATTATAAGCTCTCATAGAATGCAAAGCTTTCACTTCAGAGTTTGTTCGAATGATCTTTGTTTTTTTCTTTGATTTAATGATCGAGTTGTGTATGTTTTATTATTTTTTAATGATTGAGTGGTTTATACTTGGCCATTAATTTGGAGAACCAACGTCCTAATACCTGATTTTCTGTTTGGACTCTCAATATGTGCAACTGTTCTTTCTGGTGAAGTATAACTATAGCAATATTGATTTTTGACTGAAATCTTATTGTGTATTATCCTATGTGATTTTGCATTTGATGTACGAAGGGGTCATCACAAACTTGCTTACAATATTGTGAGTAGTTAAGGTTACATTTTCACAATTGACGTTTACATGTACCTTAATAGGTTCTCATGCTCGTATACTTTCTTACATCTGACATTTACATGTCCCCTAATAGGTGGAGCCAGACATTCGGTTTTTGCCTGTTGTCATGGCGATTTAAGGACCTTTGCAGCAGCTGAGTTCGATTAGGTGTGTTAGTCATCTCTCAAAAATTTACTAGTTTTGAACAGAAATTTCTCTGATGGTCAGAGGGTTGGAAAAAAAAGAGAAGAAACCTAACAATATCTTCAGTTAAAGCAAATTGTTTCTGATACTTTTTTCTCGTCTGGGCTTAATGAATTTGGACCTGGTCGGTGGGTAATGCAAAGTAGGTGGCTGTTTGGTTGCCTAGCAAAAGTTTCATTCGATAATTAATTAATTGGATATCAGACTGAGTCAAGTTTGAAAACTTTAACTGAAGATGGGTAACTTATTGAATTTCAACCTCATTGTTGACTAAATAGCTAATCACTTTTGTCTTGTGAGAAGTGAAAACAAGAAAATGTTATTTAGGCAATGTTAAAAAACATGCAGACTATTTCAAAAAAGAGGCTAAGGAGTTGAATTTTGAGTTTCTAAATTGATGTGCTCAATTCAAAGTTGATAATTCTAAATTTGACTTTATATTTTCTTTTTTAAAAAAAACGAACTATTTTTTCAAATACATGAAGTTGTGATTTGTAAAAAAAAATTGATGTTTTTTTGTATAATCTTCTGTCTTAAAAAGAAAAAAAATTAGAAACTAGTGGTGAAGCTTTTGCATTATAAACTATATTTTGATCAATTCTCAAAGAGTGCGTGCATGGTTATTGGTACTTCAAGGCTTAAAAGTCCACTTAAAGACATTTACATTAAGGAAGACAGAGAAGTTCATGAATGGGAAACGGTGACAATAATACTTTTTTCTTTTTGATTTTATAATTCATTAAACTTATCAGTGAAATAGGTTTAGACATTTGAATTACCATTTATTAAATTGAGCTTTTGAACACATGATAAAGTGTGCTTGTAAAATAATTTATGTGTGTGTTCTCAAGTTTCTATGAAGTAACTATTAACCACACAATATACATTGCCTCTATAGTTATATACATCAATTGAAATAAACTCGAGATTTTACGTTTTATTGAATGTTAATCATGCTTAATTGAAGGAGATGACTGTATTAAATGATTGACTTATCTATATAATAAGCCTTTGAGTATAAAAGTTCAAATCAGAAAGTCTAATAGAAACATTTTATTATATGATTAGATGCTCGACAAGTTCAAGAAATAAGTCTTTCTTTTCCTTACTTAGACAATGTAAGACTAGGGTTGCATGTTGATCGATTGATTCAGTCTTGAAGTTTATTAATTTAATTTATTTGTATCGATTTGTAGACATGATAAATCATTATAGAATCATTACATGCTAAACCATTATAGAATCATTACATGCTAAATCATTATAGAAGTTGATCATTAATATATTAGTTTATCGATTATTGATTTAACCGTTAAGATTTAATATGCACAAAAAGATTATTGAAGAGTACTTAGTAACACACACAAACACATGGGCTGACAGATTACACAAACATCAACATATTGTAGAATACTCGAGAGCTTGAGATAGTCAAAAAATGAAAGAATGAAATTGAACCTTCAGTGAATGACTTTGTATATAAAATGGTATTAATAATCAAATACAATTTATTAATTTACTATTGAATTATCAATTAATCCTTTAACAAAAATCTCAAACGAACAATCTAATAAAAAAAATTAAAAACTTTATGAACAACAATATATATGAATATTATCTTTTTTTTTCAATTTTAATTTTGATTTTAAACCGCTCTTAGGTAAGACAATGGGAAAAATAAAGCAAGAGTAGGTATGTGACCCTTTAGAATTAGAAAACAGCTGGCAGCCATACGTGAGCTGCTCAAAGTCTCCTACGTGAACTCCTCTCCTTAATTTGACTTTGTTCAAAAATTATAGGAAAATCAAATAATGAAATAAAAGATTCTGCCAACACTAAATTGTTTTATTTCCCTCTAAATATCTTGAGATCCTCCTTTGTTCCATGACCGAGTCTTTTGGTCTCCCTTTTTACACCACAAATACCAAACCAACAACAAAAAAAAATAAAAAAATTTAACCAAACAGAAAAAAGTAAAAGAAAAGGTGTTGAAAAAATTCCTTTTGCATACATTCATCATTACTACTAGTATTATTTACCCCCAAAACAGCTAATTTATTTCTTCTCTTATCAATTTTTCACATTGATGTAATCATATTTCATTTCCAACAGAAAGAAAGAGAAACAAACACTAAAAAAAAGAATATGACAATTATGTACTCTTCTCCTTGGGGCAGTTACCATTTTTCACACAACCAATTTCATTAAATGTAACATCTTGTTTTTGGGTACTACATATTATGGGTTGTTGGTGAGTTATGTATTTCTTTTAAAGCTTGGCCTACAAGTCTTACATAGGAAGCTCATTCATTTCATATCTCAACTATCTATCCAATTATGGGTGATGAAAGGAAAACAGGTTGTGGCCTGTTGAACGCTGTTTTTGGAAGGAAAACTATGTGGACAAAAAGATCTACATCAACAGGTTCGCTTCCAACTCCAAATTCCAACAATGGTAACAATTTAACGCGATCATCTAGTACTCAAAATTCTAAAAAGCATCGGAATGGATCCAACGAGGCTTTTTTAGACAACGAGAAACAAGCTGATAGGATCATACCAAGACCTAATCCCAAAGTAGCTGCGAATAAGGGTAATGTGCAAGGTGCTGCTGCTGCACCTGTTTATAATCAGCAGAAAAATAATGGTCAAGGGTATAATAATCAAGGAAGAAAACTAGTTCCGCCATCAACGGGGATATCAGGGGAGCTTGAAAACATGATACAAGATCATCAAAGATCAAATGGAAGTGCTAATACATTAGTTCGTGCATCGTCTAGCAATGTCATGTTGTTTGGTAATTTGGGTAACATAAGGCAGCAAGGTGGGGGCAATGCTACTGGTGCAACTTCAACAGCGAATCATGTTCTTGATTATTTACCAAGAACGGCTAAAGAAGAACCACAACAACAACCGTCTCAGAATGGGAAATACCCGACGAGTGTTATGGGTAATGTGGTAAAGAAAAAGGGTGATCAAGAACAGGGGAAAACAGGGGGCTCTGTTTCCCTTTGTCGCGCTTTATCCACTAGAATGGACCCTGAGCAATTGAAGATTCTTGGAAATGAAGATTACAAGAATGGAAGATTTGCTGAGGCTTTAGCTTTGTATGATGCTGCAATTTCAATTGATCCAAATAAGGCTTCTTATCGAAGCAACAAATCAGCTGCTTTGACTGCTTTAGGAAGGCTTCTTGAAGCTGTTTTTGAGTGCAGAGAAGCTATATCAATTGATCCTCATTATCAAAGAGCTCATAATCGTTTGGCCACTCTATGTGTCAGGTAAATGTAACAGAAAAATTCATTATATTATTATTACAATTGTTGAAATGACCATTGTTTTCGTGTTTAGATTAGGAGATACAGAGAAAGCTATGTACCATTACAAACTAGCTGCATCAGAAGCTGATCCTGATGTCGTGACAAAGTCTAAATCTATTCAAATGCATCTTAGCAAGTGTACTGAAGCGAAGAGGCAAAGAGATTGGAACACTCTTCTTAAAGAATCTGCCCTCGCCATATCGGCTGGTGCAGATTCTGCACCGCAGGTTAACTATCTTACGCATTAAAAAACCATACCAAATTGTTCTTTTCTCTAGTGTCATGAGCTAAACTTTTTCTTTGTTTGTTCTTTATGGATAACAAAAAAAAGATATTTGCTTTGAAAGCGGAGGCATTGGTGAAGCTCCATAGATACCATGAAGCAGATCAAACTCTGAAGAATGGTCCGAATTTTGATATCGATGAATGTATAAAGTTCTTTGGCCCTATTGGCAATGCAGGCTTGTTAGTAATTCAAGCTCAAGTTGACATGGCTGCTGGCAGGTTAGTTAGTTCTCATGTTTTGAATTATTCAACATTTAATTAAAAAATGTATTCAATCTAGGTCATAGTTGTGGTCCTAAAGATGCCAATAACCAAGATTAGGACAGAAAGTTAAAGACTTAATTAGTATTAGATTATTGTCAATAAATAAAGTGTTTGGTTTAGCTAATAACTCAAAAGGAGAAATGTTTGTAGGAGAAAAGAGAAACCAGAAAGAAGAGTACTTGAGTATGTATTTGGTAGTTAGGTTCAATTTCACCCTCAATCAATATTCATGCTTGACATCCATGCTAACACGAGTAGTTTAAAAACCTTTTACAAGGTTTTCAAGATATTGCTTATTTACTATTCCTTCTATGGATGATAAAATACAAAATAATGTGTCTCAATCAGTCATATCATCTTAAATAAAATACAAAATAACAGACTCAATCAATAAGTTATGTCTCAATTTCAAACTAATTGAACTCGGCCATACGAATGCTATAAATATGTATGCCATAAATCAACTAAACACATTATATTTTCATTGTTACTATCAACTTATTATGATTGCTACATGATAGGATTGACAATGCCCTAGCAGCGGCTCAACGAGCATCCCAACTAGATGGGAACAACAAGGAAGTGAACATGATAGTTAGGAGGACAAGGGGAGTAGCAAGTGCTAGAACAAAGGGAAATGAGTTGTTTAAAGGTGGAAAATATGGAGATGCTAGTGTTGCTTATGGTGAAGGACTAGAGCATGATCCACACAACTCAGTTTTATTGTGCAACAGAGCAGCTTGCAGATCAAAACTTGGCCAATATGAGAAAGCACTTGAGGATTGCAATACTGCCCTTAATGTTAGACCATCTTTCACCAAAGCTAGGTTGAGGAAGGCTGATTGTTACTTTAAGGTAACTTTTCATTTTCCTTATGCTATGATACTATGTTTAACAGAGTTATCTTTTGTAATAATATTTCACTATAACAATCACATTCTATGAAATCGCTTTTACATGTTATATTATATGTCCTCTAGCTACATTTCGCTATCATAACAAACAATGTTATTATAAAGGCATAATACATAAATATGACCCTAAATCTGGCGTCAGCTGTCAACTATGACCTTTAACTTTGGGTATGCACAAATAGATACTTAAACTTGTTTTAAAATTAAACAAATAGACACATTCGTCCTACATGACACCCTGCATGACAAATTTATGTCATATGTGTGTCTACTTGTTTAATTTTATATAAGTTTAAGTGTCTACTTGTGCAGAATCAAAGTTGGAGGGCATAATTATCTGTTGAAGCCAAGTTAAGGATCATCTTTATGTATCATTAGATTTTCTTTTTTAATATTAAACAATCATGATATGACATGTCCATGGTAGCTACGTCCCTAAAAATTAGTTGGCCTATTGGTTCAATACATTATCGTTTGACAGAGTGTATAACAACATTACTGAATACGGTGTATTAATAATGCTGGTATTAGATATATTTGTATTAGTTATGTAGATATTATTTTTTATGTAGATATTATTTTTTATGGAGTGTTAGATTTAGTATATAATAACATTTAGTTGATTTTTTTTTCTTTGATTGAAATAATTGAAGATTTTGATGTATATTATTTTATGTGTGTTATACTAGATGGGAAAATGGGAAGCATGCATACAAGAATGTGAAGTGTTGATAAAGGAGACACCGGAAAATGAGGATGTGGGACAAATGATTAAGGATGCCCAACAACAACTCAAAAAATGAGGAATTTGTCAAAGACATGAAGAGCATGAACACCACACAATGACATTTATGGTTGTCCATAACACAGTAATTTGAATTGTATCATCACTTGTTTGTTCGATTCCAATCCCTCCATAAAAGGAATCAAAAGGGTCAAATATAGAAAAAAAAAAGTGGTAGGGAAGGGATTAAGTGAAGGATTTATAAAGGTCTTTTAGGGAACAAAGAAAAGAGATAATGGGAGAAAGATCAAAGGATTAAGAGGCTTGAGTTAGAAAATAGGATTTGGTAGGCTATATTGGCTCATATCTTTAGGGAAAAAAAGAAAAAGAATTAAAGAAAGGAATTCATTAGAGTGCTTTGGAAACAAAAAAATTAAAGCACTATGAATTTTTAGTGAATGAAAACAATTCTTTTACATTTGTTGCATTTTCGTAATATGTAATTAGTTTGTTTAATACGGTTTTCCCGACTCATTCTCTATTTTGCCTTGTTTTTTCTTCTCCCCCACTCACAAAAATAAAAACTACTCAAAATACTTGCTGTATTTTTTATTTACACGCTTCTTAAAAATATACTAATTAGAAAGAGTGTTTAACTATTTTATCCTTATTTATATCTTAAGATATAATCTTTATTTATTAAATATATATGCCATAATTGAGGTATTAGTAGTGTTAAAAATAAATTCTACTAAGAAGAATAAATTGAGGAAATAATAATTAATTTGTCTTAAGCTTGTATAATAATAAATATTTTGATTTTCTTTTAATAATGGTGACAAGTATTTTAAAACGTTAAGAGTAAAAGAGATACTCCATATATCTTGGCATTTCCCTCTGCATTTCTTTCTTGAAACTTTATTAAAAGCAAATGAAATTCCTAACAATCATTACTCCATAAAATATTGTATTAATTAAAGTGCATCACAGCTAGGTTAAGGCTGTTTCAAGATTTTGTAGTGACTAATCAATAAGTAATTTTTCCCTAACTTGGGTCCTTTAATCATCAACCAGATGGCATAATCGAGATGAATAATTATTAAGTCGAAAAATAATGATATACTATCTTTTGGCCCCTTCACCTAATTTCGTATTTACAATACAAAATTGAATCAAATTGCAAAATCAAGTTAAATCGGAAAAAAAAATTCGACTAGTGATTTGGTGTTGGACAAAAAATAATCTGACTACATTTGGGTTGGGTTGGTTTCAACTAAAAAAATCAACCCGAGACCAAACCAATTCGACATTATATATATAATTTTAAAATTTTATTTTATACGTAAAAATATTTACTTTGATATAATTTTTAAATATCTCTTGTACTTTTTCATAGTTTTTATCTTTTAATATATTTATTTCATGTTTGGAAGTTAGAATTCTTAATGATCTAATAAAGATTATAGTCCATACATGTTGGTAATTATAATAAAGTTTAAATACAAGTCAATTTAATACTAATCCAAAAAGAAAAATCAATTCAACAATAGAAATGACAATAATATTGAATATTTATTTTTTAGTTCTACATAGATTTAGATAATTAAAATACATATCTAATTTTACTTTCTTTTAATATTTAGTTATGTAACTGATACTTACTAATACTTTCTTTTAATATTTAGTCACTTATCATATCATATTTTTTGTTATTTTCTTGAGAAATAACTTAAATAGTTATATTTTGGTAAGACTGAATAAATATTTGAAGTACATGTAAATTATATGTTTATATGAATACATTATCGAAATCCAAAAAATCCGAAAAAAACTCAAAATTGGAAAACCTGAGTTTTATTGGTTTGATTTGGTTTATAAGTTCAAAATCCGAGACAAATAATTTGATTTAATATTTGAAAAATATAAACCAATCCGGTTATGTACACCCTATTAGTATCCATTTACTAGAGTGTGTAGGTTGAAATTGACTTTCTTTACTAGAGAAAATTAAGTAATTATTAGTGCTTTCAAAAATGTTATAGGGGTGAGTTTTGAGGTAGGCCATATCAAAACGCTTTGAGGTACAAATTAAAGGTGTAAATTTATTGGACGTAAGTTGTGAGCATAAGAACATAAGTCCTTGACGTAAAAACATATGCTCCAGACATTTTTTTTTGGGAGGAGGTGCTATAAATATTTTTTTTTTAAATCATATTTTTTTATTATTTGAGAAATGATGTATGTATTATATACTATCATGTTTTTTCTTTCAGGTTGTAGTGATTTTTTCTAATATGAATAAATAAATTGTCATAAAAATGACATTGCTATATATAATTTTTAGATAGTCAAGTTTGAAATTAATATGATAGAGCTTTCATATTCTTGAAACAACTATATTCATTTTTTGTCATTATTTGTACACCTAATTATTTTTCTTTAATCATTTTTCTTTATAATAAAGAAAAAGAGTCAATTCCTTAAATGGTCACTCAAGTTAAGGAAATTGTCTTAAAATATTATTTATGTTTTATTTAGGATCAAAATCTACTCAATTATCACTATTTTCCTTCAAATATACTTGACAATTTTAAAGCATCACTCTCTCCTAGTTGACATGACGTGTCATTAAAATCTTATTTTAATAATAGACTAATTTAATTCATTAAACTCATTTAACTAAAATAATGATCATATTATTTTTAATTTTTTTTAAAATTATTTTATCAAGAATAAATTTTCATACTTAAAATCTTTTATCATAATTAAACTTTTTATTTTTTTATGTTATGCAGAATGCGTTTTTAAAACGTACTATAACCTCATCAATTTTAAATACTAATAAAAACATACATTCAAAAAAATATTAATAACAAATCACTCATTAACTCAAATTTACTTCAATTAATCATAAATTGTATAATAAATCTATAATATTAAAGATCGATTAATTATTAAAAAATAATTATTTGGGTGCTTTAAAATCAATGTATACTTATAATATCTTTTTTAAAAATAAAATAGTAAGTTAATAAAATTTATAGAAAATAAAATTTATAGAAAATAAAATTTTGATCTTTATTTATCAGTATATTAATCTCATATAATATGTATACTATCGAATTAAATTAGTAAATTCAATTAATTATTAGTTTATTTATTGATGTTTAATTATAATATAATATAATATAATATAGAATAAAAGAATAAAAATAAAAATAAAAAAAGTTAAATAATATTTTTCTTTTTCTTACCAATTTTTTTGTCAACCTTACAAATTTATCTAAATACTTTTAGTTAAAAAAATTGTTTAAAATTTTCAAATAATTTAGTTAGGAATTTTAAAATCATCAGGTAATAATTGCACACATAGATTTTGTAATAGAATTTTGTTTGGTGACAATATATAAAGTTACTAGACTTTTTAAATTACTTTTCTTATAATCTTCATAAATTCTCATGTAATTTATATATTTATTTTGTAGAGACATAAGTTTGATGAACAAAATAGGTCTATTATTTTTTTTAAATGATTATTTAATGACATGACATATCAACTGGAATTTAAGTACACTTTTGAGGTATTTAGTATTTCTAATGGATAAAAGATATAATATTATTCATTTTCTTCTTCTTTTTTTTCTCAAAAAAGTAATAATATCGCAAGCACGAATTGCAAAATGTACAATTAATATTATTGTAATAGTTAATTGATCTTTGATATTATTGATTTATTATACAACTTATGATTAATTGATGTAAATTAGCGTTGATAAGTGATTTGTATATAAATATTTTTTTGAATATATGTGTTTCTAAGAATTCAAAATTAATAAAATTATAGAACATTTTAAAAATGTATTCTTCCTAAAATAGAAAACAAAAAATTTAATTTTGATAAAACATCTTAAGTATGAAAATTTATTCTTAATAGATTAAAAATAAAGTAAAAATAACATGATCACTTTTTTAGTTAAATAGGTTCAATGAATTAAATTAGTCTACTATTAAAAAAAGTCTTTAATGACATGTCATGCCAATTAGGAGAGAGTGATGATTTTAAAGTGTCAAGTATGTTTGAAGGAAAATAGTGATAGTTTAATGATATTTTGATCCTAAATGAAACATAAATTATATTTCAAGGCAATGTTCTTAACTTGGGTGACCATTTAGGAAATTGACTCTAAAGAAAAAATAATCAGTGTAAATATTAATTTTAGAGATTATTTTGGCTATTATCATTTTTTGTGTTGTTAGTTGTAATATATTTTTCTATATTATTTGTTATTAATATCTTTTTCTCAAATAATAATTATAATATTTTTTTTATATTATTAATTATTTATAAAATTTATTTGTAAAATTATTGAAAGTTTTACTTTCCTTATTCTCTTGGTAATACAATTATAAATTGAATATACATGTTGCCCCGTGTCTCAAAGTTTTCATCTCATTCCAACGGTATAAAATGTCTTACCTCACGCTCCACCTTTTAAAACACTGATAAATATATGCTAGCCCACCAATAACTTATTCAAAAAAATGTATTATGTATAGCAGTTAACATGGTATTCTCTTGATATACATGATACGGTTCTCAGAATGAAAGTGAAATTAAAATTGGTTGTATCTCAACATTTATGTTCATGGTATAGATAAATATTGATACAGTTCTATAGATGGAATATGACAATTGATATTAGTTTCAGTTTAATATATATATATATATATATATATATATATATATATATATATATATATATATATATATATATATATATAATAAGATACATTATATGTATATATCATAATGCATCTCACATGTAACAATCACACTACTAAAAGGAGTTAAATATTTTTTTTGGCAACAATTGACCATTTGGTAATTTAGAAACTCTCAAGTGGGAGTCGAAAAAATGTTTCATTGGTTTGTTCATACCTTAGACTTTACTCTTAAATCAGAAGGTGTTAAATATTTGAAAAAATGACCAATCTTGATAATTTAAAAAATTAAAATTGAAATTTATCCTTTCTAGCCATTACATCGCCAGTTCCAAGTTAAACCACACGAAATCTAGACTTAAGGGTGATAGTTTTGCAGCATGTTTTGTTCATATAGCATAAGCAATAACACAATAACTTTTATTTTTTGAAAGTGTAGTATTCATGAAAATCCCGTTCATCAAACTCATAAAAGCAGTATGGGCATTACGAATTTGTGGTAATGTCGTTTGGTCTTACGAATGCCCCTGCTGCTTTTATGAGTTTGATGAACGGGATTTTCAAGCCATATCTAGATCTCTTTGTGATCGTATTTATTGATGATATATTGATATACTCAAAGAGTAAGAAGGAACATGAGGAGCATTTGAGAAGGGTATTAGAGTTGTTGAGGAAGAAGAAACTTTATGCCAAGTTTTCCAAGTGTGAGTTTTGGCTAGATTCAGTAACCTTCTTGGGGCACGTAGTTTCTAAGGATGGAGTGATGGTGGATTCATCTAAGATTGACACAGTGAAGAATTGGGTAAGGCCTACAAACGTGTCAGAAATAAGGAGCTTTGTTGGTTTAGCTAGCTACTACCGACGATTTGTCAAGGGGTTCTCTTCTATTGCTTCCCAATTGACGAACTTGACTAAACAGAATGTTCCATTTGTATGGTCGGATGAGTGTGAAGAAAGCTTTCAGAAGCTCAAGACTCTGTTGACTACTGCACCTATCCTTACCTTGCCATTAGAGGGTAAGAATTTCATTGTTTATTGTGATGCATCCTATTCTGGTTTGGGTGCAGTGCTAATGCAAGAGAAGAATGTGATTGCTTATGCTTCGAGGCAATTGAAGGTGCACGAACGTAACTATCCGACTCATGATTTGGAGTTGGCCGCGGTAGTATTTGCACTAAAGCAATGGAGACACTATTTGTATGGGGTTAAGTGTGAGGTCTATATGGACCATCGTAGCCTACAGTATGTCTTCACTCAGAAAGACTTGAATTTGAGACAGAGGAAATGGATGGAACTACTCAAGGACTACGACATCACTATCTTATACCATCCGGGAAAAGCTAATGTTGTGGCAGATGCTTTGAGTAGAAAAGAGGGAAGCATGGGAAGTCTAGCTCATTTGCAAGCCTCTAGATACCCGTTGGCTAGGGAAATCCAAAATTTGGCTAATGATTTTATGAGGCTAGAAGTAAATGAGAACGGAGGATTTTTAGCTTGTGTGGAGGCGAAATCTTCTTTTCTTGACCAGATTAAGGGGAAACAGTTTGATGATGAGAAACTAAGGCGAATTCGGGATATGGTGTTGCGAGAAGAGGCTAAAGAAGCAATAATTGATGAGGAAGGTGTTTTGAGAATTAAGGGAAGAGTATGTGTGCCACGTGTTGATGACGTGATCTACACTATTCTTACAGAGGCTCATAGTTCCGGATATTCCATACATCCTGGTGCAACCAAGATGTACCGTGACCTAAAGCAACACTTTTGGTGGAAAAGAATGAAGCGAGACATTGTTGAGTTTGTTGCCAAATGTCCAAATTGCCAACAAGTAAAGTATGAACACCAGAGGCCCGGAGGAACACTTCAAAGAATGCCCATTCCTGATTGGAAGTGGGAGAGAATTGCAATGGATTTTGTGGTTGGTCTTCCAAAGACATTGGGGAAGTTTGACTCTATTTGGGTAATTGTGGACAGATTAACTAAGTCTGCTCACTTTATTCCGGTCAAGGTGACCTACAATGTAGAAAAGTTAGCCAAAATCTACATATCAGAAATCGTTCGGTTACATGGGGTTCCACTTTCCATCATATCTGATAGAGGTACGCAGTTTACTTCTAAGTTTTGGAGAACCTTGCATGCTGAATTAGGTACTAGATTGGATCTTAGTACTGCATTTCATCCTCAGACCGATGGTCAGTCTGAGCGAACGATTCAAGTGTTGGAGGATATGCTCCGTGCGTGTGTGATAGAATTTGGTGGCCATTGGGACAACTTCTTACCCTTGGCGGAGTTTTCATACAATAATAGCTATCACTCCAGTATTGACATGGCTCCATTTGAAGCATTGTATGGGAGGAAATGTAGGTCTCCCATTGGTTGGTTTGATGCATTTGAGGTCAGACCTTGGGGTACTGATTTGTTGAGAGATTCCTTGGAAAAGGTGAAAGCTATTCAAGAAAAGTTGTTAGCGGCTCAGAGTAGACAAAAGGAATATGCGGATCGAAGGGTTAGAGACTTAGAGTTCATGGAAGGTGAACAAGTCTTGTTGCAAGTTTCGCCCATGAAAGGGGTGATGCGGTTTGGTAAAAGGGGTAAGTTGAGTCCAAGGTATATTGGACCATTTGAGGTACTTAAGCGAGTAGGGGAGGTGGCTTATGAATTAGCTTTGCCTCCCGGGCTGTCCGGAGTGCATCCGGTATTTCACGTGTCCATGTTGAAAAGATACCATGGGGATGGAAATTACATCATCCGTTGGGATTCAGTTTTGCTTGATGAAAATTTGACTTATGAGGAGGAACCGGTTGCTATTTTAGATAGAGAGGTTCGCAAGTTGAGGTCGAGAGAGATTGCATCCATCAAAGTTCAATGGAAGAATCGACCGGTTGAAGAGGCTACTTGGGAGAAGGAGGCGGATATGCGGGAAAAATACCCACATCTGTTTACAGATTCAGGTACTCCTTTTCGCCCTTGTTTTTCTTCTTTTGATCGTTCGGGGACGAACGATGGGTAAATTGGTATCTATTGTAACGACCTGTTTAGTCGTTTTGAGTAACAGATTTTTATTTGGGAAAAATTGGCTGATACGACGGACACCACGACGGACCGTCGTGGGCACGACGGACCGTCGAGGGTGTCCCGTTCCAAAACACTTGGAATTATGAATTTGAGTGCTGAAATTGAGTCTCTGAACTCTGTGACGGAAGTGCAGGACGGACCGTCACAGTCACGACGGACCGTCGTGAGCCCCCGTTTCAAAACATTTAGACTCTTGAGAATTTGGTACTGGGAACAACTCTCTGAACGTCGTGACGAAATTGCAGGACGGACCGTCGTGGGCACGACGGACCGTCACAGGCACGACGGACCATCACAGGCGTGACGGATCGTCACAGGCGTGACGGACCGTCACAGACTCTTCGAGGAAATGGAAATCTCTGACCGTTGCGACGGACCTGCAGGACGTACCGTCGCAGGCACGACGGACCGTCACAGGTTCCGTAATCCCAGGCGGGGTCAGAATTCTGGCTATTTTTAAAGGGGTGTTTTGGACTATTCCGGCTTTAATTTATAAAGTTAGTGGGTTAATGTTATTAGTTCAATTCCTTGTGGGGTTGAAAGACTAACTTTGAGTAACTTGGTGGGTTGGTTTCATCACTTTTGAGACTTGAAATCTTGTGATTTAGGGTAAGAAGGGAGGAAGGTTGGAGGAAGAAAGAGAAGAGAAAGAGAAGAGAAAAGAGGCGCTTGAGAGAGAAGGAGAAGGCTTCCTTGAAGATTCTTGCTTGAACACAAATCCTTGGTGAAGGTAGGTTATGGTTTATGCTATTTGTAGTAAACTCTCAATAGCAAATGATATGTATTGGGTAATCTTGTAAACCCTTCTATATACTTAATTGTATGATTGTATGAGTATGATTATATGTTTGTGGTGAAATAAGCATGATGAGGCTTTTGAACCCTAAATCTTGATGAAACCCTAATTTTACTTGTTATGAGAATTGTGATGCCTTAGTATAAAAGAGGGCTTGATGAACTATGTGTTGTATTGATAATGCCTTAGTATAAAGAAGGCTTGATGAACTATGTGTTGTATTGATAATGCCTTAGTATAAAGAAGGCTTGATGAACTATGTGTTGTATTGATAATGCCTTGGTATAAAAGAGGGCTTGATGAACTATGTGTTGTATTGATAATGCCTTAGTATAAAAGAAGGCTTGATGAACTATGTGTTGTATTGATAATGCCTTAGTATAAAGAAGGCTTGATGAACTATGTGTTGTATTGATAATGCCTTAGTATAAACAAGGCTTGATGAACTATGTGTTGTATTGATAATGCCTTAGTATAAAAGAAGGCTTGATGAACTATGTGTTGTATTGATAATGCCTTCGTATAAACAAGGCTTGATGAACTATGTGTTGTATTGATAATGCCTTAGTATAAAGAAGGCTTGATGAACTATGTGTTGTATTGATAATGCCTTGGTATAAAGAAGGCTTGATGAACTATGTGTTGTATTGATAATGCCTTGGTATAAAGAAGGCTTGATGAACTATGTGTTGTATTGATAATGCCTTGGTATAAAGAAGGCTTGATGAACTATGTGTTGTATTGATAATGCCTTGGTATAAAGAAGGCTCGATGAATTGGAGGATCGGAGTGCCACGTTCCGGCACCAGGATAGAAATGAGGATCGGAGTGCCACGTTCCGGCACTAGGATAGAAATGAGGATCGGAGTGCCACGTTCCGGCACCAGGATAGAAATGAGGATCGGAGTGCCACGTTCCGGCACCAGGATAGAAATGAGGATCGGAGTGCCACGTTCCGGCACCAGGATAGAAATGAGGATCGGAGTGCCACGTTCCGGCACCGGGATAGAATATGGATCGGAGTGTCACGTACCGACACAAGAGGAAGAAAGATAATGAATCTTGAAAGATGTTAATATGCTACATCTAATGAACCTGTTTTTCCTTAATGAGTATGATGTTGAGGCTTGAGTCCTCCTGGATGAACTTGGTGATATTTATTGATGATTGTAGTATTTGTTGTTACTACATGTTGAGTATTATAGTTGATTTGTGAGATTAACTGATATATACTATTTTCTATTCTGAGTTGGCCGATGATACCTACTCAGTACGTGTGGTTGTACTGACTCCTACTTGTTTGTTTCTTTCTTGTATTTGTGGAGTGCAGCAAACGTGCCGTCGTCTTCAACTCGACCGCGATTCTAGCCAGTCTTCACTGTACCGGATCTCAGGGTGAGCTATGCTTCTAGCTTGGACTGGATCTTCTTCTTCTCGTCTTGATGCCTTGAAGTTCCGGCATGGACTAGCTTTCATTTGTTTAACTTCTTAGAATACTCTTAGTTTCGTAATGTGATCATAGATGTTCTTGTGATGATGACTTTCAGATTTTGGGGATATTTATAGTTTTGATGTGTATTATGAGTTAAGTCTTCCGCGTTGTATTTTTATTAATTATGTTTGGGTTTAGATTGGTTGGTTCGCTCACATAGGAGGGTAAATGTGGGTGCCAGTCGCGTCCCCGGTTTTGGATCGTGACAGTTTTGCAGCATGTTTTGTTCATATAGCATAAGCAATAACACAATAACTTTTATTTTTTGAAAGTGTAGTATTCATGATACCAGAGATGGACTCGAAATTTTTACTAAAAAAAATTTCAAACATAAACACACGAAAAAGTTATATGAGATTCAATATCTACTAGGGGCGGAGCCAACGGGGTTCATGCATACCTCATTCGACGGAAAATTAAACTATTTATACATAATTAAAATAATATTTTATGTATATATAGTAAATGTCGAACGACCTTCAATTACTCCGTGTGTCTATTTCTACGAATATTAAACTCCCTTATTAAAAATTCTGACTACGACACCGATATCTACGGTATATAAAATCATGATAATACATATTGGACCTTATTATTCATTAGATAATGATAATCAATGTCTTCATCAACTATACTACATCTCGAAAACATAAATATCATAACAACACTGAGCCCTTACCAATTGTCTTTTCTGCCCCTTATTAAATTCACACTACTCCGATATAAAATATGGGCTCAGGCCCAAACAAAGCCCAATAAATGACTAATAGATCACATCACAGCAGCATCGAAAACAACCAGATTCTCACCGGAAACAGGTAAATTCTCAACGGAAGCAGGTAGATCCTCACCGGAGAAGGACAAATTCTCAACGGAAGCAGGCAGATCCTCCGCGGAGACGAACAAATATTCCCCGGACTTCGTCTTTCTACACAGATTTTTTATGAAAGTGAGCTGATAAGGAGAATGATCAGTGGCGATCCACTGCTCCACTTCGAAATGCTGTTGATGGCATTCTCTATGTACTCCGGTGACGGTGACTTCAACGTAGTTACAGTACCATCCATGGCCGGAGCCTGTTCCATCGGAAGTCAAGTTCATCTTACAGATGGGCCCATTTAAACATGGGCCTCGGCCACTGAAAATGTCCAAGTTTCCTCTCTCGAAATAGTTGTAACCCGGGCCCATAAGTCCGCCCCAAGCTTCCAAGTTATTGATTCGAATACCATACCCCTTTGCATTGTAGAGAGTCAAGCTGATGATGGAATCAGTTCCAGCTTTTATTTTTGAACTCGTTCGAACGTAAACTGTGTAAACACAATCATCTTCCTGCAATTGACAAAAAATAAAAAGTAAATTTAGTTCAACTCGTTTAAGTTTGATTGGGTTATTAAGCCGTCTATACCCTAACTCAATTCATTTTCACCCATTTTTATTAATCCCAAATTGACTTTAAAAATCTTATCAAAATATTTTCAATTTTGAATGTTTGTAATAAGGATTTTTTTTTATTAGTTACTAAAGTAGTTTAAAAGACTAAATAAAATAATTAAACTTAACAGAAATTAAATGGAAATTGAGTCTTGATCTATAATGTAACATGTTACTTAATTCATTTCAATTCAACCTCGTTTGATTAAACAATTTGAATTGAATTAGATCTTCACCCCTTAACTTGACCTATTACGATTGGTATAATTTGAGCCTACCCAACCCACTGTGAAGCATAAATATATGGACTACTCCAAAATTTTTATATTAAATATAAAATATACCCCCTTTTTTTTTATTGTAGTCCGGTAGTCTGCCATAAAATGTTTAAAGTTTTTAAAATAATTTATGCATTTAATACATAAAATGTATTATAAATTATAAAAGTTAATAATTTATTATATTTAAAAGGACATATAAATAAATACATACTCATCAAAAAAATATAATAATCTTATTTGACTCTTGAAATTTAAAATATATTCACATAAAGATAAAAGAGTCGGTTGCCAAAAGAAATACGTGTTAAATACATCATGTATTTTATATCTTTTACTCCTATTAAATTGAAATAAAAACAATATTTTTATATGCAGTAAATTTTTCATTTTATATTTTCATTTTAAAAAATTATTTTAATAAATGAACAAAAAAAATTAAAGAAGACAAAAAATGTCATATGCAAAGTTAAAATTTTAAAAAAAAATATTAAAAAGAATAAACTGGAAAAAAAATTAGATAAACAAATGAAAGTAAAGGGAGCATATACTTATTTAACTTTTTAAATTCCTATATTAGGTGTTTAATGAATCTAAAAGTATATAGAACGATAATCAACTTAGTAAAACAAAAATAAAATAGTAATAGAGTAATAACTAGCAAGAGTATGAGAAGAGTAACTTACATATCCATAAATAGAGGAGATGGAGAAACAAAAAAAGAGTATAAAGAGATTGAACCAAAAATAGTTGAGTTGAGTTGATACTCCCATGCCTTCTTCTTCCTCTCTCTACAATATATGCAACTACTTCAATTTATAGTAACACTCTACAAGTTTTTTTTATTCCATATATATAGATCACATCAAGCTCTAATTGATGGGGCCTTATAATATTTGTACAATTCTATTTTCAATTTTCTCTTTTTTGATAGTAATGCTTATTAGAAGTTTCATTTAAAATATTTAAAATTTAATATAATATACAAATAAAAAATAATTTTTAAATATGTAACTTTTCCTATATATGAGAACACCATCGGATAGAAATTTGTATAAAAAGTCTTCATTGTCATGAGAAGAGGACAATCATTTTTCAGAATAAGCAAGTGTCGCACATCTATTAGGCATTAGCACATGGTAGGTAGAAGCTAAAAGTAATTTCCACCAACTCAACTCTCGTGTTTTCCATGGTTTTAATTGGCGTGCTTATTAATATATGATATGATATTGTGAAATAAAATTTGAATAATTGATTTAAAGGATAATGTACAAGTACCTCTCAAAGTTTTATTTGAAATTTTAGAAACACATTTATACTATACTGGTTTTATTATTTTCGAACTTATTTTATTGATAATATTCTATCCCTTTTCGCCTATGTGACACTATTTTATGAGTCCAATGCTGGTTGACTTTTTCTTTCAATCTACTTAGGTCGAAAAGGAGTAGAAACTTACTTACTCCCTTTGTCTCTATTTACTTGTCCTTATTTCCTTTTTTAGATGTCTCTGTTTACTTGTCCATATTTCATTTTTTAGATGTCCCTATTTACTTGTCCATTTTGACAAATCAAGAAATGACAAATTTGTTTTTCCTATTATACCCTCATTTAAACTCTTTGAAAATTTCAAAGTTTTAATTCATTCTTTTTGAAACCATATTTAATAAGGTAAAATTGTAAGTTCACTATGTTAATTATTATTATCTTAATATGTGTGCCTTTTCTAAAGTGGACAACTAAATAAGGACAGAGGGAGTATAAAATAAGTTCAGGGGGTAATAGGACCTTAGTATAGTATAAATGTGTCACTAAAATTTTGGGCATAAGTGGAGGGATTACTTGTGCATTTTCCCTTGATTTAAAGCTAATTTTATCTCATAATTTCCAATTATGAAAATTATATATTCTAAAGATCATTTGAGAATTTCATATCAAGATTTTAGATTTTTCAAAAATATAAAAATTGATCTCTAAGTTTATATTTTATAAAAAACAATCTCACATTTATATATACAAGTCATTTATTTCATATACCAATATGCTTTTGAAATTTATTATTTTCACCGACATAAAATTAATTATTACTTTAAATCAATTTCAAATTTATTATTTATATCATTAAATTCATTATTTCTTATCAAATTTATTTATCAACCAACTTTATTACTACTATTTTAAGGTCCATTTGACCATGCGAAATACAATCTAGAAGTATGATATTATAATATGAAATCATGAGATAAAGTTGAAGTTTTGTTTGGACATACTATATGAAATTTTTGTATTATATAGTTTCTCATAAACATAAGAACCTCATAAGTTATAAAACTATTCAAAATAGTCCAATTGTATATTCAATTTTTATCAAATAATGAAAAATTTATAAAATCGCATAATGAATTATTATAAAGTTATTCATATTCTACTTAAGTTAATTGTTTTATCTAACTTTAGTTGATCAAACTTTAATTCAATAAGGAAAAAAATGAATATAAATTGTAGCGTACTAGTTGTTAATATAATCCTCTAACATAGTACGAATAATCTTCTCACGTTGAACTTGCATTTCTCGATCATATGAACTGACAAGACACCTTAACATTTATTACTTTGAACCATCTGTTGAGCAATATTAACACAACTATATTTTCATACTCATAAAGCATTATTTCATCACTCTTTTGTTGTTATCTAAAATGATTATGTAACATAGTACAAGTTACACAATTTTCACTTGTTTGTCAATATCATATGGTGAATGTCTTCTTTCACTTGTGTGCAATTGTACCTTTTTTAGTGGCATTAATTTCAAGCTAAAATCAAACATATTGGAAGTACTCATATCAAACATACATCACCAATTTTGTTCTTTCTCATATTAAATTGCTTTAAATTTTATATGTAGCTGAAAGAGATTTTTTTTATCATGTAAAACCAAAAATATATCACTCCCTGAGTCTGTATTTATATTCACCAAATCAATTCTTACTTTATCATTTATATTCATCAAATTGAAAGCACTACTAAATTTTATGTTAGTGAAAAAAATAAATTTTAAAAAGTAATGAAGTGATTATATTATTAATTTTATTTACATATGAAATAAATGATCAATAGATATCACGTGAAATTATTTTAACAAAATATAAATTTGTGGATCAATTTTTGTATTTAAAAAAATCTCAAATCACGATTTTTGGAGAACATGGTATTACATTTCATGAGATGAACTCATAGTGAAATCGCATGTCCAAATGCAGATTTCATGTCGTGATATGATATCGCATGGCCAAACCGCCACTTCATATTAATTAAAAAAAAATTCATCGATATTGAGTAAAAATGACTGACCATAATGACTTTGTAATAATTTATTATGTGATTTTATAAAACTTTTTTTATTTGGTGAAAATGAATAAATAATTTAGACTATTTTAATAGTTTTAACTTATGTGATTCTTATATTTATGAGAAAATATATCATATAAACACTTCAATTGCATCTCATAATTTCATATCGTGTAGTCAAACCGACAGGCCCGAAGTAAGTCAAACCGACAGGCCCGAAGTAAGGGAATTTCAAACATATTAGGCACTTTTCTTTTATATTTGATTGTCTTATTTGAGCCAACTATTTAATTTATTACCACGAGAAGGTAGTTGGCTCGAACACTCATTTAAATCTTAAACTCATGATTTAAAAAATTAAATTTAAGAGTGTACAACATTGAACTAAATCATAAAATGAGACAAAGGGAGTACTATTTATATGTAGGAGTAAAGTAATAAATCAACTATCATCTTAATGAGTTATTGGTTTATTCAATACCCATGTTGAAAAATCAAAACCCAATCGATAATATTTTTATGAAATGAGAAACTTAAAGACTTCCTCTCTTCATTGACCACAACATTATGTCAAAATTTTCATCTTATCAAACAAATTTGTTTTTTCATAAATTCTTATCAAAATAATTATCTAATTAATTGCGTGTTTGAAGGGGTAACTCCCATTTTCAGCTGACATTTTCTATTTTTTAGACCAACAACGTGTGAAGTGGCCACTTGTTTGTTTTCCATTGATAAAAAAAACATCGATAAACGATCCAAGAAAATCTCACATACTTTCTTTGTTGTCCTTTTTTGATTGTTGGTAAGCAATTATTTGACCAGTAATAAGTTTGAAATTTATCGATTGAAAATCATATATCCATTTGGTTAACTTTAACTTTACATGATTATTTAGAGAATAATATTAAAGCCCGCATACATTAACTAATAGTAACAGAATATTATTAAAAATTTGTGGTCATGAAAATCAAATAACTTAATAAAAAATATTTTTGGACGAATGGACTAATTCATTAATAATTGTTTTTGTCTTTGTCAAGTAAGTAATATTTTTATATGGAAATATCTTGAAAATCGAACAGTGGAGAGGTATATTCTCGTGGGTTCTAAATTTTTGTTCCAATTTGTGACGAAATTCAGCTCCGATATTCTTCTACATTTTTTTCCCACAAAATATCCGAAGCTCCTGTTGAAATTGAAATATTGGATATTATTATAGCTGTGTGTGAACATTTTTTTCCCACAAAATTATTTTTGAAAGATTCTTGAATTTCAAAACAAGTTAAAGTATGAAAAAAATTACACAACGAATTAATTAAAAAAGATTAAAAATAATTTATATATATGATGAAAAAATATAGTACTGAACATAAAGTTAATATATGTATTAATTAACTTGCTAATATATGACTGTTAAAGCTAATAGTATAAGCGACACAAAATAAAAACAAAGTAATTATAGAAATGTAAAAGCAGAAAAAAAATTTTTATTATTCCACCATACAATAATCACACTACAACAATGGCATTTCGTCAAATACCATTCTTGTCCCTGATAAACTTCACACTCACAAGGATAAAATAGGAAAGTGTTCGGGGCCAATAAAGCGGTTGACTTAAATGAGAGAAACTTGTGGAGTAGATTCAATTTCGCTAACCGGCCGACGCTCATCAATCTTCGTCTTCTTCTTGCATAGATCTCTAATGGCGGTCAGCTGATAAGGCGATGCATCGGTCGCCAGCCACTGTTCCACTTCGAAATACTTTTGGGTGCATTGTTTATGGACTCCGGTAACGGTGACCTCAACGTAGTTACAGTACCACCCATGACCTGAACCTGTTCCATCGGAAGTCAAATTCATTTTACAGATCGGCGCCGTCAAACAAGGACCTCGACCACTGAAGATATCCAAATTTCCTCTCTCAAAATAGTTGTAACCCGGGCCCATAAGCCCACCCCAAGCTTCAAGGTTTTTTATTCGAATACCGTACCCGTTTTCATCATAGAGAGTTAAACTGATGATCGAATCGGTTCCACCTTTTATGATTGATCCAGTTCGGATGTATGCACTGTAAACACAATCCTCTTCCTGCATTTACACAAAATTCAGATAATAAATTATCAAAAAAAATTGTTAGCTTTAACGATTTGATTTAAATTGATAACTTACAGATCCAGAAATGGAGGAGATGGAGATGGAGAAATAGAGGACGAAGAGAAGGAACCAGAAACGATTGAAGTGAGCAGCAACTCCCATGGCCATTGTTTGTTTCTCTCTTAGTGTAATCCTCGATCTATATAAATCACATCAATGTTTGTGGGGGCCGGCCATATTATATATAGGGTGTGAACGTGATTTGCAGTACTATCTTTTCCTTTTTCATATCTTTAGTAACTAATTTAATGTTTTCCTTTTTCACATGTTTAGTAACTATAGGTGTTTTTGTACGTGTGTTATATTATTGTATGTAAGTTTTTATTATTTATTGAGTATAATGTTTTGAAAAAATAAATATAAATTTTTAAGATAAAAAGTATACTTATATACAACAATGGTTTTGGCTCCGTGGTAGTTGAGATAAAGGTTAGTTATCAAAATGGAGGAATTAGTCATGAAATAAAAGCTACGAAAACTTGTCATTCTTTTTTTTCCTTCTTTGTGTTATTTTTTCTATTTTCTATTTACTATTTACCTTTGGATCCAACTAAAGGGAAAATACTTTTAATATAATTTTTTAAATTTTCAAATACGAGACAATATGATAAAGAGTGCAACAATTATTCATTTCATCACGACATTTATTAATAAGTAGAATTGGAAACTTTTTAAAAGATGCCACTTCAAGTCAACAAAACATTCAAATATTTTTAGTTTTTCTTTTTCCTTTCCTTTACAAATATTCATCATAAACAAATTGTACCATGTTAGCACATGCCTTGTTATTTGAAAGGGTCATCACCAATCAACTAAAAAATTTTAATTTTTGGACACTTGGTTGTTTGCCAATGATCGAGACGTAGATATAGTGAAGTGTCAGAAAGTAGATGAGAAACTAAATGTTAATTTGATAAGTGTATGGTACGTACATTTCGACGTATACAGAATATATATATATAGAAGAGCCATGATAAGAACGATTAATGACAATTTTGTAATTTTAAATATTATCATGGGTAAAGTTTTAATTTTATAATTGTATAATTAATTGTCAAAATAAATTTCTAGAAGAACCCAAATTTCCTTTTCAATAGTTACAAAAAGTTTTGTTTCATGTGTGATCCACAAATTCATTTTATTTTATTTTTAAAAATCAATTTGTATTTGTTTGATTATAATAATAAAGTGAAAAATATTTTTACTTTTATACTCTTGACAATTCAAATCGTTCATCTATGTTTATTACTACTACAACATATTCAGTATAATCCTACAATCTTCCATGCATGCAATTTTCTTTTTAATTATATATAATATTTTTTAAACATAAGTATTCATGTAATTTTATTTAACCTATTTTATCTCCAAAATAATATTTGTTTTATCTTAATTCCATGTATGTAATTTCCTTTTTAATTATATATAATGTTTTTTAAACATAAGTATCATATAATTTTATTAAATCTATTTTATCTCCAACATAATATTTATTTTATCTTTAAAAATTGTGACTTAAATAAGAAAATAAAAATAACACAATTTTAAAGACATAAAAAAAGAAGAATATAGAGTTGATGATGTCAGAATTGATAAATAATGACCGCTAATTGTAGTTTAAGAATATACATAACAATTAACAAGATTTTGAAATAGTATAAATAAATGTGATCAAAAATTAATTTGTCATAGAATTATAAATCATATACTAGAAAACTTCCACAATAGATAAACTACGGATTGACCTTCATATAATAATGCGTTGCACTTTTTAGTCTTGATTTCTACTTCTTACAATCTTGAATTATGATTAATTAGTGTCATTCGTCGAGAGTAAGAAGCATATTAAATAATAAAAATAACACTACACACACATTTAAGAGGTTAAATATCAAGTTATAAACAAACTTTTTCATATTAAACTACTTATAGCATATTATTATCAAGTTATAGCATATTAAGAAATATTATATTATTATCATTAATTTTTTAAAATAATAATTAACTTATTTTAATAATTCAATTACCATATTTAAATCAATGTAATTAATTACACTTATTATTTTAAGTTACCTATTTTAAACAAAACTCTTAATTAAAGTTATTAAATTAAATATTATTTACTTACCTTTTTTAAGATAACTTCTAAATTATAGGGTTTTTATCAGAATTTAAAAAATTACAGTTTTAAAACTGTAAAACAATATCTAAAAAAGAAAATAATTTATATTCCCCAAAATTGGTGTTCTTCCCCATTTATTTTCTCCATCATTACAATCGCACGAGTATCCAAATTTTTCAAAAGTTTCTCACGCTTTCTTCACCATATCTGCACGCCCAATTTCTCTCTCTAAATTCCATCTCTCTTAACTCTATTCTTCAACAATTCTCAAATAGTTCCATCCAAATTTTAATTTTTATCACTGAAATCGTTAAATCTTGTAATAAACAAACGTACAATGTCTAAAAGAAGCAAAGAAACGCCAAGAAAAAGTAGAAGATTGAATGAAGAAGCAAGTTCGGACGATTTTCATGCTCCTTCTTTCAAAATTTTATCACAAACACAAAATCCAAAGGAAAACGAGAAGAAGAGAAAAGGGAAAGAAAAGAAAAAAGAAGATGAATCCCATAAAACGACTAAAGAAAGAGGAAAGAAAAGGAAAGGAAAAAAAATCGAAGAATCATCAGAGTCTGAATCTGATTTCGTGGAAGAATTGATAAAATCAAAATCCAAAAAACCAAGAGCAGAAGAAGAAGAAGAAACTGATAAACCCCAAAAAAGTTCAAAGGTTAGTAAAATTTAATTTTTTAATATTTTTTTATGTTCTGTTATTTTTTTTTTCTTTTATTGGCTATAAAGTAGTTAAAATACTGTTTTTATGTAAAATAAATAATGTTAATTGTTTATGATTCCATATATGAAATTTCTGTTTAAATAAATATTGTTTTTTTATGTGTGATTCACCGTATGCAATGTGTATGATAAATGTATAAATTGTGTATGATTCACTATATTTATTTTTTAATTTTTTTTTATGTTCTGTTATTTTTTTTTTCTTTTATTTGGCTATAAAGTAGTTAAAATACTGTTTTTGTGTAAAATAAATAATGTAATAATTGTTTATGATTCCATATATGAAATTTCTGTTTAAATAAATATTATTTTTTTATGTGTGATTCACGGTATGAAATGTGTATGATAAATGTATAAATTGTGTATGATCCACTGTATGAATTGTGTATGATTCACTGTATGCTTCATTGTATGATTCACTGTATATTAACATGTGTATGATTTTTTTTAATCAAGTTTTTGGGTACTGTTTATATTATATATTTTACATTATTTTATATAATAAGAAATTTATATAGGTTAAAATTTTATGTTAACTGTATGAATTGTGTATGATTCGCTGTATGAAGTTTGTATGATTCAATGTATGATTCAATGTATATATAAAATATGTATGAAATTTGTTTGATTAATGTATGAATTTTGTATGATTCATTGTTTTAAACTTTGTATGACAGACTGTATGATTCAATGTATATATAAAATGTGTATGAATTTTTTTTGCAAGTTTTTGGGTACTGTTTACTAGTAATATTCATAATTAGTTATACTTTATTTTTTGATTATGTTTTGTATACTATGTATATGAATTAGTTTTGTATTACATATGTATGAACATGTGTATGATTAATGTATTTAATTTTTACATTTTTGTTAGGAAAAGAAGACACAAACACATCTGTCTTCATGTATTAACATGAATGTGTTTGCGGATTTGTTGACCTTTTTAGGTCAAGATAAGTTTCAACAATTCATAGATGAAACACCTTTTGGATTTTTTTATAATTTGCATCACATTAAAATCCAATGTCAATTATTGAGGCACTTATTTATAATGGGGAATGAAAATGTTAGGGATGACATGTTTGTCATTAAAGTAAATGGTAAAGAATTAAATTTTGGTCTTAAAGAGTTTGTTGCTATAACTGGTTTGAAATGTGGACCTGTTTCTGATTTTGTTTCAGATCCACATGTTCAAAATAGACTCATTGCTGAAAATTTTGGTGATTTTAATAAAGTATCCAAGTCTGATTTTTACCACAAGTTTAAATTGCATAATTTTTGGGAAGAAGATGATAAACTAAAAATCGGGATCCTGTACTTTATTTCTTCATTTCTCACTGCATCAGACCCTTCAAAGACAACAATTCCAAAATTGTATTTTGATTTGGTAGAGTCTGGACAGTATGCCAATTTCCCTTGGGCAAATGAGTGTTTTAACTTAACACTCAAAGCTTGCAATAAAAAATTCAAAAAAAATCCATCGTCATTCAAATTCAGCCAGTTCCACATAGCACTGCAGATATGGTTTTATGAGTGTTGTCATCCATTTGACAACAGCATTGCTATACGTGTTTCAAATCGCACACCGAGAATACTGAACTGGAAGACACCGAATGACGTCATTTTTTTTGACGATTTGAAGAAAACAATTTTCAGAACTCATGGGAATCAGGTATTTTTCTTATAATTTTATTACATTCATTATAATTCAGTTTATACATTTACATTTTTTTGTTGATGCAGCATAAATTCAGAAATATTGTCTTATCGGAAGAAGAGTTAAATCTAATGGACGAACCCATTATAAATCATTCCAGCAGCCACCAGGATTCAGAAAATCCAACATCATCGGAAAAGCGTGCTGTTCACAGTGAACATAAAGTTCAAGGATTGAGAGCCGATATTGCAGAGGTACAAGTAAAATATTCAAATAAACATAATTTCTTATGAAATTACAGTACACATATCAAATACTTATTTTTTTAATTAACAGGTTAAGACAGAGTTGAAAGAACTCAAAATCACTGTAAGTTCCAACATATTTTTATATAATTAATATAATCACTTTATAAAATATTAATGTATAAAATTTGTTATGTTCACCAATAAGGTTCACAAGCACATGGCCGATATCAAGATCTATGTTGATAACTCCACCAAAATGATAATTGATGAGATTCGATTGTCAAGAGGAGAACAAATACCTGAAGAACAACCAGAGGTATATATATTTGTGTATACTTTATGTATGAGTTTTGTTTGAAAAATATATAAATTCTGTTATTTTTACTTTCTGTTATTTGTGTACAAAAATTTATAATTAAATATTGTATGAATTATGTTTGATTCAGTGTATGAAATTATAGATTTCTACATATTACACTATCAATTGATGAAACATGTATTTTTTATGTATGATTCACTTTATGAATTGTATTTGATTAACTGTATGAGATGTGTATGATCCACTGTATGAATTGTGTATGATTCAGTATACTATGTATGAATCGTGTATCCATTGTGTATAATTTTGTATGCATTGTATATAAATTTGTATGCATTGTATGAAATGTGTATCCATTGTGTATTAATTTTTATTATATCAAGTTTCATGATACTGGTCAATAGTAATATCCATAATTAGGTATACTTTATATTTTGATTTGTATATTGTGTATGAAATATTGTTGTAAGGTTGTTTGAAATCTGTATGATTAAATTGTATCATGTTTTGTATACTATGTGTATGTATTATGTATTTTTCAATATTTATGTTGTAAGTTTATTATAATTGTGTATGATTCACTGCATTAGTGATGTATTATATATGTATGAATACATGTTTCAGGAAAACGTCAACCATCATGCTGCACAATATGATCCGACAGACATGCCTACAGAGACAATTCCACAACAAGTCCAAAGTTCAAACACAGCTGGTACGATATATTTATTTTTATCACATAAATTCAAATTTTAGAATTTTTTTTATTTAACATTTTTTCATGTATATGCAGCTCAAAAATCAACGGATGATTGTTTAAATGTTGATGCATCTACAGCGTCAAAATCAAAACCACCAACATTGGACGATTATCCTGATTTTACCATGACACAAATAATTGCCCTGGATCCGATTCTTAATGCCACCACGACTTCAAATCTGGGAACAAGAAACAAGAATGTGGGTAAATACGACTCTTCTCCTTATATCAGAATGTCGGAAGGAGAAGGCAGTTCAAATAGAGTACCTACATTCTTTCAAATCAAACATCCATTCCAAAATCATAATGGATTTGATGTACCAGACGAAATGATTGAGGAGTTCAATAAATGGGTTTTCAAAGATGTGTCGACCAGACGTGGCAGGTAATTTGTACGATGATAAAAATTATTTTAATTAATTTATAAACTACTAAATTAATATAACACTTCCTTAACCATATACAGAAAAGCAGCTTATTCCAAGATTAAAAACTCATTTCATCCTCAAATGGACTTTGGCGTTGTCAAAATCGGAGAGAAAGATTTTTTTCACATAATGAGTCAACCGGGTAGACCTTGGGAGGACGGGGTAAGATTTCTTTTTTCAACTAAATTTTATTTTTTTGAGTTGCAGTGATATATGTATGTTTTCTGTATGTATATTCTATGTATGAAATATGTATGAACAGTGAATGAATTATATATGTATTTTTTTTTAAAAACAGCATATTAATACAATTGCAGTGATATATGTATTATTGCAGTGATAAATGTATGTTTTCTGTATGTATATTTTTCTGTATGAAATATGAGATATATGCAGTTTTATGTAAGTATGTTTTCTGTATGAAATATGTGTGATATATGTATGTTTTTTGTATGTTTATTTTCTGTATGAAATAGGTGTGAACAGTGAATGAATGAGATTTATCTGTATGTATATTTCTCTGTATGAAATATGAGATATATGCTGTTTTATGTAAGTATGTTTTCTGTATGAAATATGTGTGATATATGTATGTTTTTTTGTATGTTTATTTTCTGTATGAAATAGGTGTGAACAGTGAATGAATGAGATTTTTTTTTTGTTAAAACAGCATATCAATACAATAATGTATTATCTCCGAAAGAAGGCAAAATACTCCCAAAATGTCACTTCATACAGTACTGTTGATTGTTGGTTTATGGCATGGGTTGATAACATTGAGAAACAGTGGAGACAATCACAATGCGACATGAGATGCATATCACCGGACCATGATGTTGGACAATGCATTAGAGGATATAAGCTGCTTGCTAACATTCCGTGGGATAGGGTTGATGAAGTAATCATCCCAGTCAACATCAATGACAAATTCCACTGGTTTCTTGTTGTATTCCGAATCAAAAGTAGATGTCTATATGTATATGATTCGATGATGGGAGGATCTGTTCATTCAAGGAAAGTCAAAGAAGCCGTTGATAAGCTTGCAACCATGATTCCTTTATTTCTGACGAGCACAGGTTTTTATGGCAAAAGGCTTGATTTGTATGCGAATAATCTCCCTGATTATCAACAGAAGTCTCACTCTGAACCTCTAAGTATCAAGAATGTTACACATGTTCCTCAACAAGAAGAAAGTTCAAAGTATGTATATTTCTTACATTATTTATTATTCTTTTTAAATTGAAATTGCTAATATTAATTACAATTTTTTTTCCATTTTTGTGTACAGTGATTGTGGTTTATACACATCTCTTTTTGCTGAATACATGAGCAATGGAGTTTTTGATATGTCACATATTGATATTGATTCATCATATCATCGTCAAAGATATGCAACATTACTTTGGCATTATGGGAAATCAAAGAATGATGAAGGCGCAATCAGTGAAAGTGAAGTTACAGGAACAGTTGCTAGCAAGAAGGGTGGACCTCGAACTCACAAAGAACAAGTTATGGACACCACCAATTATCCTACTCCAAAATTCCGTATCAGGAAGTAGAAATCTTCATGGCACATAGATAACTTATTTGAAAGACTTTTTTTTTTAAACTTATGAACAATTTATGTATTTTCCCTGTTTTTTTATTATGAATACTTTGATGGTTTTTATATAAATTATTACTGATTATTACTAAATGTGTATCACTTATATTAATTATATTGCAGGTATGAATACTGTATGAAAAATGTATGAATTATGTCATACAATTATACATTAATAAATGTGTATCACCATCTTACATATATTATTCATACCACTAATATAAATACAATTTGTTTCTGTTTTATTTTAAATTTGACTATTGATGGTTTTATATAAAATATTACTGATTATTACTAGATGTGTCTCACTTTAACATATATGAAACTGTATGAATCATGTATGAAAATTATATGAATTATGAATGTCATATTAAAATTTGATATATAGTACATAGTAATGATATATGAAAAATATATGAATTATAACAAATTATAAAATATATATTTCAAAATACAAACACAACCAAATTGTATGTACATTAATGATATGAATAATGTATAAAAACTATATGAATACTGTATGAAAAATGTATGAATTATATCATACAATTATACATTAATAAATGTGTATCACCAGCTTACATATATTATTCATACCACTAATATACATACAATTTGTTTCTGTTTTTATTTGAAATTTGACTACTAATGGTTTTATATAAATTATTACTGATTATTACTAGATGTGTCTCACTTTACAATATATGAAACTGTATGAATCATGTACGAAAATTATATGAACTGTGAATGATTATTACTGATTATTAAATTATTACTGATTATTACTGATTATCACTAGATGTGTCTCAATTTAACATGTATGAAAACTGTATAAATACTGTATGAAATTTGTAATCAGTACAAAAAACATTTATAAAACAATGTAATGCCTCAATAACACAGAATTAACATTACGACTTCATTGTTTTTGTACAGGATAATTTGAACAAGTCTTCCTATTGTGTCCAACCTGATGGCATCTACTGCATGTGCTTTTTGTCTTCTTGAATTTCACATCTGCGAATCCCTTCCACCGTTCAAGTTTGGGTCTTCCTGCTGCTCTTTTTTGACCAGGCGGCATCAATTTAGGATCTGAAATATAACTTGGTATATCCCATGTACTCTCGCACGGGATAGGCTCGACAGGAATGGCATAAGCATCTTTGAAATTCTTGAGGCTATAAAAAGCAGAACAGAAATCTGCTTCATGTAACTTCCTGTAACGGAGAACAGCAATTGCACGACCACATGGTATCTCATAATGTTGAAATCTTCCGCAACTACACATCCTTGTGTTCAAATTTACTATGTATTTCTTTGCTCCTTCAGCTACAGCATGCAGATCTACAGTTGAAGGTATCACCTGTTTAAAAAAAAATATTTCATACACAATATACAAATCAAAATATAAAGTATACCTAATAATACACAATGGATACACATTTCATACAATGCATACAAAATTATATACAATGCATACAAAATTATACACAATGCATACACGTTTCATACATAGTATACTGAATCATATTATGAATTAAAAATACAAAACAGTGAAAGCATACCCTCATATTGCACGACAACGTAATACTTTTCTGTAGATAAACATCATATTTTTTTGTCAGATTAGATGTAGTCTTATCAGCCTCCTCATTATGCTTGTGAATCCACCTCTGAATTGTCACCCTCATAAACTCAAGAAGTGAAATCACCGGTAACCTCCGTGCTAATCTGTTAACATTATTCAATGACTCCGCGATGTTTGAAGTCATCGTCCATGTGCGCTTACAATTCGAGTAAGCTCTTGACCATTTGCTATAACCAATATCAAACAAGTATGGCCGTATGCGCGTATCTATCTGATCTATTCTTCCCATAATTGTCTCAAACTGTTGTTTTGTATAAGCTTTTGCCAATGAAAAGAACAACATCTTCAAATCTTCAGTATTTCTATTGAAATTCTTCAAAACATTGACTGATAAATGCCATATGCATGCATAATGTTCTGATTCAGGATATACATTTGTTGTCCCTTTCCATATGCTTTCATTTCTGTCTGACATAAAACACATATTTTGTCTAACTCCATATGCTTCTCTAAATTGCTCAAAGAACCATGTCCATGAAGCATCATTTTCAGAATCTACTATCGCATATGCCAACGGAAGTATATGACCTGCTCATTAATTTTTTAAAAAAATATCACACAAATAAAAAATATAATTCATATACTTTTTCATTATATTATATAATTAGCAATTTATATAGGCTAATATTTTACCTCCCGGATCCAATGTGCTTGCAGTTAACATTGTACCACCATATGAACACTTTAATGCAGCACCATCAACAACTACAATTGGCCTACAATATTCCCAGCCCCTAATACATGCTTCTAAAGCAACAAATGCATATAAAAATGTATCATCTTCATTCCTTTTTATTTTCAAAACAGATCCTGGATATGTTTGCTCCAAAATGTAAAAATAACCTGAAAATAACAGTCCAATTCATACATAAAAAATACATAGTTTATACATAAAAAATACACATAACTATTACTGTATAAATTTATTTTCGAAATTACCTGAAACTAACAGCCCAAATTCATACATATAAAATACATATCTTAAACATAAATAATACACAAAATTGTTTCTACACAACAAAATAAACAAATGTTTAAATTTATCATTATATTCGAAATTACCAGGTAATCTTGCATAAGAGTCAGCTGGATCTCCTCGCACCAACTTTACTGCTTTTTCTTTAGCTCTCCATGCCTGTATGTATGTCAACGAAACACCATGCAATTTCAACATATCATCAGCTACATCCTTTGGAGTATATACCTTAGATGGATCAATATAATTATCCATTATCAATACAGCTACAACGTCAGTTATCCCTTGACGTCTGGCATAAACTCTTTCTCTAACACAACATGTATGCTGAGCAATATACTTCCGAACTTTGAATAAACTAGATTTATTCAAACTAGATGCCCTCATCATCCAAGAACAACTCTTAGAAATACAATGCAGATGATAACTGTTACAGAATTTAATAAAATATACATTACAATATATATACATTATAACAAAACAAAATAAATAAATAAATAAATTTAAACTTACTTAGATGAATTACAACGTGCAACCCGAAAGCTGAACTTCTCAACAAGTCCCACATGCCTCATAACTTCCTTAAGGGTTTCTTTATTATTATAAATATTATTTTCAGCTACAAATAAATTAGAATGATCACATATTATATCATTATCTACTTCATTAATATCGTTGACAACTCCGTCTAAATCCATTCCGATCAAACGGATAGAATTGTTGGAGTATAGATCTATGTTATTCTGTGATAATCTAACATCAGAATTTATTATATCATTAACTATAACTCTATGACATTCGTTATACTGCCCACAATCTTTCAAAGTGATGCATAATGGATATTTTGTAAAAAAATCCAAATTCACCCTCATCTGATCTAGATAAACCTTTACCCCAACATCATTATGAATTTTTATAGGTGGACACATTTCGCTAACTATATACTTTATCTCAACAGAATTTAGATTTTCTTCTATATTTAGCTGAGTTACTATAGAATTAACTAAGCCAGTATAAAGAGTAGAAGTATCGTAGAGGATGCCCTCCACTTCAAAGTCGACGTATTTCCCTGTTTCACAACATTAAAATTACATTCAGTGCATCCCATGATAAAATTAAAAATGCATTCATACACAATTAACACATATTTCATACACAATTTATATACAAGTAAGTGTTTAGCACATAATTCATACACCTCATACAAAAATAATACAGATTTCATACACAATTTAATACTCAAATACTACACTGTTTATTACACACTCAATTACTACACTGTTTATTCATACACAATTTATTACACTGTTTATTACACACTTAATACCATTTTATACAAAATTAATACACAAATCATACAATTTTTACAACACATTTTATACAGATCGTACAGCAAATAATACACACTTTATACATATTTTAATACACAATTACCACACTGTTTATACACTATTATAATTTAATACACATTTAATACATTTTTTACTACAAAATTAATACACAAATCATACAGAATTATATACAAGACAATTGTATATACAATAACAAAAATGTAAATCAATACAAAATTTAAAAAAAACAATTTTTATACATACTGCATACTAAACAACTAACTACTACATACATTATAAAATACAATTTCATAGTCATTTATCCAATTTATTATAAAACATAATATACATTGTTAATATAAAATTTCAGATAATGTTCTAACGTATCAAAAACAAAAAATTTGATAAATTATCAAAAAATTGAAAATATTAAATTTTAACCAGTAATCAAAAAAAATTATATATCATTTTAACACAGGAAAAAAATAACGACAGGAAAAAAACAACGACACATTACTAAAATATAACACAGGAAAAAAATAACGACACATTATTAAAAAAAAAAAAAAACTAACCTGATGAATTCCATTTGCCACCATGTTTAATTAAAATCGAAACAAATTTCTCCATCAAATTAAATGTAAAATTTTTCAACCTTCAATTTTGATTGTTTTATGAATATAGTCAAATTTCTGGAAAAAAATTTTAAAACACGGTTATGGAAAATAAGATAACAGAATAGAATTTTTTTAGGATAAAAAATCAAAAAATTTTACCATTAAAAACGGATTTCGCTAATTAAGGTTCATATCTTTAATTAATATATTTAAATTCCCTTAAAAAGTGCAAATTTGGTTTTCAGTTAAAATCATTACCTTTATTCACGGTAGTTGTTAAATTTTTATTAATAATTTTTAATTATTTTTTTTCTTCCTGATTTATCTGAATAAATATTTAATATATTATTATTTAAAGAAATGCTATAACTTGATATATTATATGTTATTTAATGAAAATCAAAATATTGTGCCATAACTTGATAATATGACTACATAATATGCTATATACCTAATTTACACTATTAAATATTAGATTATGAATGCTTTACAATTTATAAATAAATATCTTCTCAATTTGTATCAATACTTGAATGTCAGGATTAAGTTAGTTTATTACCTTATTTATATTAAAATTTTGATTATTATCAACTATATATTGATAAAAAAAAACTATAAAACATAATTGTGAAAAAAGTTTAGCATTTTCATTTTAAACTTTGTTAAAAAGAAAAATAATTTTTTAAAAAAACTTAACTAAAGTTTGTATTCACTCCATTTCGATTTATGTAATGTTTATTTGACTTGAAATAAAATTTATTTTTTAAAAAAATAAAACTCTTGGTCTAAAACAAACCATAGATGTTCATACGGCTATAAATCTTCTTACTAAGAATAAAATTTATATTTTAAAGTCAAAGTATTTTAAAGATATTAATACATCATTTTTTTTGCAATTGACTACGGAGAAAAATATGTCACATAAATTAAAGTTAAAAGGACATAAATTTTCATAGTTTTGAGAGTTAATTACATTATATCTCTACTCTTTTTCACATTACAAAAAATTTAGATTTATCAGCAGACACGTGTGGATACATCGATTATGATACATTGCTATTCAGGAAACTTGCAGTCACGGATGAATTCGAGAGGAGAGAGCTATATTTGAGAGGGAATATGGATATACCCGAGAGCAGAGAGATGTATTCAAGAGAGAATGAAGATGTACTCGAGAGAGGATATATATGTATTCGAGAGGAGATAGTGATGTATCTGATAGGGGATTTTTGTAATCTTTTTAAATGCTAGAAAATTTAGACATTACAATAAAATAATATGTGAATTGAGGTTTAAATTTTGGATGTAATAATTTTGTCTGTAAAATATATGGCGATAAATGTGAATTGAATGCATGTAAAAGGATTATTTATTGTCGTAAAAATATTTAACTAAAATATTTATAGCATGATGCATATATATATATATATATATATATATATATATATATATATATATATATATATATATATATATATATATATATATAAGTTTTATTATCGACAAATATGTGTACTAACTAATTATAAGTTACCAATCAAAACATGACACGTGTTCAATTTGTGCACTCATCACTTGCCTTCAAAAGAGTGTCCACACTCTCTATGACATTTTGTGGTGTATTTATTTCATCTTAAATTAGTTTGGGGGGTTTGGGGGAGAGGGGGTGTTTATAGGACTCTAGTTAAGTTTAGAGTAACTCTGAAATTTCGATCATAGTCTAAGGATAATTATGCATTATCCCCGAAATTTTTTGAAGTTTGGACTAATAAATTCTCGAACTTCATGATATATACCATATAGTTTCCTGATATTCATATGTATAGAGTGTTGTTCTTTAGGACACTGCTCTTAAGTGTTATGTTACGATATTTGAACTTCATGAAATTTTTTCTTTTAATGTTATTCAACTTCGAGCACTAAAACATTATCTTGAAGTTTTATGTCACAAAAGTTTGAATTTTTGAACAGCCTCCTTGAGTTTGAAATTGTAATAAATTGTTCAGTTGTTAATTGAAAAATGCACTAAAATTTTAAATATTTGGCTTCAATGAAATTTTTTTCGTATTGGTCAACGACATTTGCTATAACAAAAGGGCCTCGCTATAGCCAAGACCCTCCCTATAGCGAAGACTCGCTAAATTGAAATTTTGTCTTATTTTCTTATGTGGCTTTTAAGAGTTTTATTCTATTTTCGGCGAGATATCTTCTAATGCCGTTGTAGAATCTACTATGAAATAAAAAAGGCTTAAGAGAGGGGAAAAAGAAGAATAATCTATCCAAAGTCTTTTTTTGGATTCTCCACCAAGTCGTTGAACCATCAAAATGGAGCCGCATGAGATATGCTATGGTATGATTTCTCTTGAACTTGATTAGTTACATGTTCTACATCGTTGAGTTAGGAGGGATAACATATTTAATAGAAATAATACATATATTTTTCCTTAAACTTGATTTAAATTTTAAGTATGACCTCAAATTTTCACAGTGAACAAATAGACACTTTAACAATCCTATTTTTTTTTTTATAAATACATACGCGAATCCCACATGGCAAAACGTGTGTTATGCACGTTTTCTGCGCGAGTTATGACTATTTTTGAGGCCCACAACGGTAAAAAAAGCAGAAATGACAAATATACCCTTAATGAATCCCTTTTATATATATCTTTATATTTCCAAATAAAAATCTAATTTCTCTTTCCTCCTCTTTCAAATCAAGATTTTTTCCCCTCTTTTTAAAACGGTTTTTGCTTATATTTTGTGCAAATGACTTCTAATTTTTTTTGTCATTGTGAAAAAATAGCTATAATGAAGATTTCTTGGTCTGCAAACAATCCAGGTCATTGGTTTCTTGGATGTGAAGATTGTCGGGTATGGTTCCATTTAAAATATATTCTTTTGTTTAAATTTTAGTTCTCAAGATTCAATTTTGATAGTGAATTTGTTCTTCTTAAACAGGTTGGATGCAAGTTTTTTAGGTGGTGTGAACTTGATTATACTGAACACGCTAAAATTGCTATTTCAAATTACAAAAGAGGATAAAAAAAACATGATGAAGAACAGAAAAAAATTAGGAGGAAATATCGACTTTTGCTGATCATTGTGATACTATCTTGGATTTATAGAGAGTTCTTTATGAAGTAAATGTTATGTATATTGGTTGAAAAAATTATGCCAGAATTGTTTTGTTCGTTATGTAGCTTTCTTTATGGGTTAAGGACTGTCAATATGTATTATAAGCAATCAAAGTAATGGATTGAAATGCACTATTTTAGAGTTGACAGTTTATATCCAACATTGGCTTCAATATTCATTACTTTTACAATCGAATAGCATTATTCACACACTTTCATACTAGCATGATTTACACACTTTCTTACATAGTAAACACCTAACATCAAGGCAGCCTTAATATCAATCATAACAAACACCAAAAGGCTTCACAAAACACAACTTAATCATATATTATTATAAGTGAGAAGCTCCCAACTTCAAAGTTGAATTACTATTTTGTCCCTATACTAAATTAAAATATTATATATCTAATTAATTAACTATTAAATAGTTACATTTTATTTTTCTTTTTTCCTTTTCATAATATTTCCTCTTTTATTGTTCATATCTAATTCAATTAATTTAAAAGGTCCTTAATAGTCTATTTAAGAAATATTGCAATTTCATCACCCTTTAGTATTCAATAAGAATTTGTATAGTTGCAAGACAAAAAGATTCATTTTTGTATACATTTTTCCCCGTAATAGAAAATTTTCCCATCATAATTTCTTTGAGAATATCAATTAGTACCACATTATCAAAGAATTACTCAATTCACTATGACTGCATTTATCTTAGTGATTTTACTTTTTTTCGCTCATTCATGCGTTATATTAACCAATCTAAAAGAGATAATTTTTCTATTAAATATTTTTATATTACAAATTAGATATAAGTTTAAAAAGATAATTTCATTTAATAATATTCTATTAATTAATTAATCATACTCATCAAAAGTTGGAAATAAAAATATGTTTTCATTAACTTTTAAAGTTATATTAATAGACTTTTAAACAAAATACATTGAATCTGAATGTAGAAAGTTGTTACATATTTTCACATTTATTAAAAGTTTTAGTTTCTTAGTTATTACATTAATTAAAATGTTTAATTCCTCTCATCTTCCATGGGATAATGACCTTTTCATATTCTTTAAAGGATTCTATAAATTTGAAAAAAAAAAAATTCATATTATTCAATCACATAGTCAAATGATCTATCAAACAAAGTAAAAATCATCTTATCAGTTCTATATTCTTAACTTTTACAAACTTTTCATAGTCATGCATTCATAACCATTTTCTACTTTTGGGATTCAGTACAAAACAATATTGAGTTTTGGTTTTAAGAGTTATATTGAGTCATCGTGAAAATGTTGGAGACAAAACATATAATGGCCCTTCTTTCGATTTCGATAATGTCTTTACTTTAATATAAAGAATAGCCAAAAACAATATTTATGTATAAATATTTTTGATAATTTTTTAATTTATATGATGAAACTTCTTTTAAAGTCAAAAACTAGTATCCATTAAACACGACTTAACAAACTCCAAATATTTGTCTATGCAAACATACATCAAAATAACCTAAAATACATCAAAATGATCAGTAATTAGAGTATGCCTTTACAAACAGTTATCAAAATAAACAAAAGCAAAGACCTCCTAGATCAACATTTATACACATCAGTAAGACTTTAAGCTCTTATGGAACCCACTTCCCCTTGGATTTGCTTTGCACCTTTTTCTTTGGCAATTGTTAAAGTTGATTTTCAGTCATTGCATCTTTTCCTTTCCATTTTAAACTAGACGGCTTGAATCCAAGATCAACACTTGTTTGTGATGCATCTTCAAATGCTATCCCTGTTCCACTTGAGATAACTCTTTCACTTGATCATCCTGACTGCATAATCCATAGGGCATTATTTAGTATACCTAAATAAAAATGTAAGAAAATCAATTAAAGAAGACAATATACATACGTTAATCACTTGTCTTCCAGATTGTATGTCTGTGTAAACACCAAATTCCACATCTCTTGTTCTTTTTCTTCCAACTGAAGCAGCTGGTTGCATTCCAACTAAAGAAGTTGGTGGCCTTCCAACTAAAATAGGTGGTGGCATTCCAACTGAAGAAGATGATGTCCATGCAGTTGAAGAAGATGTTGCCGCTGTAGTTGACAGCTTCTTTTTCCTTTTTTTAACCTTTGAAGTATCTGCACATAAAGAAGAGGCATTTTCAGTGCTAGGCTGCCTCACTGATGGCTGTGAAGGTTGCCTGACTAGTGGTTGTGAAGGCTGCCTCATTGGTAGTTGTTGAAAGGGCCTTGCAGGCTGTTGTGTGGGATGTTCAGAGGGCTGTAAAGACACACAATTAAAAGTATAAAACTGATTAAAATTTAAAAGAAAGACAAAAGTACTTATTACTGACTTACAAGTCCTTTTGTTATGCCCAACTTGATGACATTTGGAACATGACATCTTCACTCCATTCTTTAATGCTTTCCCCCATTTCTTTTTTCTTGGTTCATCTTTATCTTTTCTTCTACATCTACCTGGTCTTCCAAACATTGGCTTCACTTTAGGAGGCTCAACAGGTGGGTTATTGGTGTCAGGCCACATTACCATATTGGAGATGAGTTGTAAAAAGTAATTTATCCACTTAGAAATGTTTCTTTTTTGTATCAATGTTTCACATAATCTTATGGTTCTTGCTCAATATGATATAAGGCACAAATTGCATGTTGGCAAGGTATGCCCCTCAACTGCCACAACCTACAACTGCATGTCTTTCTAGTCATGTCAATTATGTGTCTATACTCTCTTTCTTAGATTTCAAATCCAATGTCATGGTTCCAATTCACCCTTATCCTTGCCAATCTCTTTGTTTTCTTCTAAAATAAGTCTTGTCATAGGTGAAATGTCACTGACCCAAGTATATGCAAACTTAATCATATCTCCATGTCTATTCATCATTTTATGCCTAATATCTTTAAGCATACTAATCACAGATTTGTGTCTAGGACCAACAATCCATGAGTAAAATATTTCACATATATTATTTTTCACCACATCACACTTTGATCTTTCACTAAATAAATCTCTACACCAATATTCTTTGTTATATTCAAGTAATGTCTCACATATTTTATGACTCAATTTCCCCATATATTCAAATTCATCTCTTAATTTAACCTCAAAACTAGCTTTGGAGCACCTCCAAAATGCTTTTCTCCTTTCCTCACCTCTCCATCTTTTTTGCCAGTTTTCCCAAATATGTCTTGCACACATTCCTCTTTCAGCATTAGGAAGTACGACTTCCACTGTCACCTCAAGACCCTAAGAAATATAAAATCAAGACACTTTATTTATCACACACACTAACAATATCACTTACTTCACACACTAACAACATCTACATACATTGGCAGTAACTGAGACAAATAAACAAAAACAATAACTAATTTCACTTGCTTCACACACTAACAAGAGACAGTGACAATAACTAACAGTGAAACTTACAGTAACACAAGGCAGTTGTAAAAAAAAAAGTAGAATAAATACCTTTTGCATGTCAGACATGATTGTTATTCCACTTCCATCACCAAGTTGCAACTCTTTAATGAGATAGCTTAACAACCAACTCAAAAGAGTGTTTAGTTTCTTGATCAACCACTGCCCAAGCTATTGGATACATTTGATTGTTTCCATTTTTTTCAACAACCACTAATAATTCCTTCAACAAGCACCCTTCAAAAAGCGTCCATCCAATCCTATAATCTTCCTACAACCTTTTAGCCATCCATTTTCAATGCAGCAAGACAAACATAAAAATATTCTGAACAAGTGTAAGTCTGGGAGTGTTTCATTATCAGTTCTAACCCAACAAGAACTCCCTGAATTTGTACTCTTAATCATATCAGCATAGTCTAACAACCTTGAAAACTCAAGTTTCCAATCACCCAAGAACTTGGCAATAACATTCATTTTTGCCTTGTAATATATTGATCTTCCCACTTTTAATCCCCATTCTTTTCTTAGTGTCTCTTGTAGCTTATGAACTCTCATGTCAGGCTGAAATAATATTCTATCCCTCATCTTCATTTCCACATATTTGGATGTGCACAACCTGTTCCTATTCTTTGAAATATATCTATGAGCAGGATAGTATTTCTCTACAAAAAATTTCCAGAATCTTTATCCAAGCTTGCAAAGATTTCCCATTTACACTTCCTTCACATTTTACCCTAACTCTATGAGATTCATTGGGTTTAAGCCTTAACTGAACCTTATGTTGAACAGCATAATCAGCAACAACCTTTCTAAATTGAGTTGCACTCTCAAATATCATACCCAACTCAAAGAAAGAAATGGAAGAAGAAGAATCATACCTCAGTTTGTTGCTTTTTCTTCTTGAAGGTAAATCAACACTCAGTTGTGCTAAAACATCTAGCTCCTTATCACGATCTTCACTTGGTTCATCTGATAAATCAATAAACATTTCATCACCTCCCAATTTTCCATTATATTTGGTTGTCTTATTGTTGAAGATATTTTTAAATCCCTTATTTATGTCAACTTCTCCAAGATCAACATTTTGATCCTTTGAGGGTTTTTTGTTCTCTTTTTTATTTTGCAGCTTCATTCTTTTTGTCTTCCCTAAGTTTTTCTCTAAAATCTCTCAGTTCTTCATCAATTTCACTATCATCCTGATCTGGAACATCATCTAAGTCAACCTCTTCAAAGTCAAGAGAATCACCAGTTCCTTCTTATAATGGTTGTTCAACTTCACCTACCCCGTGTGAAATCCTAGAGAAATTTTCCAATTCTTAATTATTTTTTTCAATAGAAAATGGTCCCAAAGTCGTGAACCCCCCTTCTTTATCAGTCACATGCTTCAAAAACAACTTAATAGATGACCCACTCCACAAATCTTTAACAAAGTTATATAATTGGCTGTCACTTTCTAACTTAACAAAATTATGGGTTATAGGGTCTTCAGTAAAAAAAACATCAACTTCATCATACCCAATATCTTTTGCATACGATTTCAATTCGGTCAAAGAGAAGTGGTCCTTATGTATGCTGAAAACGATGTTTTCCAATTTCGACAAATATTGACCTTTATAAAAGCGACCTCCATGGTGAAAAATAGCTATAATATGATCCATATGCATAAATCTGTAAGAAAATAACAATTTTACACTAATGGTAACAAAAAGATTCTACTTTGTAATCAAAGATAAACTTTCAAAAGAACAAAATTGAGGCATACCTGAACTAAATCGAAGAAGATGAACATATGAACATCAACTTCAGTAGTAATCTTGAATGATTTTCGCCTTTGATTCCAAGATTTTGATTCCCCTGATAACCTAGGGCTTTCACCTTTGAGCTGAGTGACTTTGATGAACAAACGGGTGAAATGTGAAATGGGTAGAAACGTTACCCTCTATATTAATTAAAATTAATTTTAATTTTTTTAGTTCTTAAATGACGTGTAAATTTTTTTTTAAAAAAGATGTGTAAAATATTTAATTAGTTGACAGTCATTGAGTGACTCACTAATACACGTGGGCGCGATTGTATTCACATTCTTTGGGTCCTAAAATCGTGTGTGTATTTATAAAAAAAAAATAGGATAGTTAAAGTTCTATTTGTGCACTGTGAAAGTTTGAGGTCATACTTAAAATTTGAAGTCAAGTTTAAGGGCAAATATATGTATTATGCCTATTTAATAATTCTACACGATTATTGACTTTACAAATGCTTGTGTTGCAATTATTGTGTTGTCGATTTTATAATTTAACTTTAAAATTGTAAAATTGAATAAGACGTTTGAAAATTACATAGGGTTTAAAGACTTGAGTCAATTGAGAAATTAATTTTGAAGTAGTCTATTTGTATTGATTTAGGAAATAGTAATAGTGATTACTATTGTTGGTAACAATGAAAATGTTATTTAATGATCTTGATGCTTTAGTAGGTTAAATGATTGTCATAATATGTTGTTCTGCATCTATATATTAATAATAAATATATTAATCCACGTAAATTTAATTAAAAAATAAATAAATTAGTGATTAATTTGTTTTGTGTTACTATTTTCATTCCTAACTCACCATACAAAGTTTTGATATGTAAAGGTTTTGCCAAAAATTCATAAAAAAAGCAAAGTTTGTGAATGAAGAATTAGATGCCAATTATGGCCAATTAACTCCAAATAATCTCATTCCCATCATTTTTTCTCTAATCGTTTAACATCATCCACCGCTCCTCATTCTGGCATGGAGGAGCGGTCACCACCTTCAGCCGGCGGCAAAGCCAGAAATCTCCTTTCATCAGCCACATCGCTTCGCCTCTCTCTCACACCGGCTCGTTCAACAGATCATACCTACGTTGTTCAAATCCCTCGTGATCAAGTTTATCGTGTCCCTCCTCCTGAAAATGCCAAAATTGTTGAAAATCATCGACAGCCAGAAACTCAAAAGAAAAGGAAATGTACGTGTTGTTGTTGGATATTTTCAGCGTTACTACTTACAGGTATCGCCATTGGAATTATCGTGTTGATTGTTAACGCAATGTACACACCTAAATCTCCTGAATTTTCAATTATGAACGTTCATTTCAAAAACGTTACACAAACACAAAAGAATAAGAGTCCTACACAACAATTTGAGATCGATTTGAAAATCGTTAACATTAATGAGAGGATGGATACTTCGTTTGGTAAAGGTGATCATGGAATAGCGACTCTTAATTTCAACAATCACGATATTGGACATGGCAAATATACCGCCATTTCTCAAAAACCTAAAGATTCAACAAATTCTCAATTGAATCTTGATGCTGGGAAATTGCCTGCTGATTTTCAGAAAAGTCTTAATGATGACAAGAAGGCAATACCAATGACTTTAACTGTTAAGGCACCAATGGAGATCACGAGTTGGGCAAAAATATTGAAAAAAGATGTGACTGTTACGTGTGATTTCGACGTTCAATCGCTGAAAGGTAAATCAATGATCAAATCAGAAGATTGTAAGACTGATTTTTGATGCAAAGAAGATGGATCAAATTGATCGGATGCATTTATTTGTCATTATAATCTGTGTTACGGTTAATTTTAAATATAAAGCGTCACACGTTCGAGGGCCTGATGATCACCATATATTGTTGTAAGTTGTAAACTCTTTTCTTCAATGCTTTTCTTGTATTCCTTATTTTTATTTTTTCTCCTCAATTGATTACCAAAGTTGTTTGTTCTTTTAAATTGGTGTGTCATGTGTTGTATAAGCTATATAACTTGGTACTTTTAGATTGAATGAAGTGTAAAGTATTCTATCGTCATTTAAGACGCTGTCCTTTTTAGATTAGATGAAATATGAGGTCGTTTTCATTTCTTTTTTATGATGAGGATTGAACATTTGAAAATGTTCTTGTCAAAATGTCACATTCTTGCCCTCACCCTGCATTATTTCAACTAATTGTGATATTATTTGGGATATGATTGAATTGCTTACTCAAGATACTAAATATGTTGTTGGTGAACATACAAGTACAATTGAAGATGAACAAGAAAAGTAAATAGTTCCTCAGGTTGAGGCACCACATTTTAATTAATCTTTAAGGAGATTTATAACTTGTTTGGTCAAGATCGTAAAGTAAGCTTATTTTGAGAAAATGTTTTTTTTTCGAAAGTATTTTTTGGTGAGAAACGGTTTGTATTTAGTTAGTTGATATAGAAGCTACTTTTGAGCAACAATTAGTGTTTCACATATTTTTAAAAAGTGTGCCTCTAAGAGCGTGTTTGGATTTACTTAGGATGTCAATTTTAGGTTCAAACTTTATTGCGCTGCGTAGGATATGTGTGTCTAGTTGTTTAACTTTATATAAGGTTAAGTGTTTACTTGTGTATATTGAAAGTTGGAGGACATAAATATCAACTAAAGCTAAGTTAAAATTAACTTGGACTCAACTCATATTTATCGCCCTCCAACTTTGGGTGTTCACAATTAACTACTTAAACTTGTATAAAGTTAGAGAAATAGACGCATGCATCCTACATGGTGTCCTAAGTGTACTATGTCATGTAGGACTCATGTGTCTACTTGTTCAAATTTATACAAGTTTATGTGTCTACTTTTACGCACACAAAGTTAGAGGCATAAACGTGACCTTTAACTTGGCTTCATATGACACCTCTAACTTCAGGTTTGTACAAGTAGACACTTAAGCTTGTACAAAATTAAACAAGTAGACACATTTATCTTATATAGTGTCTGACATGATAATTTTTATGTCCTATGTGACGTCCTATGTGTATTATATCATATAGACTGAGTATATTTACTTATTTAATTATATATAAGTTTGAATATCTACGTTGTTCCCCACATAAATATCAATTAAAATGGAAGGACCATTTTTGACTATTTCTTTTTAATAATATATACATCCATTCACTAAAAATAATTTTTTACCTATTCATAAGTTTCAACATGCTTTTGAGAAATTTTTAACTACACTACTAGCAAATTATCTCCCACTTGTCTTGGTAAAACAAAACCTGACAATCAACAATTCAGATACTCAAGTGAGGTATCCTTGGTGGATGATTTTCTCAATCCTTCATAGCTTCATTCTAATGTTAGGTGTCTGCCTCATTGTTATAAGCAGTCACTTACGAGTAGGGATGACAATTTCAGTTCTAATAAACCCATTTTTATTACCCATTTTAATCATATATAATGACTTGGATCGCTCATATTATAATTGATCAAATATGACTTCAAGCTATTTAAATGTCACTTCAAATATGGTCAGTCAAAATGGGTTCAATATGGGTATCCATTTGATCCATATTAAATCACTTATTTTCACTTTCACTCAATAAAAAAAAAATTTAGAGGTAGGTTGGTGAAAGTTGGGGTTGGGCGGAGAATAATTATTATTATTATTATTTTTGCAAAAACAGATTTTTTTTTGAAAAAAAATAGGGTATGTCGGTGGAAGGTGGGGTAGGGGGCAGGGGGTTGCTACGGGGCGGGGTAATTTTTTTTTTTAATTCTTTTTTTTTTTAAATAATTTTTTTTGGGGTAGGTTGGTGAAAGGTGGAAGGGAGGAGGGGGGGGGGGTATGTGGAGAGGGGTACATTTATGTTTTTGAAAAATAAATTTGGTTAAATGGGTTAGAATCATTTTGATCAAATCATATTAGACCAAATCCATATTTGACCATCTTATATTTGGATGGATTATGATCCAACCCATTTTTTCTCAAATCATATTCAACCCATGCAAAATCAATCCAATCCAACCGTTTGCCACCCCTACGTACAAGATAACTTTTTCGTGATACACATTTATTACGACAAAATCACTAATTAAAATAAAATAAGCAAATTTAAGAAATATGATTAAAATGAAGCCGGAGTAGATAGGCATTGCTCTCATATATCCATGCATACAGTGTAAAAAAAAAGACAGGTGGCTTAAACCCTCAAATTTGAGGGATCTCATTTTTAATAATAATAAGTTACTATAAGTTTTTTTTTTTAATAAATATTGAATACAAAAAGTAAACTTTTCAAGAAAAATGAAGTAATTATTAAAAGAAATTTGACATATTTAAAGTACTATACCTCATTAAAAATAATTTAAAATAAGAATGGTTATATTATCAATTAAAAATTAGAAGAAATCAATTATATAAAAGTTATTAACAATTTAAGTTTAAGGCGCTATTTGATTTTTGCTTTAAGTCACTAATATCTTGAGTCGCTCCTACCAGGCATGAAAACAATTATTGGCAGTTGAATCAAGGGCATAGCTATGTTATAGTCAAAATGCAATTGGACACTCATCAACAAATAATAATATCATATATATAAATAATTAAATATGTTATAAACAATTTGTACTGTAGTGAATGTCTAATTATGTGGAGTCCTTGTAGGATATGATTAGGATTCCTACTTGGGGACCAAGTAAGGTTTTCCCTATAAATAAAGGGTTTTCCTTAATTGTAAATAAGATTTGTGAAAGATCTATGAATCCTGAATATACTTAAAGAGAAATAAGAAGTCTTTTCTCTTCTCCCTACTTTTGTCTTCTTCTAAATTTATATAGTTTCATAACACGTTATCAGCACAATTGTTCTATTCTTAAAGAATGATGAAGAAGACTAAAAAAGTACAAAAGAGATCTTGCATAAGTTATGCAATAAGGTTCTTATATCTTCAAGGTATGATTTATCTTTATGTTATAATTATTTATGTAACAGATCTGGATGTACCATCTAAAGTAAGTATTTAAAGAGACTTGTCGACTTTCTATACATTTAATTTTAATCGACTGCAAAGAGAATTTATTAATTTATTTTAATAATTAAATAAGCACAATTTAGTGAAAGGTATGTTTTCAACCTTTATATGAGGTATGTGATCTATTAAGCTATATTTATTAACTACTAATGTTGATTATCATAAATCAATAATCTCAATTTTGTGTGTAATTATAATGTACGATCATATTAATGATCATCAAAAGTGATAAAATTAAAATTACTTTGAAGGCTTGAGGTTGAGCCTCATTATGGGTAAGACGATAGATTTAAGTTTTATTGCACCAAAAGAATAAGACGATGGATTTATGTCCAATCGCAAAAAAAGGGTAAGACATTGGATTAAAGTCCTGATGCACCATGATGATAAGATACTGAGTTCAAGATCCATCGATTTATGACCTTAGACATTTTTATATGGATAAGACATTGAATGTTAGTCTCCATGCACCATATTAATGATAAAATAATGACTAAAGGGAAACTAATGTGTTTTTTATGAGAAATCATGAAATTTACTGAATTTGCTCCATTACTAAAGTGAATGTGGTTGTAGTGCATAATATTTCTGAAAGAAGACAAGTGATTGAATAATGCACATAGATATGAAATGAGGTACTAAAGTTATCATTATTTGATATGCTCACATATTTGTGTTTCATTCATGAAGAATGAGAACTTTTGATAAATGATAAAAATATGAATTCATTCTCTAAAAGGAATGAGGTGTAAGCTACCATGCTAGGCATGAAAAAGATTGCGATCTTTGATTAACGATGTGGTATCATCAAGAATGTCTCTAAGAAGACATGTATTATAGAAACATTTTATACTTTATCTTCAGGCTTGTATTGGACAAGAATTAGTTCAATTGAGGCACATTATATGATAAATAAGAAGTTTTCTAATTTCAATACTTTCTTAATTTGGCATGATTGTTTGAGACATCATTAGTCTATAATGTTTAGACGAATTGTGGAAAATTAAAATGGACATCCGTTGAAGAACCTAAAAATTCTTTTAAATGGTGAGTTTTATTGTAAAGATTGTTAGCAAGGCAAGCTAATTGTGAGACCATCATAAACGAAAGTTGAGATTGAATTCTCTGCGTTCTAGGAATGTATACAAATATTTGTGGACCTAGTCATCCGCCTAGTGGATTGTTTAGACATTTAATGGTCCTAATAAATGTTTCTTCTATATGGTCTCATGTGTGCCTATTATTATCTTGCAACTTGATGTTTGCAAAAATGTTGGCACAAATAATATGTTACATGCACAATTTTCTTCAGATTAGTTCATTGAATGATGGGATCATGACTCACCTAAAGGGTGAAGTAATTGAGAAAAAATAAATCTGAAAATTACTCTTGAATTAATAAAATTAAAATTTACTCATATAATAGTAAATCAGAAATTTACTAAAGCAAAAGGCACATGACATAGTAAACTTGGAGTTTATGAGCACTAATAATTTTATTAGTTGGCATGAATAATTTGGTCATCCAAAGATGTGCATACTAAGTAATGGACATACATTGAAAAACTAGAAGATTCTTCAAGAATTCTTTACGTTGCTTGTTCTCGTGATAAAGTTGATTGGATCAACTAATGTTGAGACTAAATTCCTAAATTCTGAAAAGTATAAAAGGTGAATATGGGTCCGTTCACCTATCATAAGATATGATAAAAAGATGCATCTATAAGATAATCACATGTATTTTTTTTGTCAACATGTAGTTTGACATTCACAAAATTGTTTGTGCAAAAATAATTGAGTCAAGAGCACAATTTAAGAATATGTAATCAAGACAATTTATCTTGATAATATTAATAAATACTAAAGATGATGTGACACTAAATGTCTCAAATAGTTAAATAATTGTTTATGAAAATAAAGCTTCATATGTTTGTATGAAATACGATATTGTATACAAAAGTAATTGTATGCATCAGACCGATAAATTATGATAAAATTTTCTTTCAATTGATTTATGATCGGTGATCAAATATTTTTCATCTGATTATTTTGATATGTGGTATATAATCAATGAATATACATTGATGCACAAGGATAGATTCTCCAAAGATTGAGATATATGTTAGTTTGTCTAACATAAGGGGGAGACTAGAAGCAACACAAAAGTTGTAAATACTCCTATTGAATGTCCCTTAAAGATAGAGTCTACGACATGCATGAAGCATGATAGACTAATCAATTCTAAATACAATGATCCTTGAAAAGGGGGGAGGATCAAAGAATCAAAATGATCATAATAAGGAGACAATATGCTCTTGAAGAGCCTACGACATAACACTTTATGAAACTTCATGAGAGGGGTAGCTACATAAAAATAATGAAATGATGAGATCTCAATAAGTTTTGTCGTATTGTGAATCGATACAAAATGGTATATCATTGACGATATATTTGATACAATAGTGCGCAATATTGTAAAAGATTATGAGGATATGAATTCTACATCTATTAAAGCATGCTTGTGTAGAAATAATTATCAAGTGAAAAATGGAATAATGCATCTTGGTAAGCGTAAAGCTTATTTGACTTGCAATCTAGGCACTAAAAGATGTCATACATCTAATATTAAATGTTGTTACTTGACGAAATTGATATGAAAATATCCAATGGGTTCAAAATCTAAAGCATATACAAGTTTTTGGAAAACTTGTTTATCATCCTCATAAGGATTAAATAGATTCAAAATGCATAGAGCATATACAAGTATTATTATGCAAGTTGACGACTAGAATTAAAACTCTTGAAGAGTTTTCAAAATGCAATAAATTTTTTGCTTAAAGAAGTAGAAGTAAGAAACTTGCAGAAATCTTTGATCCTGATGAAAATATTCATAAAAGCAGATAGAAGAAAATATATTTCATCAAGGTTTTTCTACACTGATAAGCTCCCAAGAATGGTGATATCATCATGCAAGAGGTTTGTTCAAGTAATATTATTGTTGATTTATTCACCAAGTCTTTATCAACTACAACTTTCAAGAAGATGATGCACAAGCTTGGAAAACTAAGAAAATAGTCTCTGAATTGATGTTGTCATTAGAGGGAGTTAATACGCGATATACACTTTTTTCCTCACAAGGTTTTGTCCCACTGGATTTTCCTTGTAAGATTTTTAATGAGACATCCATAATGCGTATTATTAGAATGTGTACTCTTTTTTCTTCACTAGATTTTTTCCTAGTGGTTTTATCTAGTAAGGTTTTAACGAGGCACATAATCTACCGACATTAAAGGGGGGAATGTTATAAACAATTTGTATTATAGTGAATGTCTAATTATGTGGAGTCCTTGTAGGATATAGTTAGGAATCCTACTTGGGGACCAAGTAATGTTTTCCTTATGAATAAAGGGTTTTCATTCATTGTAAATAAGATTTGTGAAAGATCTATGAATCCTTTCAAGAGAAATAAAAAGTCTTTTCTCTTCTCCCTACTTTCTTCTTCTTCTAAATTTATATAGTTTCAAATAACATTTTTTAAATATTTTTAACATAACAAAGTGCTCCGCCACATTTTACTTTGCCACATGGTAAATACTTTGTTGTGACCATACGCACGGGTCTACCTCGGCGTCCATAAGATTAACAACGCATCTTAATCTTAAAGTAGTTATTTATAGGCATATTTGTCAAAATAATGAAAGCGCCATAGTTGACTGACACATAAAATGACTAACCATGGGGCCATAAATAATCCCCAAAAAATATAGAAAGATCATATGCTAGTATTTGAATTAATTAGAATTTCTATAATTGGAGAAATCTCTTTTGTCAACTCATGTATCTTGGTTGAGTAATTTTAAATATCCTATAGACAATATAAAATGAAGGCACAATATATATATTATATCCTAAATTTAGTTTTAAATTTTAATTTTTAAATAAATAAACACATGAGTTCTACATGACACAATATACGTACGACACTACGTAAGACAAAAAAATGACATGTAGCCGTCCCCTTATAATTACAATAGATCTTATTTGAGTCACTTTCAACTTTGGCCATCACATTTGACCGCAGAGAACTTGGACTATGCTATTTTACTAACATATCTTCATGTCAACTAGCTTAAGTGCAGCTAATAAATTGCGGGCATATTATATATGATGGATACGAGTGGGCCAGGCGAGTGAATAGGTATCAGGCCAGGTTACTTTTTTGAGAGTCATAAGGAGGCTACCTAAACGATCGTTGAAAGGACTATATCTGTGTTGTTTTACAGAACAATTGACTCAATTTCTATCAATTCACAATATTTAAAATCTTAAGAAGAAATTGAAGGGATGGCACAAATTGGAGATGGAAGATGGTCTCTTCATGGCATGACTGCCCTTGTTACTGGTGGCACTAGGGGCATTGGGTAAGCAACATAATTAATTTCGACCTAGCTTTTTCCTCTGTTTTGAGTTAATTTATTAAATTATATGTTCCTATTTAGGTATGCCATAGTTGAAGAATTAGCGAGTTTTGGTGCATCGATCTATACATGTTCTCGCAATAAAAAGGACTTAGATGAATGTTTAGAGAAATGGCAAACGAAAGGTTATAAAGTATATGGTTCTGCATGTGACTTGTTCTTAGAAGATCAAAGAATCGAATTGATTGGCAAAGTCACTCAACATTTCAATGGGAAACTTGACATCCTTGTAAGTTATATATATACACTGACAATGTAAATGAATTTTTACGTAATTTGAGTGATGATAATATAGTTAGTTGTTTTTATGTTTTAGGTAAATAATGCTGCTATATGTGTACCAAAAGAGACAACACAAATTACTTCAGCAGATTGTTCACTAATGATGGGAACCAATTTTGAAGCTTCATATAACTTGTGTCAATTAGCATATCCTTTTCTGAAAGGTTCGGGGAAGGCTAGCATTGTGTTCATCTCATCTATCTCTGGGATCATGGCTATTCCTTTTGTTTCTCTCTATGCAGCAACAAAAGGTTTCATCTCTTCTTTTTATTCGAAGTTTCTATAGTCATACAAATGTTACTAATACCACATGTTTCATAAGTCATTAGTGATTTGGTTCACAAAAACATTGTGTTTTACAATTATTCAATCAAAATAACTAACACTAAATTTACTACTTACTTTACTAACCATTAATTTTGATTTGATCTACTTTTGTTTAGGAGCAATAAATCAATTAACGAAGAACTTGGCCTGCGAATGGGGTAAAGATAATATTCGAGTTAATGCTGTTGCACCTTGGATTATTGATACCGCCCTTACAGATACTGTAGCCGTAAGTATCTTTTCTTTTTATATAAAAAGGAAAATAGTCTGATATATTCCTCAACTTTGTGATTTGAAACTGTCCTTTCAAAAGTGGCTCATTATTACGTAAATGACTCAGATATACCGTAACTTATGTTTTGTAGGAAGATTTTGAGTCATCAGATGTGGAGAAGTTAATAAAGAGAACTCCAATTAGCAGGATGGGAAAGCCAAATGAAGTGTCATCACTTGTGGCTTATTTATGTTTTCCAGCTGCTGCTTATATAACTGGCCAAATCATTTGTGTTGATGGTGGAAAAACTGTTTCTGGATTTCCATGATTAATTACTTACATGTTTAAACTTTCTATTCAATTGGGAAAAGGATCATAAATCATAATAATTGTCAATTTTACAAAGCAGTCAAACGTCAAACATTTTTTTTTTTGGGGGGTCTTCGTATGTCGTTATGGTATGATTGTATTTACATACTTTACGGAATTTTATTTATGGGACATTCCCTTAGGTTCGGAAACGTATTAAGGAACTTATATCTCGTGTTTGGATGATTATATGCAAATTTAGTGATGTTTTGAATCGAATTTCAGATTAAACGTTGAGGCTGAAAAAGATAATCTTATCAATGTTACGTGTATTACACTATGTCACTTGCATATCATTTGTATGTCATATGTATATTATCTATGTAAAATATTGATGCTCATAACAATATGCATATGATATTCATTGATATACAATTACGATACATAGATATATGGGTGATAGACACTGCCAACTATCACTAAAATCACCACTAATCTCCAACAAATCACTCCAATTGAATATGTTATCTCCCTTAAAGTGTACACAATCAAAAATAATTCCAAAATCTCATATCCGAATATTCAAATTCAAATCTCGAATGTTCATCAATGAATTTATGTGGCATTTCTTTATGACTTAGTTTTCTAATCAGTATTTGCACAATTAGTGATTGATTTGTGTTTTCAGCTTCGAACAATGTTATTCAACTTAGTTGCAAAAAATACTTGAATCACTCTTTCCCGATGACGTAGCGGCAAACATGGATTTACACATTCACCCTTCAAATTTAGCAATTGAATTTGAATTATAATTTACACCAACATGCAATAGTGTTGACGTTCGATTTTTCAAGCTCAATGACTGAAAGACCAACTGATTCATTCTCATTGGTGTTACTTGGGCTAAGCGTTATCAATATTTGGGCTTATGGCTTTATTTGGGAGGAATGGACATGTAAGTATACAATCTTAAATCTTAATAGAATTGACAACTATTAACCTACAATATGTTAGCAAAATCTAGGCCTAAAGTATCAACAAAATTTGGTCCAAGAGAGTTAAAAAAATGATTGGTTTTTTAGAAAATTTTAGAAATATCAAACATAATAGATATAACAAGGCTTTATAGCTATAGTTTTGATAATTGCACTCCATATTCATAGTTTCGTTAGCTATGGAGATTGCGATTTGTATATTCCTACCCGTTTGTATATTATCATTGCTAATATACAAATACGATAAGTATATACATATTCTGCTTATACATATAGTTTTTCAGAACTTTATTTGTCAATATACAAACAAGGTAATTTATTATGATACAAGTAGTTAAAGTAAACATATTCAAAAATCTAGATTTATACAATCAAGATCCGAATAAAAAAGTGAATTATAATATCTTTAGACCGTAGCTATAGTACCTAATATATGCTAAATGTTTATTATTACGTATGATTTTCTCTTGTTTTTATGGTAGTAAAATTTTCATCAGTGCTTTTAACCCGCACAATTTTAAGGATTTAATATCCCCACTTCCTGTGATAACTTATACTTATAAAATACTTTAAATTAAGGAGGAAAATATAGATACATGTAGCATATCAATTTTTTTTATGAATACATTCATGAGAAAATTGTATAAAATAGCAGATTATTAATTCAAATTAAATATTATAATCATAGTTTCATTTAATTCTAATCAGTAACAATCACTTTGTCATTGCCTCTCTCCCTAGATTTCTCGTTTGTCACGCTCCTGATCTCGCTCGCAAGTCTCTCTCGCCTCTCTCACTTTAAACAAGCACAAATGTATAAATTCTGTTTATGTTTGTAAAAAAGTGAGAGAACGTGTATATATATACATATTTTTTCGTCCGTCTCTCTCCCCAAAGACGCCACTCTCCAGATCTCCCTCACTACTCTCCCAGATATTGCTCGCCATTCTCCTCGCCTCTCTCACTTTATAAAAACACTAATGTATAAATTGTGTTTGTGTTTGTATCAAGCGAAAAAAAAATTGTATATAGAAATACAAATACATATATTCTTATCTTATACATGCACTTATAATTATATAAATACAAATATTTCTCTATCCCAACCTTTTTCTCTTTCTCATTTTATACAAGCACAGATTATACAAATTACAACGTATAATTTGCGTTGTGTAAAGCGAGAGAGTGACTTGATATACTAATAATTTCTTTCGATTCAATTATATACATTCAAATTTTATGCAGATACACAAACACAATCATTGATACATAAACATAGTAATTACATATATACAATTATTTAACTGATATATATATACAATCGCTGCGCTTTTATACAAACGAGAGGCCTGCCAAAGATTTACACAAATCTGGTGCTCTATAGCAAACATATATTGTGATAATTTTTTATTTGATTGGATTTTTTTTAAAGATGTGTTGTGTCTGGAACGCTTCTGGCTTGTATATAAAATTTTGATTATTGAGGTCTGAATTTGTGTTAATGGTTATAGTGATTTTTCGTGTGACGATACAAGTGTATCTCATAAAATATAAGTGATACACTAATACATTAAAATATAGTAAAAATTTTGGATTTTACACTGATATAACATGGATTTCAGAGTGGTTACTCAATTAATAAATTTATTACTATATTTGATAAATAGACATAAAAAAATTGTTTTTTTTCTGCTAAGAGTTGGAGAAAAAAAAATTAGATGCTTGATCATGCAACACGTTGACCATACAACTATTTACTAAGGATGTAACGCTGAGTCAGAATTTTGAAGAGAACAAATAGAGTTGCACCAACAAAAAAACAAAAAAGTCTTATTTGAGAAAAAATTGACACGAAGTGTAATTGTAGTCTTTTCTAAAAAGATGATTCATCAACTGAAATCTAGTTATATTTCATTTTCACGAATGTTACAACTAAAGTCTACTAATTTTAAATATTATCATGTCAAAGCTTTCAACCATACTCCACTAAGGTGAGAAAATTCCACATTTTTATTTTATGGGTTCTAAAAATTTTAGAATATAATAGCTTAATGATCTCAGGATACTTATTTGAAAAATATTAAATAATTTTTTAATATATAAATATAAATTATGAGATCAAATTACTGAGCCATATCGCACATGTAACTATTGATTGATCCTTTTACTCTGTATTTGATATTCTTCTTCAACTATACTTAATGGCCAGCCTATAGTATCAATGTTTTCTTTTTGGCACGTGTCAGTGTCATGGACATTAGAAATATAGGCTACCAATAAATTAAAAGTAATAAAAGAATAGAAAAAAAAAAGTACTTTTACTTTGAAAATTTTATCCTTCATTCCTTTTGGATTTGGTAAAAAGGTATACTTAAATTGTTAGGATTCTATCTTCACGACTAATAAAAGGGTAAAAGAGAAAAAGGGAATGAAAAAGAGAATATAGATATGTTTCTTTTTATGTGAGAGTTGATCTTGATTAGGATAAGAAATTAAGAACTAGAGTCATAATTCCAAGTTTGTGTTTCAGAATTTTTACTTTTTAAAAAGTTATTATCCTATACATATTAGGCCTCACCCCAAACTAGCTCAAAAGTTATGGATAGTTTATATGATAATCAAAATGAGTTAATTGTTATGATACCACGTAAAAAAGAAATGAATCTTGAGTTTAACTTAGTCTCAGTAACTAGTTCAAGACATGGGGATTATTCAAGTCATATTAAAAACATCACTCGTTCCTTCAAGAGTAGGACTCTTCACAATTATTAGATTCCAAATTAATAATTTAAACATCACGATGGAAATGCACTTTTTCCCCAACTTTCTAGAGACTAGCTTGCTTCTATAATGCAAGTCAACGATAAATGTTACATAAATATTTTTAGGCAAATATAAAATTAGAAAATCTTAATAATTCAGTGCTAATATAAATTAAAAAAATTTAATAATTTAATTAGTTACCTATCTAAACTTTTATTTTAATGAGAAAAATTTAATTTCCACTTATACTCCACTTCTGAATTCACGATTCTTGATGGTATTGACTGTTAAAATAACGATGCAATTATTTTTTAGTCAAATACATTGGTTCTACCTTTGAAATTTTGTTCAAAAGTATCATTTCAAAATTCAGTCAACTAAACAATGTCATTTTGGCAAGTGAGTTGGCTATGACTCGAAACCAAGTTTTCTTTTGTTTGTTTATGTTTTTAATAATTCCCGATACAATGTAACTTTTTCAAATAAAATTCTTTGTCAATTCAAAATGAGTTTAATTATTATTCATTGATAGTTGATAAAAAAATTACACCATCACTTCATTCAAAATATTTATTGCTTAACATATTTAAGATAAAAATTAAATAATTTATATTCACTCATAACTTTTTGAAACATTTTTGGTTGTAGTGTCTAAATGTATAGCTTAATTTAATTCTACACAAATGAATCAATTTAGTCCGATTAAAACTTTAGAATATTAGAATTAATACTGGGAAAGGGAAAAGTAACTAAATAATAAAAATATAGAAAATTACTGTGACAATATCACAAGTACGTATATGACATGGACACATAGTAATCACATTGGACTACTAATTCGTCAACTAGCGTCCAATATCTTTAATATTAATATAATCAGAGAGATAATTACAATTTGATATCTGAGTGATTTTAATTTATTTTTAATTTTTTTGCAAATAAAATATAGATTTTATAAATTTAAGCAAATGTAAGTCCACATTACTATTTCTCAGATGACTGCTAATTCGTTACTTAAAAACTTTATTTAGATCTCTTATCTCTTTCTCACGTGAGTGGTTCCAAGCGCAATGCACAAATTGCAAAAGGGAACAAATCATGTTTATAGTTACTAATTGAGTTTCAACAAAAAGTTTACCTTGATTTGACATCACCCAGATCATAGGCACATGTTGCTTTCTTTGTGGTGCCTTTAATAAGATTTTTTTCACAGTACACAAAATGACAACACGGATATTATTGAAAAATCGTTCGATAGAGTATATACGAATTAATGAATACCTTGTGTTGGTTGTGATCCATTTCCCCTAAGTCAAGTTGTGGCATTTGGTACCGTCACAATTAAAATTTTATTACTATATGAGTTGTTTGAAATGAAATGGGTAAAATTCTATTTGAGGTGCTAAAAGTGTGAGTATATTTGCATATGTATCTTTTCACTCTAGTGTTGATTATTGCATTGGGATATAACAAAGATTTCTTTTCACAATTGGTGTATAAGTTTTCAAACAACAGTATTAGACCAATTTAATATTTTCCCACCAGAATTATTTATTTAATCATTAATAAATCGTCCCGCAATGGTTTGCAACCATCTCTAATAAAAAAAATGTGAAATTTCGAAGGCATCCACAATTTAAAATAACTTTCTATACTTTGATATTTTTTGTCCTTTGGAAGTCAGTCTAAACTATGTCAATCCTTTTCGACTTCATATTACATTATTATTCGTCATTCATGACCTTTTTGGAAGTAGTGATACGATAAAATAGCTAAGTCGGAATGCCTTTTATTACGAGCATATAAATTTCACTATTGTAGATTCTAATTATCCGGATTTTCGATAGTTTGTAATATTATTTTTATATCATATTTTAGCCTCAAGATACATGTATCATTAATGACGCGATATATGTATCCAATAATTTTAATTAAGGTACACTCTCTTTAATTCAAATTAATGAATCGTATATCTCGGCTTTAAAAATTACTTGATACATGTATCTCGTTATCAATTATACATGTATCTCGAAACCTAATTTGTAAAAGTATCGAACTTTAGAGAAATATAAAATCTATCTTAGATACATGAATGAGATGTAAAATCATAAATTAGGTTAATGAAAAAAAAAGTAATTACCTCTTTGTATACTTGTAATTATCAAGATTTAGTTTTGAATTTAAAACATGCAAACATGTATCGAGAGAATTAAGGAAGAAAGGAAGATGGTGAGGGGGGGAATGACTGGTTGAACCATTGAGGTGAGATAAGAAAAAATTGAATTGATGATTTAGCAATAATTAAGGAGTTTAAAATTTTAAGATAATTATTAATATAATATTTAGAGATTTGGTACCTAATTAAATATTTTAAAATATATGGTATAAATATTAGAAGTGGTATTTATAATTATTTTTTAAAATACAGTTTTATATATATATATATATATATATATATATAGTTTTTTCTTTTATTATTGATGGAATTGAACGCATATTTTTTTGTAATGATAGCAACAATTATATATTTATAATATTCTTCAAAAAAATTTCATTAAAAGGAAAACTCAAAACGACATCTCACTATCTAAGTGATCATGACACATTAAATGTAACTAAGGAGTGTGACTAGATTGAAAATTTTAAATCTAGTCCAAATTATTTAATATAACACAGGATAATAATTTCATCTTTTGTATATACTATTCATTTGTTTATATAAATCCAGTGATCAAGACAATACAATTTGTTAATCATAAATTTCATATTGAAGGTGATGGTTAATAAAAATATTGAACTCGATTTTTTAGTAAATAGAAAATCATCAATCATACATAATAAAAAACATAAGTATTTATTTATTTTTTAAAAGAGTGAGTAAAGAAAATAGCTAGAGGGAGTCATTATCATGTTGAGGAATCAAATCATTAAAATCAAATCAATTAAGTATAATTTTGTAACAGCACATTAAATCTCACTTGTTGGACATAAAAGTAAGGATTAAATGATGAGCTATAATAATCTAAACATATTATTTTTGTTTTTAATATGGATGTTGATGGGTAGCTAGCGTGGAAGCTCATCATGCCTACTAGGAACCTTGTAATAAGGCCCCATAATATTTCACATCACCAACTGTTTCTGTTGGAAATAGCCAAACTTTTTTATTATTAAAAGTTTATTTCTTAAAGTAAGCTACTATTCAAGATAACTGAAAAAAGCATTCTTTGGTTTTTAACTTTTTATCTCAAATCTATCTTCTATCTTGTAAAAAAAGGAGTGTAACAATTAAAGGTCATATAAATTTATTAGTTCATTTCAAGAAAACAAGTGATATATTTTTATATATTATTATGATAGATTTAAGTGTACAAAGTTACATATTTAATTTCCAAAATTCCAAATGTGTTCTTTTTCTCTATTACTACTATATTTTTTGTTAAGGTGAACAATGTCAAACAAATGCAGTACTTTTTTAAACAATTAAATGTTAAATTTTAAATAGTAAAATTTCAACTGTTACGTACTCTTCCATGAGAAAAGATAATCATAAATTAAATGAAGTTTAAATTTTAATATATGGACAATAAATAACATTTACACAATTTATTTATTTATTAATAATTTAAATCCAATTATATATACTCCTTCTTGTTGAATCCATCCATTTTTTGGTCAACTTTTGCTATTCAACTGATACAAGTAATTGTTAAAAAAGAATAGCGATAGGAGTTGAAAATTAAGATTTGGTAGTTGGCAAAAGGATAAGATTTGCTTGACTTTGTTATATTTACCTATGTCATTAGTGACATAGACACGGTTTTATCCTTCTATAAATAGAGCATTCTTGCTCATTTGTAGAACACACCAAGTTAGAGAGAAAAACCATTTTGAGAGCAAAGTTAGGTATTCCATAGACTATACAAGAATAGTAGTCTACGAAGAAAAATAGAGTGTGAGTGATACTTTAGTAAGGTGAAAACCAAAAGAGTGTTGTTCCTTTTGCGTGTGCAGTAGTCACTTTCAGTATTGAACTCTTGACTACACAGTGTAAAATTTCTTACTGTAGTAATATCAGTTGCTCCTCTTGGCCCGTTGTTTTTTCCCTTTTTCATAAGGGTTTCCACATAAATTTTTGGTGTCGTTATTTTTCCATTTTACTTCCATTACTTATACCATATATATTGTTGTGTTTATCCGCATTTTCCAACACTTCCGTCTCTTTTTACTTATCAAATTTTAACTTGGCACACCTATAAAGAAAATATTAATTGATATAATGTGTTTGCTATTTTACTCCTATTAATTATACGATTTCAAATATATTTACTCGCCACATTTTTCAATGATATTATCGCAATATTAATAAATAGAAGGTATAATAGGAGAAAATTGTCGTTTATTGATTTAAATAACAAGTACAAAGGAAAATCAATTAGGAAGTATTTCACAATTGAGATGGGAGGAGTAATTCCTCTATTCAACAGTAGTTGTTCACTATTGATTTGATAGAGAGATTTATGATGTCAATAAATAATATGAGTAATTTTACCAAATAATCCATTTTTAATACCATTTATCTAAACACCAAAAATGAACAACATATAATAATGAAAATAAAATAGACATAATATGATAAATCATTCATATTTTTATAAATTAAATAAATATTATCAAGATATTTCATATTAGTAAAATGAACACGTAAAATAAACGGAAATTAGTAGAATTGAGCAGGCTTGATGGAATATGAAGTAATGACGTACTACAGCACCATACAAATTACAATTGAACGTAGATTATTTTCCAGAGATAAGTTATAATTATCATTAGTGGTCCTATCATACGACAATGACTAGTTTAGGCCAGGCTGTAACAACGCTTAGTTTAGAATATTAAATTGGGTTATCAAAATAGGCATGTATACTAACTAATCAATTCTAATTTCTGGGTTTTATATGATCCATGCACTTTGCATTGGACTAAATCAAAATATATTTTAAGTTAAAAAAAGGTCAATTGAAAATCTTCTCGAACCTAAACGAAAATTTTGGCTAGGGGTAGAGGTGGTAATTTTATTCGAAGATATTAAAATTAGAAATTTGCTAAAAAAATACTAAAGAAAATGTACAAGAGTGTATTACAGAAAGATTGATATATTGTTCACTTTAATTAATTGATATACAAATAAATTGATTGACTTCCTAAATATAAAAAAAGAAGTTGTTGCAAGTTTTTTCAGAAAGTAGTTGTAAGGCCTTTTAGAAATTTGTCTTCTTGAGCTACTTGCAATCTATTTATTTGATACTTAAAAGTTGTTTGTTTGATTGCAAGTCTGAGGAGATAATTACAGTTAGTTGCTAATTACAATCTATCTACTTCCAAGTTATCAGTTTGATTGCAAGGTTTCTCGCAATAAATCTACTTGCAAGTTGTTTCCTTGATTGCACGCTTAGCAGAAAACTGTATATTGTCCATTCACAATATAATGTATTTCTAACACAATCATTTGAATGTTAATTAATAAATAATGTATTTCATTAAAATCTTACTATAAAAAATTTTTTACGAAGAAAAAAGAAAACACATATTTAATAATATGCATCGTAAGTTGTCTCGTTAAAAATCTTAGCAGAAAACCTAAATTATAAAAAAGCTCAATTAAAAAACCACTAATTTTGACCGCTAAACTTCAAAATAGTGTTCGTGAATTGAGATAAAAGCACAAGAAGGTGGACAAGTCAAAATCATATTGTCTATCTTAAATGTAGACTTCCCATGGTTCTCCAAATAGGTTGCCAGCTTTATTTGTCTCTCTATAAATGTACTTATGATTTATTCATTACTTAGGTAAAGTAAGAACTTGTAATCATTTGACTTGTATGAATAATAATACATGCATTTTGTGAAGTGATTTTAAAAAATCTTGCTTAGATCTTTTAATACGAGAGAATCAATCTAAACCACATCATTGGTGATTAAAATGTCAAATTCTAATTAATCATTCGTCTTTAAATCAGATGTTTCATGTTTGAGTTTTCTTGGTATAAAATCAATTTTGTTAGGAATGCCTTATCGGAGACTTTCTGGTGTCAATTCAAATTTAATCAGACTTCAATACAGATATCGAATATCGAATTTAAAAAACAAAATAGAAAAATGGTAAACTAGATATGTGCTCTAGACTCAAAAGTGAAAATTCCTCTTTTACTTGTTAACTAGAGTGACAAAAAGAAAACGACATTGGGATACAAAATAGGGAAAAAGGGTGAGAGGGCAATGGCTCCTCTATAGAGCAAAGGGCAGTTTACTTTTTCGAACTTCCTCTTTTGGACTTCAACCTTAGCTTGTGAAAAATATACTCTATGATTGATATTAATAATAGTTAAATTTCTCATTCCTAATCACCCATGTTACTGTTAATTAAACAAAAAAATGATCCTTAAAGTTGATAACGAATAAAATGGTTTTAAATCGTGTTTAGGGAATATCACTTTAACCTCTATATATGCACCGTAAAATAAAATAATCTTTTATCTACCATGTCATCTAAAAAATAATTAAGGGTAACAATCCATGAGAAGCACACTTAGAAAAATAAAGTGTACAGGTGCAACTACCTTCTTGAAGAAAATTTATATAAATATTTCAAAAAAGAATTTAAAGGAGAATTTTCTCAAATTTGCTATAAGAATATATGGAATTATGATTAAAGTTCCAAAAAAAAAGAAGAAAAAATACATCTGGCGTAGGCACAAATCATTATATATAAATATGTCATTGAACTTGGTCTCAGTTAATATTTATGTTCTTCAATTTGGAATATGCATAAGTAGACATTTAAATTTGTATAAATAGAGCAGTTAAACACACGTTTTATACGACTTAATACACATACAACTCAAATTGTCATGTAAAACGCATATATCTACTCATTCTATGTTAAGTTTATATCCACTTATACATATCTAAAATTGAGAGACATAAATATTAATTGAGATCAAATTAAATAACATAGACGATTTATTATGCCTATCACATATATAGAAGCAAAAGATAAAATGGAAAGCAAACTAATAATAATAAAAAGAAATTAAAAGAGAAATCAAGAAAAAGTAGTAAAGGGAACTTGTAGTGACTCAAATGTAGCATAAAGTTGGAAATGATTGCTCTTTTTTTAACTCACATGGAGATAACACCCTTCTTTTTTCTTTTCCACTATGCCGGAATTGGATGGACTTGCCGACCACAAAAGAGTTGTGAGGATAAGAGGATGCCATTATCTCTAGAGGATTGACATGTTCATGTGATGATGCCATGATAAAATCCCTCCAAATTAAAGGTGGTTTATATAGGATAAATGGATAATGGAGGATAAGGATTAAGTTAAACCTAGACTTATAAGATCAAAAAGGGAAAATATTTTATGATAATCTATTTTATTATCTCATATGATCAATCCCTAGATCCATTATGCTAGCTTTGCTATTTATGGAGTAAATTTATGTGTCCCAAGGAAAAGAAATTATTACTCCCTAAAGTCCTACTACATCTATTTTCCGTATTAGATTAAGTAATTCTCTAGAAAAGAGGCTAGAATGATAAAACATAAATTTAACTAATTACTCCTTTCGTTTGAAAAATAATATTCAATCTTTTTTTAATTTATTTTAAAAAGAATGATCTCATTTTTTTTTTAGCAACACTTTAATTACAATTTTTCACGTTAATTCTGATATATTAGACATAACTTTAATTTAGAATCTTAAGATCGAAAAATTAATCTTATTTATTTTTATAAATTCGATATCAAATCAAATTAGTTCATTCCTTTTTTAAAAATAGAGGAAGTATATTGTATATCCGGACTCTAGAACAGTTGATCCTGGCCATGCATGCAGATGTAATACGTATCTTTAACAAGATTAGCATAGTTGTAGCAAATGTGTGTGTTATAAAAGAATATGTCACCCACTAAATGAATTTATGACTATATATTGGGTAATTTATGTTGGTGGGGGTGTCATCATCATATCTCATATGTTCATGACATACGTACATAGATATGATTAAAGCGTTTCATAAAGGTGCAAATAGGAAATAGATGAAGAATTGCACTAAAGAGATGAAGGATTAGGGTGACCTTTAATATATTTTTTATGGTGAAAGCTGTATATCACTTTGTTTGGATCTTATTTTATGATCCAATGGAGTGACATACTTTATAATTTGATTCTCATCATTTATAGCTAACTCTAATTGAGTTTTAGTTCCTTCTCTATATACATTATTAATATTATTATATTACTAATATAGTCAAGTTGGACATTAAGTTGTTGTATTGATTTGACGATTTAGTAGAGCCTATCATTGAAACACCTCAAAATATTTGCCATAGTTTATTCGGGTAGGTTAAGCTTTTGTGGGAGTGCGTGGTATGAAATTATGATTTTTAAATTAATATGTGAATATTTGGAAAAGAAAAAATATAAATATGAGATAATATAATGTAATATAATATCTAATATATATGCATCAATACAAGAGAGTGACAGAACGTATTGATGCTAGTATCTTGGGATGAGGGTAGTTGTTGATTACAATATTTATTAAAATTATTTGACTTTATATATGCCAAATTTCTAAGAGTGATTAATTTTGTGGCATTCTTAGGATAAATTTATTAGGGTGGATATGAACAAGATAGAGACAGTTTGAAATTAGGCTAGTTTAGGAAACTGCTCATATAAGATTAATAAGATAATATCAACCATTTACGTAAAACGGAATTTAATTATTTGAGTATATCTTGAGAAAATATCTAAAACAACAATGTATTAAGTAAACTAATGAAGAGTAACGAGATAGAGAAAAATAAAAATTACAGAATTGCTAAGATAATAAATATTGATATAATCAATTACATAAAACATAAATTTGATTTTTTCTGTGTATCTCGCTAACATATCTAAATTTATATTTAAACGAATACCTTAGTAATTTAATTAACGAAGAACAATAGGAGAAAAAATAAATAAAAATTATAAGGAAAAAGATTCTAAATATATCTGAACTTTGACAGAAATTGTTGTAACAATCTCAAACTTTGGGAATGATCTATTACTCTGGCATCATTTAAGAGTAGTGTATTTTAAAGATATATGGGACCACAAGAACATCATAAATATTGCATCATTATAAATAGTAACTTGTCCAGCTGAGCACTAATATATCTTTAAAATAAAATATTAAATAGTGCAATGTCACGCTCCTTTTTTTCTCTCGATATTTTTTTAATTTTGATTTTTTGAAAGAAAAGAAGAGTTTTTCCAATTAAAGTGACGTTTTGAAAATGGATAATTATTATTTAGAGTCGCCACTTGGAATTGAGTTTTGGTGTTCCAAGTCACCTTTTTTTAAAATCCCTAATCAAAAGGAAATTTGACTCTATTTTTTATTGGTCTGCTAACTAGAAATTCGGGAAAGGAATTCTGTTGACCGAGGGGAAGGTGTTAGGCACCCCTCGAGTCCCGTGGTTCTGGCACGGTCGCTTTATTAACTTTAGTATGACTTAACTTAATTTTTTTGGACATTATATTATTTAAACTTAATAACAAAATTGTTATTTATCCTCATATTTATTCTAAACTTATTTGAAACTGGCTTATTTATTTTAAAGAGTCTTTATTTTTTATTTTATTTTTATAAAAAAAACTTAGGTTTTTGTTAAATTTTTTATTATTATTTTATTCCTAGTTTCCTTTCTTCTTTTTTTTAAATTAACTTTCTGTTTTATTTTTTTTATTTTATTTTTGTTTGAGAAAATACCCAAGTACCCCCTCAACCTATGCCCGAAATCCCAGAGACACACTTATACTATACTAAGGTCCTATTACCCCCCTGAACTTATTTTATATGTAATTTTCTACCCCGTTTTAGCCTACGTGGCACTAGTTCGAAAAAAAAAGTCAACCATCGTTGGACCCGCAAGATAGTGCCACGTAAGCTAAAAAGGGGTAAAAAATTATTAATAAAATAAGTTCAGGGGGTAATAGGACCTTAGTATAGTATAAGTGTGTCTCTGGGATTTCGGGCATAGGTTGAGGGGGTACTTAGGCATTATCGCTTATTGTTTTATAAAATTTGTCTTCTTCTCTTTTTTTTATTTTTTTAAATAATTTTTGTTACTCTTTTTCTTTACGTTTTTTTTTTCATTCTTTTTTTTTAATTTCTTGTTCTCTATATTTTTATTTTTATTTTCTCTCTCTTCTTTTTTTTTCTTTTTTCTTTTCATTTTCATTTTTTTTTCCATTTTTTCCTTTTTGTACGTTTTTAGTTACCCCTTCTTTTTTAATTTTTTTTTTTAACAACATTCTGTTTCTTTTTTTTTTCTTCTATTTTTTTAATTATTGTTTTTATTTTTTAATTAGCTCTGTTTTTCTTTTGTTTTTTTTTTGTTTATTTATAATATTTGTTTTACTTTCTTTTAGAAAGTTTATATAAATCTTTCTTTTTACGTTCTTTTTTTTATTTTTTATTTAAACCCTTTGTTTAATATTTTATATTTTTATAAGTTTCTTTTTCCACTTTTGTTTTATTTATTTATTTTCCTTCTGCTTCTCTCTCTTTCCTTTTTTTTTTTTGATTTTTCATTTTTTTCACGTTTTTTTTTTAATTTTCTGTTTCTGTTTTTGTTTTAAAAAGTTCTGTTTTTTTTTCTTTCGTTGTTTTATGCTTTTTTTTTTATTCTTTTGTTATCTTTATATAATTTCTCAAATTTTACTTCTTCTTTTATTATTATTATTATTATTATTATTATTATTAGTTTATAATAATAATCTCTAAATAAATTTTATTTCTATGAGAATTCTACTTAGATAATTTATTTATTTATTTATTTTAAAAAATTATTTATTAATTATTATTTTTATATCCTAATCTAACAAGTCTACAATAAATTCAACAAAAATCTTCTAAAGTGAAAATAGACGGAAATATATATTAATCTATTCAAATTCAACAATTCAATATCATGAAGCGACATAAATTGCAAAATGTATCTAAAAAACATAATAATAATAACAATGTAACAATAATCAATATAATACATGTGATTTGAAGTATTTCATGCTATTGAAATCAACTTTTCATAGAAGTAATATTATTTAAATCATTCGAGAATTTATAGTTACCTCGCTGCGAAAATTGATACCACAAAGCGAGCTAGTATCCACGAATTCGGAATCACGATCAAATCTCTAACTCTAGCCTAATTCTCAAAAGAAATAACTCGTTTTTTTTCTGTCTTTGCTTTTTTTTTCCTGTATCTGTCTGTTTGTGTATCTGTGTATTTGTGTCCTTTTTTTTTTCTTCTCAACTGAACGTGTTTTTTTATATCTTTTTGGTTGAGAGTAAGGTGCTAATTAAAAGGATAGTAATAGAGTTGGATTAGGATTTAATTTGAAATATTGTTGAGGGAATTGGGGTTTAGATAAGGATGGATATAAAATAAATAAATAATAATAATAGAAAATTAAAGAAAAAATAAAAAAAAATGAAATGAACGTCCAAAGAGAGAGAAGAAAAAGAAAAAAAATAAAAAAATAAATGGGATGAGATTTTTTAGTAAAATAAGTTAGGAAGTTGGGAATAATTAGGATAAGGGGAAGGTAATTTGAATATTTAGGACTCCCCTTTTTTTCTTCTTCTACCATTATTTTTAAACTAATTAAAAGTTGAAGATTTAAAACAAATACCATAAATTCATAATTTTTATCATTAAAGTAATTTACACAATTTATTTATTTATTATTTATTTTAAATATAACCTTTTTTAAAAAATTGGTGTTTGACTCTTTATATTTTGGTAAAAAATTAGGTGTTCACATGCAACATGTAATATGTCTTGCCCAAAATTTAAAATTATTACCACAATTTCGATAAAAATACAAATATATTTCGAACTTTTTCCTAAAATTATAAATAAGATAAGATGATAGGACCATTTATGGAAAAAAACAAATCGAATTATTTGAGTATAACTCGTAAACTATCTAATATATTCGAACGCAAAACAACACATATCGAATTCGATTAATGGAGAATAGCAACAAAAAGAAAAAGAAATCAAGAATAAAAAATGATTGTGTAAATCAATAATTAAAGAGAAAAAAGGTCTGATATACTCCTCATTATAAAAGTAACTCATATATATCCCTATTTATATATAAATAGCTCACATGTATCCTTTATCTCTAACGAAAATGAAAAAAATAATTTTGAATTTATTTTTTATTATTTTTTAAAAAAATATTATCTCGTATGAGTATATTTAGGGGAAAATTGTATATAATAGCAAACTAATAACCTAAAATAAATGGAGTAGCTAGGGTTTGATTTAATTGTGCTCCATAGCAAACGTTTGCAAAAAAAATTCAGGCGCCTCTCTCCCAAATATCTCGCTCGCCACTCTCCTCAAATCTCTCGCTCGCTACTCTCCTCAAATCTCTCGCTCGCTTCCTCACTTTTTATACAAACACAAGTGTATAAAAATTATTTCGAATTGTATAAAGCAGAGAAAATTGTATAAATACATATATTTTTGTTCCCCTCTCTCCCCTCTTCTAGATCTCGCTCGCCACTCTCCCAAATCTCGCTCATCTCCCTCGCCTTTCTCACTTATACAAACAGAAGCGAAATGTATAAATTGCGTTTCTGTTTGTATAAAGCGTGAGAAAATTGTATATATACATGCAAGTACATATATTTCGTCCTATACACGTATAATTATACAATAAAAAAACTCTCCTGCCCAGTTTCTTTTGCCAATCTCTCTTTCTCGTTTTATACAATTTTCAAATTGTATCTAATTTCTCTCTTTCTCGTTTTTATACAATTCGATTCAACTGTATATTCTTTGTCAAGTCTCTTTTTGTCTTTCTCTCATTCTCATTTTATACAAATTCAAATTGTATATAACCGTTCTATACACTTATAATAATACAATTTGTTTTATACACTTCGTTTTTATACAGTTCTCTGCCCAAGTGTCTTTCTCTTTCTTGTTTTATACACTTCGTTTTATACAATTTGCTTCAACTGTATATGTATAGCGAATTATATAGTTTCTATGTTTGCTATGGAGCACAATTATGCAAACTTTGTTATAGCATACAAATATGAATTTTCGATTTGCTATATGTGAAAGTTGCCCTATATTTAATCCTCTTCAAATATAAATATATTTTTTACTTTTTTTTAAATTTATTTTAATGACTAATTTAGAAATATTATTTTGATGGTCAAATTTATTTATATTTCACTAGTATTCTTATAAAATTTATTATAGATGACCAAATTTTTTTTTTCAAATACAAAAATTAACTTACAATATAGACAAAAAATTAGTTTTAATGTTTTTCTTCTTTACAATAAGGAATGGAAGAAAAAAAATGAAACAAGAATAAGAAACTCAAATAATTATAATAAATGAAGTTAAAAAATAATTTATGTATCAAAAAGATTAAAAATATACCTTGAACTTTGCTAGAAGAATCACATATACCCCTAAATTATTTTTAAGAAAATTAAAATTCAAAAATATAAATTTAAAACTAATTTTTCACTTCCTTTAAATAAAGTGTATATATGAGCTCATTTTGAAATGGTAGGAGTATGTGTGAGTCGTTTGTATAACAGTGAGGATATATATGAGTCATTTTCATAACGATGGACATATTAGCTCCAAATCTTAAAATTGAGGGGGTATCATGCCCTTTTTCCATAATTAAATATTAAATAAAATATTTATAATATTTTTTTAAAATAAAAAATGTATTATCACGTTATTAAATAGGCATAAAAAATTATGCAGATATATTTTTTAAACAACCATGCTATGAAAGCTAACTTGATAAAGTTAGATGACTTTCAAAATATAAAATAACATATCACTACAAAAGCCAATTAACCAAAATTAAGTAATCAACTAAGCTTTTTACTCTTATACTTTATAATTATATTTACTTGTAACTTCAAACACTACTCCATCCAATACTTAAAAGACATCATAATCGATTTTTTTTTTTTCTATTCAAGAATTTCATAAAAACGTTAATTCATCTTATTTGTTAATATTAGAGATGATGAATATTTTTTTAAAAAATATCTTCTACAGTTCTACTGCCTAACCAAACATAATAATAATAATAATGTAGTCCAAGTTACCTTGTCAATCAAATCAAACGGAGATAACATCAGATTGCTACAAAGGTTGTGGTCACTTTCTTTCTCAATTTAGAAAAATCTGAAATTTCATTTTCCCTTTCTCCTGAAAATTTGAACTCCATAAATTATCTTTTTCCCCACCACTATCACAGTCTCATCATAGCCCATTAAACTATTTTCTCCAATTTTATTTTTATTTTTTTTTGTAATTTTTCTAAATATTTATAAGAGAAATTATCTAATTAAACAAATATTTACACTATCTTTATGATTTTCTTATAATTTGAAATAATTATCTTTTGTTTCGTAAATTAATAATTTCATATCATATTTCAAATTAAATATTTTAGATAAATGTTTTTTGTTGTAAGATGTACTGAAATAGAAAGAAAAGCTAGAGGCAGATGGCTAGTGAGAATTATGTATCTCAGATATATGTGAATCACACTATAGATACATAATAGACACACGTATCTGGTGTAATTCGCATATAACTGGGATATCAGATACGCGAATGAGATATGAGAGTGATGAACGAGATGGGAGAGAGGGAGCAAAATTTATTTATATATGTCAAATACATATGAATTCACTTGAATACAATATATATAAATCAAACTACAATTAATTTTAACCCGCATATATGTCGAGCTACATGTATTATAAACCAGTATGTATGGAGTAATTACTCTTAAATTAGTGAGATTTCTATAAGTTACCTATATTTATATTGTTGCAGTCAGGGGCGTAGCTATAGTCTTCGTCGCAAATTTTATATTTAAAAAATATATATTTAAATTGAACATCCTTGATAAAAGTTATGTCTTTGACGTAATGGTAACGAATGTCTATTTGAATGAAGGAATTTTGAGTTTGAACTTCAAATATTACCATATTTTTTTCGCTTTATTTTGACATTACATACTATTATATTTAGATATTCTTGATAAAAATCCTGACTCATCCGCCGATTACAGCTATTATCAGGCAATATCTTTTTCTTTCACAATCATGGCTTACTTTGATTATAACAAATCTTGTACATCCAAACAAAATAGTAATAATAATGATAATTGAAATTATTTTAAAAGAAAAAACACCTGACAAGTACACAAAAACTTGAATACCACATAATAGGGTGGGTAGGGCCATATTGTGGGCCTAAAAGCAGTGAACCCACGTTTGAAACAGTGGGCCGACACCCACCGAAACAACAATAAAAGGATAATTGTTCTTGTGACACATGAAGACATACATATACATACTTCTTCTCTTACAATTTGGACAACAAAAGTTGGTATCACTATCTATTTTTTTTAGGACTCTCATGCAAATCATAACAAGTGTAGTATTAAACTTTGAAATAGTCTTTTTTGTTTGTATCTCTTACAATTCACTCTCACTTGTCATGATTACATTAATTTAAAATAACAAAATTTGAAAATGGTATGCATAAAACGTTATGTCGTATTCGTATAAGTTGCGACCCTTTTCATATTAACACAATTAAAAAAAAAAAAATTGAAAACACTTCTGATCTTGATGTTAATTATTAGTTTCATTTTCGAATTACTGACAATACTTCTCTAATTAACTAACTAAACTTAGATACACATTCGATCTACACATGACATAGAAAATGGTTTCAAACTCTTGTAGTACCATACAACTCTCAATAAAAAATCTGGAGAAGTGTTTGGCGAGAATTTAGGTGTGCATTTTACTCATGTTATAATATCGAGATTGTATTTAAGTTCAATTAGTTAAATAAAATGATGTTTTTAAGGCTGTAGATAATTTGGGATGAAACTACTAATCATTTCAAATTTAGGATTATTTACCGTACTTCTCTCTAATAAAAAAATATATCTTGCAATATTGGTAAACATGCCTTTAACAAATAAAAGTAAAAAATAAAGAAATTGTATTTTAGGTCATACAAAATTATTTTTTCGTAAATTGGTTGAGTCCCTATTAGTTCAAGGGTTTAGAGACCATATTTTTAGGTATTTGACGAATTAAAATTCCCGTTAAAGACCTTATGTTAGTGATGAAGGACTGGGGAGGCACATATCTCAGATAATTACTCTTTCTCCATTTTTTTATTTTACTTGTCCAGTAAATTATAAATAAATTCTAGTTTTATTTGTCAAACTACTTTAGTATATTAAAAAAGACACTTTTATTTTCTTTACCATTAGCCTTAAGTCATTTATTTCAAATCATTTCACGAGTCAATTAAAATATAGACCAACCGATATATATAAATATATATGAAAGTCGATCTAGCGTGAACAAGTAAAGTTAAAGGAGGGAGCATATGCATGTCTAGTAAAAATTCTAAATTTACCATATAACAATATATTTATATAGTTTGCATTTTTTTTCTTTTTCATCTTAAAAAAGGAATTATGACTTAGACAATTGGTATTCTATCATGGAATCCAACTACATTAACAAGACTAAGGCTAACTTAGACATTTCTTTTAATATTATTGGATTCGAATGATTATTAAAATTGCCATGGTACTCTTATGTAGTTTATAAAATATAACATTTTTTTTTTAAATTCTGAATATTTAATTGTGAAACTAAATAGTGGGTGAACATTGATACAAGAAGGATCATGTGCATAGTATCTTTTAGTATAATTTTATTTAGAGTCAAGACAATATAGTTTGCTGGTCTTCTTCCTCTAGTATTGACTTAGAAAAATACATATATGAAGTCTTTCTCTTGGCGGCCAAGGTATATAGTATAGAATATTGTGTAATATGGACTCTTTTTATTTCTTATGAATATTGAATTATATAAGTCATATATAGGGCACATACTTTTAGGTACTTTTTTTTTTACTACTATTAAATTAAATAATAATAGGGTCTTCATGTTCCCATGCGAGGAGACTTTCTTGGATCATAGTCTTTCCATAATGTCGAATAAATGTCCCATGTGAAGTTTGTCTATATACATATGACTTCTCCTTCTTTTCTATTTTATCAAAAAAAGAAAAAGAAAAAAAGAGTGAGCTAGTTGTAAGTATATTTATTGGCATATGGTATATTTATTTTTATTTATAATTAAAACTTTTGAGTTTCAATTTCGAGGATGAAATTATTTTTGATAAGTAATTTTTTTGTTCTGAAATAAAATTTTCATCATGTTAATTCAGAGTAATTTGATTCTAAAATGGATATTAAATATTTAAATGGATTTTATAATGTGTGATTCAAATTTAATCAAGGCTCAAATATGACTTTGTATATCGAGTGGGAAACCAAAAGAAAGATTTGTCCTTATATATCAACACTTTATTGGAGGTACATGAACCTTTTCTTACAATGACTTTAATGAGTTGGGTGAATATGCTTTTGCCTTGATTCTAGATTTCACTTGATAATTATTGTAGTACTTCTATTCTTTTTCTCCACTCTGTGTAATTAACACACCATGTGATAAAAAAAAAAGGATACTGCACCAATAATCCTATCAATGAACATACACTTGTTAATTGTATCTATTACTTGTGGACTGAGAGCGTTAGTTTCTTGACCAACTTATATGATAGATTACTATATTAAAAGGGGTCAACTACTTTAAAATTGACCCCTATTTATTTATATAAACACATTAATACCGTAGGTTATTATAATTAGAAAAATACTATATTGAAACAAGAACCTTTCATTCGACTAAATGGTAGTTTGGAAATCAACTTGTTGAAATATTAAATGTTATATTTCTACATTATTAATAACAACATGGCTTTAATTTGCAACCAAACAACCCCTTTAAGGTATATAGTTAAAATTTGATAATGATGTTTTGATTTTGTTCTAAGAAATTAATTTTGATATTAATGAATAGAACACATAAATTAAGTATGTTAAAAAAAATATAAAAATAAAATAAGAAAATAATTTTTTAAAAGGCATCTAAAAGAAATTAGAGACTAATGAGGCATAAAATCTCCTTTGATAACATGTTCTGCGTGGCGGTTTAATGTCGTCAAAATAATTTATTAATTCACCTGCTAAACTGATACCCATGTGTGATTATATGATTGGTCATTTCATTTCAAAAAAAATGTAAAATAAAATTAAAATAATATTTATTGTCTAAAGTTCTCACTTCCCCAAAATTACGTTTCTCAAGACAATTATATAGGTTTTGATGACAACAAATTCAAAAACTCTTTTTTTATGATTCATTAAAGTAATTTTTTTTTTGGAGATACTACGATCTTGTATCCAATTTTCCTTTTTATCCTTTAAATATTTAATTTTGTATTTAGCATGTGAAGTTAGATTCATTGGTCCATATTCCATGGGAAGAAGGGAATAAAATTGTCGCAATGAGGAGATGGAAATTGTATAAACTATTTTATTAATTCATGTATATCATTTTTTAAAAGTTTATTTTGTGTTTGAAAATTTCTTTTTTATTCTTTGTGAAATAATTAATACTCGCATAGTATTTTAGGTCATAAATTTTTCAAAAAATGAATTTTACTTTTTTTTTCAAATATAATATTAAATAAAATAATATCATATAAATTAAGAATATTTGAGAGAGGGAAATATTATTATTTAATAATAATTTAGAGAATCCAATCAACCGACCAAAAAGTGAATCTTATGTTTGGTTAAGATGCAAGTTATTAGGTAGATGGCCCCTTCACATATTTGGTTTAATTACAAATCAACTAAAGACATGACACGAGTCAAACTTAAAGTATTTTTAAGAAGAAAGAAAGTATACCAAATAAACACACGTGTGGTGTCGGGCACCAAAACCCTACGATATTATTTGTGGTCTATTGTCCTCTAACTTTGTTACACACTCTACCTAGGTCTTAAAACTATTTTCTTTGTATTTTGTAGTATTTGTCTCCTTCCATCTTATTTACAAAGTCAAATAACCTTTTATTTATGGTGTCGGAATATTTACTATAAAAAAAATATCATAGAACATGAAATGTATGTAGATATTATTTTTATTTTATTTTATGTATTGAAATTGTTTTCAATAAATTTTCAATTCAAGAAAATATTTTAAAAAATTAACTTATCAATGTAAAAATAAAAGTTAGGGTGAAAGTACTTAAAAAAATACCAGTAAGTACAAGATATGCAAATAAAAGAAATATTAGTAATATTAACATTGCAATATAATAATTGTATCGATGCTGATAGGGTGTTTTAAGCTAGAATTATGCTCTCGCACAAAAAAAAGGAATAAATCACTTGACAACCTACTAATCTTCTACTTTAGTTTTTCTATCAAGAATAATATCCTGGGTAAATTGAAGACCGTTTCATTTCACATCTAATCGTCTTTCCTTACGTCATCCTCGATCTAGCTCTACCTTTATGTAGACCTCTTAAAATCGTCCCAAACTTATAAATTAAAAAAAATTGATCGAAAAATTAAACCGACCTCCAAAATGGAGATCTAATATTTAAGTAAAAAAATTCGATTTAAATAAATTTTGTGATTTATTTTTCTTATCTCAACTTTATGAGGTTGGAAATTTTTGTGCCTCCAAGAGTCGGTCAATTTTTTTTATTAATCTAAATCATTGCGTAGGAAAACCAATAAGCACGAATTTAAGGGGAGAATATTAGGTCCATTAATAAATTGTTAATAATCATAATACTAGAAAACATTTAAATGATACGCACGATCCTATATAAACAGGACTGCTTCAAATTAAAAGAAAATGTCAAGTAGAAATAAATATCTTTTTTATTTCTTTATTTTATGTTCTTTCAATATAGAACTTGACCATATTAACATTATGAGAAATCACTTCAACATGTAAAATCATCTTTCCTTTCAATTTTCTTTCTTATATTCTGGAACTCTAAATTTAATTATGACTATTTTATTTTAACGATTTAAATCGCGATTATTCAAATAGCATTTCACGTAGAATTTTAATATTCTTAAAATGAAAATAATTTAAATTGAAGTAGTAAATTGTAACAATGATTTTAAATAACAGAATCAAGTAATGTAAAATGGAATGGAACAATTATTTTTGGAGGATTTTGACTACCAGACACTTGCCTATTATTGATTTGAGATTTTATGCTTGCACACATAAGCTTCAATTTACTTTCGTCTTTCTCCATTCAAATTAGTACCATATTTTTTCCACATATATTCTTTTCCCCTTTTTCATATATAGAATTTGAAAATTTTCAACAATGATATCAATTGCACCATAAGAATCAGCCACGATATTAACGCAACAGAATCAAATTTATTTATTTAACAATTAATAAGAACATACATAATGGAGGGACTAATTAATAAAGAAGATTCAAAGTACCTTTGTTATAATAATCATGTATTTAAGTGTAAAAGCGATGATTTAGGCGAAAGAAACGGATTTCTTTTTTGTTTACCGATTATTGTTTCCTTATACTTTGTTTAAGATTTCTTTTTGCACCTTTTTGTCTACAACAAACTAAAAAAATTAATTGTTTGACATGAATGTTGCCTCTAGCTAGTTTTAAAAATTAAAAATAATATTACAAGATCTTAATTAAAGAGTGTGGTCGTAAAGTGTTTATTTAACAATTTTATATTCCACTTAAATTATTCATTTCTTGCGAGTTTAATACCTTAAAATATGAAATATTGTTACTACTCAACTCTACTACAACATTTTCTTTTCTTTTCTTTTTTTTAAAAAAAGAGCTATTGCATCGCGTAGTAGAATGTAGAGTGATTTGACTCTATTTCTTTTTATGAAACGTAGGAGTTAAAAAGAGTAAGCCAAAAAAATAAAAAAATATTTATGTAGCATTTTAGATTTTTAAAAATAAAATAAAATAGGGATTGCATGTGAAAAATACCAGACATGATGACTCAAAGAATCTCATACTTTCTAGAGAGTATGTGAAAAATTATTATGGTAAAGAATAGTTTAGGTAATTCAACTTTTAAAGTTTCTCATTTGAGTATTCTAAGTCAAAAATATTCTTATTCTTTTTCCCTTGGAGTTCAAATCTAATTGTTTTTTATGTGTTTATATTCAATGCACATAGCTCCATAATGACTTCATAGAACAACATTTTCACGTCTTTTTTATAATTTTTTTTTTGTTCTTTCGACAAAATCTTTGGTCAATGACATATTGACATACACTTCAGATGGAATATAAGGATATACTAAAAATTTCATGGGAAAGGTGAAAAGTTATTTAGATCGAATGTCATATAATACCAAACACTAGCTTGACCTATATAATTATATTCATATGTAGAAAAATTTAATTAGTTACACTCTGCATATATTTGAAGTAGTTGAATTTTTGCTTCTTATATTATAAATAGGCATGCGTAATATATAAATATATTGTTTGACTTGATTTTAGCTGATATTTATATTTTTTAACTTTGAATATGAGCTGAAAAGACTTGTATGAACACATGTTCACACAATGAAATAGAAAAAGAAGAGAAGTAAAATGATCAACAACCAAAACAGGAAGGGGAGAGTCAAAGGCAAAACACAAGGGATTGAATGGAGGAAGAGAGAGAAAAGAATAGTGGCAGAGGACGAAAGCAATATGGTAAGACCATTGGCCATACAAGTGGATAACCAGGTGGAAATATGTAAACCGGGTATTGGAATTGTGACTCTTAAATTTGTCTAAGGAACAAATATATACTATATATTTCTTTGCAGATTACAAGAGTTATGTTTTGTAAAACAAATAAAATAATGATATAATATTTTATAGCGGAAAATTTCTACTCATAAAGGATAAAAATCACGACCTACACTTCTGTAAGATATAACTCCACTTTATTGAATTCTGAGCCTCAACAAAAGATTACTAACCTATGTAACCTAAGGAATTATAAACTCTAATTCCTAGCTATCCAAGACAAATACTCTCAGGTTTAAATCTTTTATTATTCGTTAAATTTCCCAAACTTGTTAAACGAATCCTACACACACTGTTGCCAATCTGCGTTTGAAAACAGAATTACTAATTTTGATAAAACTTTGCAGAAACACAAAGTAACCAAAGTTTACTGAATCAGTACAAGAGATGAACAGAAATTAATTAAGAAAAACTAAAATCTGTAACGTACCAAAATCTGGAAAAATTTAAACAAGAAAAAGATCAAGTCCACTGAACTCACAATGTCCCCTTAAGGAAATTATTCCCCTTAAGTATCCGAGGTTTGATTTGGAATATGACCTCCATGGGTAAAATGATCTCAATCACCAGAGTATAGATACCAAAAACTCTGGTGTCAGCGAACCAATCAACAACAGTAATACACACGAAGTAATTGTTGTGCAGAAGAAGAAGAAGAGATTAGAAAAATTCGTTAGGAAAAATTCTGAAGAGTGAATGGTATTTATAGGCAAGAGGAACAGGTTCCAAAAGGTTGCAACCCGTTAAAAATCCACACGACCATTAATGAAAATTTACAACCTTTCAAATGGTACTGATTGTTCCTGAAAGTAGCAACTTTTCAGAATAGTCACTTCCAAATCGGCGGGAAATTTAAATATAACGGGAAAGTTTTTTAATCAAACGGATCGTGCGCGGCTCCGAGTCGGATCGAGTTAATCAACTAAAAAGTTGAAACGTTTCGAAAACGTTTTTGTTATCAACTAATTAATTGAAAATATTTAATTTAATTAATTAATTAAATAAATAATTAATTTAAAAATTAAAACAAATTTTGTCCATAAAATAATCTCTCGATAGACGGGGCGAGAAGGGTCCCTCTTTCCAACCCTTTTAATAATTAATAGAAGTGTTTCTATATTTAAATTATCCTATTTTTCTTTCACCACCGATGAGGGACAAATGCATTTTCATTAAAGCATAATAGGACTTTTCAAATTCCCAACTCTTCAAGTTCTCAACTTTTGAAGTTCCTTTCTTTTCCTCTATTTCCCATCAATTATTGCTACATACCCAGCACACACTTGATTTTAATCAAAACTCTTTAAGTACAATCTTACAACTTTGTCACATCCGAGACCACACCCTATTAGTTAGGGCACAATCTCTGATTGTAACCGGCGTACTCGACCTTTCGGAGGTCTTATACAAGCCCTTTCATATCATTCATTGCATATACATAGTGAAAAGTGGTGCGGGATTAAAACTTTTCACAAAAACATATGTAGTCTTTAAAAATTCTTTCATATAAAAGTAATAGGAAATACTAAGTCTCAATCTCATCATCTTAGACACAAGAGTACTTGGGACACGGGCCATACGAATTAGAAAATATGGTACTATATAATCTATTACAATACATCAATAAAGAAACATAAAAGACATATATGCCCTCGAGTCACGTGATGACATACTTCAACTTCTCTTGAACGATCTTCTAAGTCCAAGTCTTCCCTTCCTAAAAGCTCTTCACCTACTAAGAACTATCAATAGATAAAAGCATGGAGTTAGTACAACCACATGTACTAAGTATGACATAATGCATAAAATCATGAAAACCTGCATTTATTGAAAATATGCATCTTTCATTTAGAAATCATATCATAATCATAAGATCAACATTTAACAACTAGAAACACATAAGCTAACATTTAAATAAATTAATGCACTTTTAGGATCACTTAACAGTGAGTCGATTCACTGTTACAGTGAAGTCGATTCACAGTTACAGTGAAGTCACTTATCCTTCACTTTAGACACTCTTTTAACATGTAATCATCCAACTCAGAGCTATCCTAAGATTCACTTAAGTCGCACAAAGAGAGACCACCCATACACCCTTTCTAGATGTGCCTAAACGACCCTTAAGATTACTTAAAATGAGTCACATACACATTTACAAAGCATCATAAACATCAAGGTAAGATTCTTCTACGAAAGGTGATTCTAAGTCTCACTTAAGTGAGTTGTGAAGCAACCGCTCATACAATCCCTTACACACAAACACACACTCAAGAGATCCTATAGACTCCCTAGGATAGAATCATTCTCACTAAATACATCAACACATAAATGATATGACATTCTCTTTCCAAAGGCTATTAAAAGACCTACTTAAGTAAATCAAGAAGATAAAGTCCATGATTGACCTCTTCAAGATTACGTAAATAGTCCTTAAGATTACTAAGGCTTAGATCATGTCTACAACACAAACATCTTCCCTAACTAGAGTCATTCTCAAGACTTCCAAAGATAAGACATGAAAAGATCATCCCTTATGCCCTCTTCACACTTTAGCTAAGGAATCCTTAAGTCACTGTAGATTAGGTACTTATACATTTACATACTTCATAACATAAGTCATTAGTTAATTAGTTCATTAAGATACTCATACATCACATAAGGACATTCAATTAATGGTCTTGGAGAAGACCTAGGGACTCTCACTAACATCTTCAAAGCCTATTATGCAATGTCTAGATAGCGTCCCATACCATCACCTAAACTTCATAGAACTTCTCTAATGCTAAAGGGTATTACATATGATGAGAATAGAAAATAACCACATATACCATGATCAAAGCATGGAATCCTGAGTCCTATCCTACTCCGATGAGGTTGTTCTACTTGCCAATGGTAGAACATAGACACATCCCATGTAGGCATATGGTTAAGAAATATGATGAACTTCTTTGTATTCTTATCTCATACTTAACTAGAACTACTTTACTTACCATACCCACTCGGTGCTAGCCTTTGTTCTCATAGAGTAATTCACATTAAGGTTCATACAAAAGGGTTCCATATCTAGTTCATAACCCAATTACATTTACCCTACCAAAGAAGTCCGCTAGGGGCTGCCTTACAATGGCGACAAGAAGCTCATCATGACTTTTCCTAAGGTTAGATATGATGTCGTTCCAGCCAATCAACCCTAAGTCCATCATTCATCACATGAAGGATACCATTTTTGCTTACTACTTTAGGATTCATAACCTTACCACTAGGTTCAAGGTTCCACATAACATGTATACATACAAGACCCTTAACAGCCTAAGTCAAGATATCACATTATTCACATTCATACATGTATCAAGTAAGGGACATTACTAGTCTACCTAAATAAGACACAACATACTTCACATTAGCCCATATTATATGTTATTCTAGAAGCACATAGTCATAGTCTAACATGATCATCTAACAACTTCGATGTAAGAAACATATACTTTCACATTGGTAGATAAGATCATACTTCACATAATCCACTACACAATTCAATATAATACTTCAAGTAATTGCCGACAAGGCCATGATCATCATAATATATAAAGTAACGCGACAAGGCCACATTAAATTCACATAATACCGCCACCATAAGTGGACCCCAATCACATCATAATTGAAGTCTTTCATGTTTTAACTCTCTTTTTCACTACTACACACTACAATATAAGTTCACACTTCTCATCCTTTCTGAAATACTTAACAAAGGAAGAAACACCACCATTTATAGGTGAAGAAGTCTTCCATGTAATATGTAGAATGAGGATAGTGATGTGGGTAGATAAATTGGATAGATGTTACATATGTTATAAAAAAATAATATCATCTTCTACCACAATTTCTGTTCACTAACGTATGCACTTAATATTTTATTTTAATAATAAAATGCATATACACCAACAATCGCCATTCATTTCAATATTAAAACAAGAGAGTTTTTTTACATGAATTTTGTTGAAGGTAGACTATCATGCATAATGAAAGTGTGTGCAATACACTGAACCGTCACTCAGTAAACAATAGCTTTTACTCCAAGATAGCAATGGTCTCAGACTTGAACTATAACTGTTTAAGGGGAATAAAGTATCACTGCTTAATGCGTATACACAATTATAAAGGTGATAACCTAAGCTTTAATAGCTAGCACATTACGGCCTTGTGTATTCCAATTTTCATGAGTCTTTTTTAGAATAAGCTCATTCTGATAGAAAGCGCTCTATTTTCGCACTCACATATGTGAAAACTTTCAAGGGTGCCCCTATAACTTTGATATTCAACTCATATGAGATACAAATTTTCATTAAAAATTCAGACACAACCTCCGCAAAATTATAAAATCACTCACATCATAGGATTGAACAAAATAAGTATATAGGAAATTTCACAAGAAGTCATCATATGGTTTGTTCTCTCCTTTTAACCTGGTTATGTGATCTCTAGCTAATTTTCAGGTTGAGTTTCCTCATATATGACTAAGATTTTATGAACTTCAATACCATCTCCTCGATGTGCTTCGGACCCTTCATCTTGCTATGACTAAGTTTAAGAATCTACAAGATTAATTATCATAAATTTTAACACAATTAATATTGATGACATACCATTATTCAATATGATTTCACAATGTTGCGTTTTCTCCATTACAAATCCAAATTCTTGACACATCTCTTCTCTTCCATTTTTTGAAGAGAGTCGTTGAGCGGAATAATATAAAAATTTCTATTATGATATCTCCACCTTTTTAAACCCTAAAAAAATATAAATTAGTAGTAATTTTCCACCATAATTTATACCCATTAATTTATGTACTTAATATTTTATTTTAATAATAAAAATACATATACTAGCTAACTTATATTATAGTAATATAATATAGTATAGGAAGCATGCAAATAGGGAACCGAGACAATGTAACTAAAAGGAGGAGGACACTAGAATGTTAGTGGCCAGTTGAATTTTGTGTCAATCCCACCAATGGTGTGGTCATTAAGTGTAGTCACTATTACATGTTCAAAGGAGCAATTGTGCAGAGAAGAGAACCATAAGCATAAAGACGAACTCTACTGTCACTCGAAAATACCACATCCTCTGACTCTCACTTTCTGTCTTCTTCTTCTTTTGACCAACACATTGCCTTAATTATGGTTTTTGGCACTATTACAAATGGAATAGTTTTTCTTTATCACAAATCAATAAAAAATTTATAATTAGTGTATATTAAAAATATAGTTTCTGCTTTTTTTTATTAGTAACAAAGAAAATGATCTGATACACCCTTTAACTTTATCATTTTTGATATGTTCTCGTTATGAAAGTGACTAATAAAATTTTACGTACTAATAATTTAAAAGTATTATTGATACAATTAAATTCCTTATTATAGAATAGTTATAGGTAATTTGTATATCAATAATTGCCAATCAGATGAAAGTGATATATAATAAATTACATTATAAATATAATTAGTTGTATTTAACACATAGAGTGTAACCTAACAGAGTAGGCCAGATGTCTGTTATTGAATAAGAAAGGTGGCAGTCATCTTTAGGGCGGTGATTATTTCATGGAGGCAGTGACACGTGTGTAATGGTTTGGGATCTTGCATGTGTCTCAATAAAAACTAAATTTAATGCACTTGTACTTTGCCTTTAAAATTAATCAAGTATGATCTACATGTTGTAAAAGTAACTATAATTAATGAAGTGAGTACACAAAAATGCCAATTTAAGACTTGTACGCTACCGCTATAAATAATTTGAACAATTTAGTGATGCTGTCCTTTCAATTGAAATGGATTAATGATGAAAAATGAAGTGGAGAAATGGTTACAAAATCCACTTTAAAAACATTTTTTCAACAAATTAAAAGTGAAAAAAATCAAGGACGAACGGGAGTGAGCATGAAATATCGAAAATTAAATTGTCAAATTAAATTGAATTTTTAAATAATTTAATATTTGATAGTTGATATGATATTTAAAAGTAAAATATTAGAATTACGAATCTTGAGTTTGGATTTGACATGAGATATTAGTAGCATTTTATATTTAGTATTTCTCAAATATCGAATTATTTATTCAATGAAATTCATATATCAATAGATCTATTATTCATCAGTATAAGTCCAATAAAAAAGTTAAAGCCTGAACATAAATAACTTAAATACATATATTTTTTAGTTATGCTAATTTATTAGTTGATGACTTCTCTTGCTTGTTGATCTTTTATTATAATAATTAGAGCAATAGTATTAGCTTTGTAATACAATTGGTTACAGATTTAATACAATATTGCTAAATATCGCATTAAAGCAAAGTTTAATCTACTGATTATCAAATTATCAAACTGAAAAAAATAAAAAAATATTGAATATTTATTTTAACTACTTATTACAAATTGCCAAGTTACTGAATCGAAATCAAAATATTTCAATCAAAATATCAAATGTCCACCCTAAAAGAAGAGCTAATTGAAATGGAGAAATGATTTAAATAAAAATTGAAAAATGCTAATGTTTCTTTCGTCCTAATATAAATATTTGGACGTTTAAATTTTAATCATTATTATAAGAATATATAATTAAGGATAGGATAGTTAGTTGAATTAAAGAAAGATAAATGTTGTTCTTCAGTGCATATCAATTTCGATTCTTGTTGCCACAAAGTACTAATTAATGTTGTCCACATCCAAAACTAGTTTCTTATTGTCAAATGATATATTACTAGCCTCAACTACTAATCACAAGTGAAATCAAGTGAAACGACGTACTTATTTTTTTTGTTTCGAAAATAAGTTGTGCACAAATGCTTCAACCATCGAATAAGAGTCAAAATATAAGCTTACGTTGTGTAAATAGAGATTTAGGGTGTGTTTGGTACGAAGGAAAATGTTTTTCATGGAAAAAAGTAGATTTATAACTTATTTTCTCATGTTTGGTTGGTGAGTAGAAAATACTTTTAGAATAATATTTTTAGTTTTTGATTTATGAATGAAAAATATTTTTGAGAAATATCTTTTATTTTTACTAGAGTAAAAAATAATTTTTGAAATTGAAAACATTTTTTTTAAGAAAAGGGAGGCTGGTCGGAGGGTTAGCTGGGTGTTTGTGTGTGTGTGGGGGGGGGGGGGGGAGGTTAGAGGTGAAAAAATAAAACTTTAAAGTTGAAAATATTTTTTTAAAAAATTATTTTTTTTGCGTGGGGTTGTAGGGGTGAAATAACAAAAATCTGAAGGAAAATATTTTTTAGAAATTGATGTTTTTAAAAAAAAAATGTAACTTGAAGTTGGATGAGAGTTTTGGAAAATGTTTTCCTTAACTCTTGAAGGAAAGTCATTTTCCTTAATTTTGAGGAAAATGAGTTCATTTTAAAAAACATTTTCCAAAACTTTGTCCCAATCAAATATGAGAAAATTGAAAACATTTTCCAAAAAATATTTTCCTTTATACCAAACACACCCTTAAAGGTAGAGACATAGGGGTATGGTTGACATTATCTAAGAAAAATTGTAGGAGGAGTATCCCACCCTATTTCAGGTATTTTCGATGCTAATCTTTATCATTCATAGTATGGCTACACATCCATCACAATATGAACATCTCCTCAACATGCATCTCTAGACTTGGGAAATTTTACTAACCAACACTCAGTCTCATATAACAGTGTCAGTTGAAACTCCACTTTGTATAACTTACTTTTTAATCTTTGCAGTAACGATTTATCACACAACACTTTAGAGACAAGTTTACACTTCATTCATGTCGTACCAATTGTTGGATATTAATTACGTTGATTTCTTAGAATAAATAGGTTTTCCTTTTCTTAAAAGGAAAACATATTAGCTAGTTCTTTTGTTGTAGAAAATGTTTAGGTTTATATAAATAGATGTTCGTTATAACTTAATCAACATTCCAATAGTAGCATTCATAGTGTAGTCCTCGGGGCTTTGAAGGTTTTGGTTAAGGAGAAGAGTTTGTGGGATATAAATGATATGTTATCATTTGTGTGAACCTCTTTGAATTTCGAGTAAATGATCGGTTGAGGTTATTTATCTCTATATTTTGTACTCTCATATTTGTATAGTGGATTGTTCATCTCCTTAGTAGAGGTAGGTTGTAGATCTATTTTTTACTCTATTTTTTACTCTCATATTTATGTAGTGGATTACTCGTCTCTTCAATGGAGGTTGGTCGGTAGATCGAATTACGTTAAATCTTTGTGTCTTTTGATATATTTCTCGTTTATCTTCTTTCTCATAGTCTATCAAGGTTACCTTTTCTAGCTTGCGCTTGACATCTAATTATTCTCTATCCTAACATTAATATGGTGTGTGATGTCATTGTCGATGTTCCTGCTCCTCTGAATATTGACCTAAGATACTTGAATCTATTTTTCTTGGGGATATTTTGTGTCACATGTTGCAAATCTGTGTTTAAGACAAAATTACTGATTTGAACAAACTTTGCAGAAAAAAGAAGTAACCATAGATTAAGGAATTAGGAAGAACAGAAGAACATAAATTAATTTACAACAACTAAAATCTGTAAAACATTCCAGAATCTTGAAAAAGACAGAACGGAAAAGATCAGGCCCACCGAATGCATAGTGTCACCTTAAGAAAATTATTCCCCTCTAGTATCCGAGATTTGATTTTTGGCATACCGTTTGTAATTTACATGTATCAAACGGGCATCATAAATCATTTGACTCCAATAAGAAAATAGAAGCAGAATTCTTATTAATATTATCAACAACCATTACATTCAGTTTGAAGAGACTCTCATTGAGGTGACCTTCCCTAAGAACTTCTCATTCTTACTTATTACAGTTTTGTTCACTAACTAGGACACACTAAAATCCGTTTTTAATGAGCAGTGCATCAGAAATTAAATTTATCCTAATAGTAGAGACATGAACAACATTCAAAGTCAACACCTTGTTGAATGTCTACTTTCTAGTTCATGCAATCCTTATTGTTGTTGTGTTCCCATAAATAAATCTTCATCGAACTCAGCAGGAGTGTACGTTGTAAAGGCCTTTTTCGTAGAGCAAATATGTTGAGCGGCACTTGAGTTGAGAAACCACTCATTGAGATTTTCAACTAAGTTGCACTCTGAAATTATTACAAACACTCATAAGACTTATGAACAGCCTTACCACAATTGTAACAGTTGTCCTTGAAATTCTTTGTGTCCCATTCTGACTCAGAGCCTTGAACTTTTTTCTCTTCTTTTCTTTGGTAGGAGCTTCTTCAACAATATTAACCACAATTATTGTCGAACTCTTACGAGACTTTTTTTTGGTGATTTTATTACCTTTTTTTATCCTAAGACGAATCACAAGATCTTTAAGCTTCAATTTCTTACGTTTGTGTTTTAGATAATTCTTGAAGTCGTTCTATGAAGGAGGTAACTTTTCGATCATTGAAGCCACTTGAAAATCTTAATTTACTATTATATTTTCAACAATCAGATGATGTAAAATAAATTGAAGTTCATGCGCTTGTGATCTAACAGTTTTACTATCTACCATTTTATAATCTAAAATCTTGGCAATCACAAACTTTTTCAAGCATGCAACTTCTGTCATATATTTATTCTCAAGTGCATTCCACAATTCTTTCGAATTGTCATTGCACTATAAACATTAATAGGGGTCTGTCTATTTCCATGCCTCAATAATCATGAGTTTTTCTCTGTTTAGCGATTCAGCAGCTGGCATTGGTGTTTCTTCATTGGTAAATTTATGTAGATCAAGAGCGATAAGCTAGAAAAACACCTGTTGCTGCCATCCTTTGATATTCACACCACATCATTTTTCTGATATCTCTACTGGTAGTATAACAGTTTGGGTTGGTATAGCGACAATTATTGTAGCATTGTTTCCATTTCTAATAAACAAAAGTTGATACAGATTTAGTAAGCAATAACTTAAAATTGTAGACTTAAAAGGAGTATAAAATCACGAAGGTTTTTGTCTCCACCAAAAACACATATTTAAAATAAAATACTAATTTCATTAAGATTGTTGTCAAGTACGACAGGAATACTGATTTGATCAAACTTTGCAGAAACACGAAGTAATCAAATTTTGATAAATCAGTAAGAACAGAAGAACAAAAATTAATTCACAAATAACTAAAAACTATAAAACATACCAGAATCTGAAAAAAGACAAAAAGGAAAAGATCAAGCCCCTTATACGTGGAGTGCCCCTTATAGTTTTCGAGGGTTGATTTGGAATATGTTTTTCCACGAGAATGATCTCAATCACCAGCGTATTGATACCCAAAACTCCACTCAACTAACACTAAAGTACAAGTAGAAACTTTTGTGTAGAAGAAGAAGAAATCAGAAAAAGTAGTAAGGAAAAATCTGAAGAATCAATATATAAGGCAAGATGAATTGGTTCGACGGTGGAAAATTCAAATAAAACGAGAAAGAATTTAAATAAAACGGATCTAAGTCGAGTCAGTCAATCAACTAAGTTGTTGAAACGTTTCAGTGATGACAACGCGAGGGAGGACTCTCTTTCAAATCCTTTTAACAATTGATAAGAGTGTTTCTATATTTAAACTCTTCTATTTTTCTTTCCACCACCGATGAGGGACAAATGCCTTTTCACTAAAACATAAGAGGACTTTCAAGTTCTCAACTTTCCAAATTCTTTCTTCCCTCCATTTCCCATTAACTCTTACTACATACCCAACAATCAACATGTCAAGCCTCACTAGGCATCAATCTGGCTCAACTTGAACCCTTCAACCTCGAAAGATTGAGACTACTTTGTGTATTAGAATTAGGACTCTGTACATGAGTATGAGAATGACTCATATTTTAATTAGAACTCTAGTGTATCTAGCCGATTTCTAATCTGTAACATATGTAGGACTAGGGAGGTCAATGCACATACAGTTTCAAACATTGTCTCCTTTAGGACACGACTTTCACCAATTTGGAAAAATATAATCACATATGTTTTTAACATTTGTGCTTAAATCATCAATAAGACATATTTGCAAAGGTGATTAATGTAGATATCTTTTTAATTAGGCTAATGGTAAATAGAATCTCACTACTTTTCCTTATTTATTAGACATAATAAAACTTTACAAAACATAGCAAATTCAAGTCATTACTTGCGTCTTGTCGTTGTCATCTCTAGCTCCTTTGCACCTTTTTTATTTTTACAAGAAAAAATTTTCCCATTTTTTTTTCCTTTTCTATCTTGTTTGAGATGAGATAGGCCTTTTATTATACTATAATAATAATAATTATTGACTGTTACTTTGCAGACATCACTCTTTCACGTATAATGGTAAGTAACAATCTATTATAAAGGCTACTCTTTTGTTTTATAGTAGGGGATCACCAATAATACTCTAGTTTGGATGAAATAACAATGACCTATACTGAAAATAGAGAAAGGAGCCAAAATCATTTAAAAGGATTGAAAGTTGGCACTCAGCATGAAAATTCCATATCTCAATTATTTGAAGTAGCACGAATTATTTTTTAAAAAAGAGGTATATCGACTTTGTTATTTGAACAATATCCTCACAAAGCACAATGAAATATAAAAATTAGGACTATTTAATTAGATTTTAGCTAGTTTTAGACTGAATTTCAATCTTAGCTTGTTAAAGTTCAAATTGTATCAAATATATATAAAAGTTGTATTATAATTACATATTGATTTTGTATGAAGATCATTTTTTGTGTTTACATGTTGTATCAAATTTGTGTGAATATTGTATGTAAGTTAAATAATTTTATACACGAAATTGTGACTGAAATTCTAAGGCTCGAGCGAGATATACATATTTCATATCAATTTTAAACAATTCTCATACATAAAAAAACATGAGCGAAATTCTAAACCTTGAATATGATATATATATTTCATAAATCATCCTGTATGAAAAAATTTTAAGATTGAGAAATTTCCGTATTATACTTTGTAAATTGAAAACTCTTTATGATGTTTTATGAATATGTTTCTCATTATATACCAGTGTTTCTTCCTAAATATAAGGGGTTAAAAAGAACTTGCAAATTGAAATATTGACAAAACATAGCTGCAAAAATCCCAAATACATATTAAAAAATAAATGTAGCAAAAATAAATGAATCATATTAAAAGTAATTAGTAGCTGGTTTCTCTCTAGAAGACAGGTTTTGGAGCCGTTAGTTTTACTTGGTCATTACAAGGGGCTCTTATTAAGTTATGGACCATTTACTATTTTAGTAAAGGTATACTTACTATAAATGGCTTCAAATATGAGTTTTATCTTTGTATTAATGTTATTTGCCTACTTTTGAAAATTAAAGAGGACCTAAGCTTATGCTTTTATGGAAATAATAATTAAAAAAAGCCCACCATTTATTCTCATTATTATGAATAAAATTTACAATTTCCTCTCTTATAAGATCTCCAAATCTTTTCTATAGTAAAAGTCCTTTATATTGATGTAATTACTTACATAAAGAAGTTATTTATACATTCAAAGAATCTAAATTTGCAACGAAAGTACGCTCATTTGGATTTCCATTATTTCCCTCTTGTTCTTTTTCAATTTTCAGCACTTCAAATTATAATGGAAGATATACAAAATTTAGTAGTTATAGTGTTTTTAAACCACATCACCTATTAGTATTACTACTAACAGCATTTTGGCCTAAATTTCCAAAATTCTTTTAGCTTTTCGTAAAAAAAAAAAAAAAAAGATTTTTGGAGACCCTTCATTGAGTATAAACTACACATAATTGAATAAAGTAGTAATGTAATACCTATGGAAAGATGAGATAAAAGCAATGTATCTCCTTTTCTTTTTGTTCAATATCTCGATCGCTAGATATGAAAGTTTATAAACACGAATACATATTAATCAATTTTTTTACATAAGGATATAAACACCGATTGTGCCCTAGTAGATTTGTTTTAGATTATTTGGAAATATTGCCACATCAGACAGATGGTGCCGACGTGGAGTGATCCTACGTGGCAGAAGGGTGCTGTTAAGGTGGCGGCTAAAACGGCGGAGAGAAGGGATTGCCAATAAGGTTTGGTGGGACCACGTGGCAAAACAACAACTTAATACTCTCTCCAAGATATTGAACCTAGTGTGGGCCCCACTCTCCACTCCCACAACTTGCCTCCAAACATCCAACCCACAAAAATATACTACTACCAAAATTAAAATATACTAGAAATAGTCTATTCAAAATATTTATTTCTATATTTAAAAATAATTTATATCATATTATAAAAAAAATCATTGAGTAATTTTCACCTTAATATAATATCTTTGTTTCAATATACTTATCTTTCTCTTTGTTTTCTCAAAACTTTTTAGATCTATTTTTCAAATTATAAGATTAAATGACATTTTGATGATAAAAATAATTTTTTATTATTATCATGTAAAACAAAAATCAGACAAACAAATTGAAATATGACAATATGATATGTAATTTTATAAAATAATTTTTGAATTAAGCATATTTAATAAATATTTTATTATTTTTTGTAGGACCCACGGCAAGGGGGTAGGGGGGCATTGGGTTTGTCCGTTAGTGTGTAGTTACAACTATAAAATAAACCAAACCGTCTCAAATCTCTTCATACACATACCCGCTCTTCATCTCTTTCTCCTCTTTCTATATTCCAATTTCAATTCCAATTCCAATCCCAATTTGTCTTCTCTTCTCTTCTAGTAAAGGAAAGGAAACTCTTCTTCCCTTTGCTTCCTCTTACTTTCAATCAAAATCTTTACTCTTAATTCTCATTCTCATTTTCAGTCCCATTTTCCTTTACATAAAACAGAGTGAAAACAGAAGAAACACACACTGCCTTCAATATTCCACCTCAAATATACTGTAATTTAGGTAAAGATTGAATCTTTTTCCAGTTTCCTCAAATGGGTTGGTCTTAATTTTCGATTTTGTCCAGAGTTTTTTTTTTTTTTTTTTTTGAGTTGAATTTGGACTTATATTATGTGTTTTTGGTTTTGTAGGAGTGACAATGACTCAGCAGAATGTGGTAGTATCTGATCCCAAATCCGGTATTAATCTGACAATACCGGTGAAGGTACCGGTATCGAACTCGTCGGCGTTGTTCACGACGGCAGCTCAGAAGCCACCGCCGGGGCCGGGGAGTTGTATCACTATTTCAAGAAAGACACTTCTTGAAATTAATGGGAATAATAGTGCTAGAATCAATTCTTGGGTTGAATCAATGAGAGCTTCCTCACCTACTCATCATAAGTCCAGTCCTGCTCTTTCAGATGACTTGAATTCTTGGATGGTAAGAAAAAATTTCATGCAGTTTATAGTAAATATTCCACAAAGAATAATGACCACCACATATATGTTGTAATGTTTCTGTGAATAATGGCAAAATTTTGGGACTTTCTTTATGATTTTTTTGTAATTGACTATACGAACAGTACAAAGTATTACTTTTGTGGGATTACACGGGATATGTTGTTATGCAATGACGTAATTGATTGCGCCATTGTGAGCTGATAATTGATGAATTAATGAAACAGGTGCAACATCCATCAGCACTGGATATGTTTGAGCAGATAATCAGTGCTTCAAAGGGAAAACAAATTGTGATGTTTCTAGACTATGATGGCACTCTTTCCCCCATTGTTGAGGATCCTGATCAAGCTTTCATGTCTGATTCTGTAAGTTTTCATCTTTATCAACTCTTGTTTCCTTTAAAGAAAAAACATCTTTATTAATTATTCCCTCCCACTTATTTGCATATATCAGATGAGAGCAACAGTGAGAAAACTTGCTAGATATTTCCCTACTGCAATAGTGAGTGGAAGGTGCAGAGACAAGGTATACTTGTTTTTCTTTTATGACTTTTGTCTATGGTAACCTTTCCATTTTATGAAATTGTAAAACAATTGTTGATTGTATTATTATAGGTATACAACTTTGTACGATTGGCAGAGTTGTACTATGCTGGTAGCCACGGAATGGATATAAAAGGCCCATCAAAAGGTTGCAAATACAAGAAAGTGAGTTTAACTTGTCTTTGCATCTTCAATTATACTATCTATATTGCTCAGACTCTTCAATAATGTGCGTGCGTATCAGATCCTCTAAAAGTAGTGTGTATTTTATGATTGAAATTTTAATTTTCAGGGAGCTCAAGCTGTTCTTTTCCAACCAGCAAGTGAATTTCTCCCTATGATTGATGAGGTTTACAAGGAACTTGTGGATATAACAAAGTCTACAGAAGGAGTTAGAGTTGAAAATAACAAGTTTTGTGCCTCTGTACATTTCCGCTGTGTTGATGAAAAGGTATAATAAACCACTCCAAATATTCTGTTACATAATCATTATTATTATATGGCCCATCAGACAAAGCATGAGTTAAAAAAGCTTAAATTTGTATAGTGAATTATTTTAACTTTTTTGAAAAAAAAAAAAAGAAGAAAAGGATCTGATTTAGGTGGTTGTTGATGTAACAGAAATGGGGTGAACTAGCACAACAAGTAAGATCAGTGCTTAAAGAATACCCAAAGCTTCAATTGACACAAGGAAGAAAAGTATTAGAGATTCGTCCAACTATTAAATGGGACAAGGGCAAAGCTCTCGAATTCTTGCTCGAATCACTTGGTAAGTCCTGTCTATTTCTCTTTATTTATTAGTACTAGCTATTCGGAAAGAGTCTCTCTACCTCCACGAGGTAGTAATTAAGTCGGTTTGTAAACACTTAATCCTCTCCATACTCCACTTGCGAGGATATGTAGTTGTATTATTAGAGTCAGAGACAAATAAATTATTGAAATATTAAAAGAGAAAACAATTGGTTTGATGCTAACTTTGATAACGAGACCTCTCTTCAACAGGATATGCTAACTGCACTGATGTCTTTCCTGTATATATTGGTGATGATCGAACCGATGAAGATGCTTTCAAGGTATCCTATGTTTCTTGAATATTTTTTAATGTTTTTGTTTTGTTGCGTTTTATGCTTACAAGATCTTAAGTTTTCTATAGTTACTAATCCTACATTTAATCTTTGTTTATGTAGGTCCTAAGAGAAAGAGATCAAGGTTTTGGCATTCTTGTGTCCAAAACACCAAAAGACACACATGCATCTTATTCTTTGCAAGAACCATCTGAGGTGAGTTAAATTGTGCTTCTGGGAGTAAATATTTACGGGACATAGCTCATAGTTTGAATTTGTTACTTAATAATTGTCTTTATTACAGGTTATGGTGTTTCTACGACGTTTGGTAGAGTGGAAAAAGTTGTCATTAAGAAGACAATTTAGAATTCGAAGACAAATTGAGGAGATGAAAGCATCTCTAAGGAACTAAGGATTTGTCCAAAGTGAATATGGACTTAATGATGCATATAATGTATTTTCCTTTTATCAAAAATATATATATATATATATAACAAAGAAGTTTTAAGAAAGAAAAGGTAGAAAAGCTTCTTTTTTTTATCCTTTTCTCTTTGGCTTTAAGGCCTTGTACATCTTTGTAACTAGCTCTGTACAAGGGTGGGTACATTGTAATTTTCCAGTATTACCTAAATGCATATATTGGAACTTCTCTCTCCATCTCTCTATAATAAATTAAATATATGACTACTCTTTATAAATATTCACATTTATTTGTTATATACTATACATTATTTTAATGGCGTATAACCGGCTTCTTCACATGCTCCTTTAAGGATGGAATTTACTGCAAAAGTTGTCTCCATCGTTCAGTAAGATTCTACTCAAATGTGTTGCATATATATCTACTTGTATTTGAGCAATTTAACATCTTTTTATTATTATTTTTGCCTATAACACAAAACTTGCTACCAAGCAACAAACAAAGCTCTACGTTGAAGCAACGAGGTTCATATGATACCCCTTACTTAAACATGTAGGCTATTATGAAAGTTAACAATAAAATGCATGATAAATACAACAATTCAATCTGCTTGACTTTTGAAATACAAATGTATATATGTACTTTTATAAAAGGCCGAATTCATAAATAGATCCCTAAACTTGTGGGGTTTTTCCCTCAGTTATTTCAACTATGTCATTTTCCTATTGAATCATTGAACTATCCATAATTTGTTCCTTTTAAACATTGTTGACTGATTTTGATCGACTTTTCTATTGTAAATGCCTTCAATTGTGTCCGTATTGTAATGATTTTGATTGAAGGAATGAAGACAAATTGTGTGTTGGTCTTATTTGTTTTCTAATGTGTTCAAATGATTTGAAGTAAAACACAATTATTCTCGAATATTTTCATAAGCAATTGAATCAATGAGTTCTGGAACAACATATGTACGCTCTCTATCAATACCTTCACAAAATCTGATTCAAATCAACGGTATTTAAATAGAACAAATTATGGATGGTTCAATGATTCAATAGGAAAATAGCATAGTTGAGATACAAAAGGAGAAAATACCAACAAGTTTAGTGATCTGTTTATATATTTGACATTTATAAAAGTTGATGAATTTGACTCATAAGAATCACCGGTTGTGACTTTATCTTTGACTTTTTATTGAAAAAAATGAAATACTGTGTTATAGGCAAACATTTATGCCCTCGACTTATGCGGGGACCATTCCTTATACATGTTATTCTTGCAAATTCATCCCTCTTAATGGGCCTGCAAATTTAATCCCACAAGTTATGTATTTGACCAGCCTATCTACTTTTATAATAAAATAAAAAAAGAAAAATTATATTTTTATATATGTTATACGATAAATATTTAGTGGCGATTATTTGATGAATGATTATAGTCTATAGAACGTAATTCTGTAAATTCAAATTAGTTACACCAGTTCTTGTAGATATGGAATGATTAATGATAGAGTAGTATTTCCCAAAAACATAGTAAAAGAGGATTCCATTAAAACTTTGCATCTGTTGTGGCCCTAATGATAAGTAAGCCTCTCACCATCGATCGATATGTTAAGAATTCGAGTCGTGGAAATATTACAGATCCTCTTGGGATAGGAGTGGGGAAAAGAAGAATAAAAGAAGCTGTGGTCCTCCTGGAGGAACAAAAGTTTGTTATCACTCACCTAAGAAAGGACCTATCTTATATATATATATATATTCATTTGTTTTTATATATTCAAGATTCTGTTTAATATATAATCCTATTTTACGCTTTGTTTATGATTAATGCAAATTCTTCATGTGCATTGTCTATATAGCTAGTTCTAATAATAAAGTTGTTAAAATGTCTATCATCTCATACATATTTTCACATATATAATTAATTAATAAAATGTATACAATATAGTATATATTAACTAATGACACATCATTATCAATATAATGGCGTTTACCTGCTGCAAAATTATGCACAAAATTAGCTTTTTGCCTGCAATTAGGTTGGCCAAAGAGGGATTTATTGCAAACATAATTATTACACAATACTTGTACCTGTTTTCTTTTTTTATACTTTTTCTCTATAAACTCTTTTGAAGCACGTATAATTTGTTTGTTTGACTTGTCTAGTAGTTAGTAGAACGACTGAATACTCTAAAAATAGGCAACTGAAAATAACAGCCTTATAGTATATATATATAATATCTAAAATAGTTGGTTGGCCAAATTTAGGGGGACTTTACTTGTTTGACTTCACTACATAAAGACTTTTTGTTTTTCCTCCCATAGCAAAGCACCTAGAAGATAGTATATATATAAATAAGTATAAAAAATATATATTGTGTTTTATTAAGGAATTTAATCTCTTCACAATAACCTATGATTTAGATTAATTCATCTTAGCATATAGATTAAACTTTATTAAAATTTCATTTTTCTCAATTTCTCTATTCACATTGCACACGTTAATGTAAACCCCAACATTGCCTTTTTCCATTAACAAACTTTACAATTTAAACGAAGTTAAAAGTCTAATTATAGGGAAGAGAAAATAGTATATATTCTAATGGTCCTCATTCTAGCTAGTACAATAGGAAAGCAATAAAATTGACATTTTCTTTATTTATATATACAGATGCTTGAAATTGTGACTAGTTATGAATGTTGGACAAAATATCATAGCCCTGATATATGATTGGTCATATAAAGAAACTCAGGTGCATGGATGGACCCATAAAATGAACAATTGGAAAAATAAAATTATATCTCTATCTTTATTCTTTCTCTAATACTTTGTGACCCATGCTGAGTCAAAAGGATAGGCAGTGAACATAGATATTCAATTTTGAAATGATGGGGTTTTCTTTGCATGTCTTCCATCAAAGCATGTTTTGTTTTTAGTTAAAATCTTTTGGATATTTTGTTTTTTATTTTGTTTCTAGTACCTACATTAAAGTCTTATTAATTCGAATTGATTAATTCGAATTTATGATGTGAACGACCCTATTCATGCAGCAGAAGTGGTCAAATTAATCTGAAACATTCGATTAAAGGAGAAGCAATCATATCTATTGTACCATATTGATCCGTGGTAGATAAAATCTTCTTATATCGTTGATTAAAATAGAGATATCATATCATCAAGTTATCAACCTTTCCAGCTCTATTACATCTGTGATTGAAGTTAGACTTCACAAAATCCAAATTTGAGATACTCTATACACATCAACTAAAGAATAACTTTATATACTATATATATCGTTTTATTCATGGGAACATTGACTAGACCTTAGAGCACACACCACGTAAATGACAATTGTCGACATAAAAATTCACATTTTCTTCTCATTTTGTATAGAAGTATTAGGACAGTTATAAACTTTTTTAATTGGTAGCGTACTCTTATAATTGAACAATTATATGCAACTTATTAAAACTGCTATATATTCATATAATAATTGAGATATACTGTTACCGAATGTAGTGGTGATTATTGTCTGGTGGAAATTAAAGAAGGAAATAGGTAAATGGATAAGTCAAAGATTTAATAAACATTTTATTTAGATTTACGCAAATAGGAAAATTAAAGCATTAAGATTAGATATCTTCAAATATTACTTCTTTTAGAACGACAATATACATAATTATCTACCTAGAAATATTCTGATTGCAACATATAATGAGTTTAGTAAAATATCTAGCTTTATCAAAGGTCATTAAGATTTGAAGAATCTCCTTGTTTTAGTTACTCCATTGACTAAATAATGGAATAGTAAACTTGTTGACATTAGTAGCAATGTATGAGAGTTCAAATGAGGGACGGGATTCTGGAAATCGAACTCAGATATTCAATCAACTGAATTGTTACTATTCCTTTCACAATAAATTGTATATAATTAGATTTCAAAATTAGTAATTCACAAAAAAAATCATTAATGAAATTGTCTCAAATTTCTAAGTGCCTCCTTTTTTGCATACCTTAGATCACCAAAACCCCTTTTGTGAAGACATCAAATTAAAAAGAGAGTTCTAACTAATGCAGCACTTATCTAAGGACCTTTTTTTCTAATAGAATAAAGAATAAAGATGGAGTGACCCAACACTCCATAGCTAGCTAGCACACAACATGACACATATTTTATTTTATATATGATTAATCAATTGTCCTTTAGTGTGGAAAATTATGTGTAGCCATGTGGGATTAGAAAGATATTTTACATACCCAAAAAAGTTGTAACCATGTTGTTGAAACAAGAAACATGTTCTAACTAGTCTAGCATATATTGGAGGGTAATTGAAATGGATAATTATATTACTCCAAAGAGCAAAAAAAAGGCCAAAGCAAAAGAAGAAGGAATATTAGTGAGTGGAGGCTTAAAAATGGAAACATAGCCATTGCATGCAGACACAATAAGAAATGTACCCATTGGATATCAAGATATGAAGATCATATATACTATGGTTTATTTTTGTTACTTCTCCTTGGGAAATAATTAAGTCATGTAGATTTAATACCTTGTTGTTGTTTTTTCTTGATTAGGTTAGTGAAAGGGAAACCCACCACACAAAGGGGTGTAGGGAATCTAAATATGGTTGAATGAGGAGTTGGAATCCACTAAAAAGGAAGTAGTCTTTTTGGGGGGGTTTTTGATGTGAGGGGAACACATGGATTGTAGAATGGGGACACTAACATGCCTCCAAAGTTTATTGACAACCTAGGTTCTTTCGGACGTGGAAAGATGGAGTCCACTTGATACTTCCTTCACTTTCCCCCCAATCACTAGTATTGACACATTCCTAAGCCTTCAATTATTGGTGAAAGGTGGCATGCTCTACCACCAAGCTACTACCTACTTCTCCATTCTTCATTTTAACTAATTCATCTATTGAAGAGAAACTTGGAGTAACGATAAAGTTTGAGTATGTTGTTTTTATCACAATTCATTAGATTGCGATCTTTTTTCTAATTTAATTAAGTGATCACGAATGACGTTATGAACTTCTTTCAATAATGATAGTTGTGAGACTCGAAAACATGACCTGTCAAACTCGAATGAAGGACTTCGATTGTTTATTTTGAGTCTATATTGAAATATGTGACGATTTCATCTAAATTACCTTATTATATTCTCAATATACATTACACTTATTTGAAGTGTATTCCTTTTTTAAATCTTATGTACATATGGAATACTTTATGTATGAAACTTCTTTTTTATCCTCTCCTACTACCTGTCTTACCACTACAAATTCATTGAAAATATGACACATCAGATCCAAAATTCTAGTCTATTAGTGATGAATTAGTTAATCATTTTCAATATAATATGTACCATTTCGATACCATATTTTGGTAAACTATTCCCTAATGAACGCAAAATCTTCAAAAACATAGTACATATATAAGTTTATTTCGTAATGATTCCACACTAAGTATGTGAAAAGAAATAATATAATGTGTTATATGATCACAACAATTTCTTTTTATATGTTAATCCAATGGTGGAACCAATAATAGAACATTCGTGGTAGTACTGTAGAAAATTCTACAAACCTCCAATCCTACCACCTTTTTCTACAATGAACATATAGTTTTTTTGTTTTTTTTATGATTCTTCAAATTTGAACCATAGATTGTGCAAGACTTGCTAGATTAACGATATTCACTAGGCAAGAATCATTCTGGTCCCTGATCAAGACGTGAGTCTTGGGACATATTCTACGAGTTTAACTTGTTGAAAAGCATATAATTAAATAAACGGAATTTTCACGTGCTTAGCTAATGAAAAAATATCAAACTAGGTCATCACGAATGGGGCATGTTGGAGACACAATTAAATGATAAGTAAAAATGTGCTTTCTTTAACAACGCAACTTAATATTTTAGTTGAGATATTCAACGCAACTTAATATTTTAGTTGAGATATTCACACGCTTTAATACCACTAACTTTTGTGTTGAAGAGTCCCACGTCGGATGAAAAGGAGATGGATAGTCTCCTTATATGATCTTAGACAATCCTCCCCTCCATCACGAGCTAGTTCTTTTAGTTGAGTAAACCTGAAATCCATTTCTTTATATCGTATCTGATTATATATATGTATATATGGTTCATCTCAACTATTGTTTACCGATGTTGGATCTCCGTATTAAATAGCCTCTGGTTTAGAATGTCCAACCTTAGGCACGAGGTGGTGCATGTGTTGAATAGTGCCACATCCAGACGATCAAAAAGACGTAGGTGGTCTCTTTATATAATCTTAGACAATTCTTTTGTTATGAATCCAAAATCTATTTATTTATATGTTCAATCCATTAATTTGATTATTGTTATCTCAACTAAACATGAAACAAGTCTTGTTCCCGACCAGTAGAGCAAACTTGGTTAATTAAGGCAAATATATATATAAATGGAAATGAGATTCTAGTGTTTGTGGAAGGGGTTAAAGATAAGATGAGTAAGTGAGTAGGTGAAGGTAAATGTCAGAGAATGGTCCTAAAAACTTCCTACGTGTCTAAAATATGTAAACAAGAATATATAATGTCTTGGGAACCGGTCCCCGCCTTGAGGGTCGAGCCATTTCCCCCAAGGAAGAAGGAGCATTTGTCCACTCAATTGCTTGCCTTAAATGCATACAATTGAAACATACAAATTTGCTGTTTGTCTGCTCATTTGCAGAACAATTTGCCGTTAAATATTATGTACACTAGTAGTATAGTGGGGTTTTTTTTTGTTTTATTTTTTTGTTGTTTTGCACATGTAAAGAGACTGAGTATGCATGTGACCCAGATGCCATACTTCTGGGGAGCAAATGAAGATGAGTATTGTGTAAATGGATCATTGGTCTATCTGACAACACACTCTATCAAACAAACACACAACAATATTTACTATATATTTTGTTTACAAATAGCAAAACAATTTCTGATTATGGGTCTTTTTGACTACTTATAAAAAGGATATTCCTTTTACTTTATCTTTGGTAATAATGCATATTACTATTCTCTCAATCGCAAGGTTCACATTTCATAAGCTAGTGTGGTTGGAAATTATTATGACGCTCGCTGGATAAAATTAGTTAAGAAAATAAATTAATATTTTTGCTATTAGTTATAATTTTTGACATCACTGCAACCAAAAAAAGTTAATAGTAATTAATATACATATTAATAAAGAGTATTAAAAGTATTTATCATTTTTAGAAATTAATTACTGCTAAATATCTTTTTCAATATAATCATGATGATAAACATTTGATCCTAAATATTTCATTTCCTACGCCAAATGGTAGGTGAGATTTGGTCTTGCACACTTAGAGCTGTAATTAGTATTTATAATTTTCTGTTACAATAATGCATCCTTTAACTAGAGAAGAAATATCTAAGATTATAAACGTGTTGTATATAGTCTGACATTCACACTTTATACAATTATCCAACTAGTTTTTCTTGTACACACATGAATTTTAGTAATTGAAAATGTAGATTCCTTTCAGGACCTTTAATTCGATTAGATTAATTTTGTTTTATCACTTAATTAATATGTATAAATAAATTATTCAAAATAAACTTTATCTCAGTAGAGATGCCAAGCAGGACATATGCACATAATTTTTATAAAGGACATATGCACGAGGTGATTTGCAATTTGCCCTAATTTATGTTCTAACAACCCATTATTGTAATTTGTGACTATAAAGCCAATTCAGATTAGTTTTAGCTTTAGTAAACAAATCACAACTAGAAGCGCATGCAGTCAATGTGGTTATTAAAAAAATATTTTCAAAACATTAAAAATGTAAAACAGAGAATAATGTTGGCTGATAACTAACTTCAATATTAAAGAAAGCCTGTAGCCTCCCTGGAAGGTTAGTCAAAGAGGAGTCTGTTTGTTTTATCGTAAAGTCCATAAGAAGTTTAACGAAAAGATTTTCCTTTGTATCGAACATATCCTAAATGAAAATCATGATTTTATCGCATTTTAGTTAATTATACTTCACTATCATATATACTATTATTACTTATACTTTCAAAATATTTACATATTTTATCACTAATTAAGAGTTCTATACCATATATTGAGGATGATACACTTAGATACATGAATTGTTGCTACCAAATACACTAAAATAGAGAGAGAGGCGAGCGAGATAGGAAGGGAGGCAAACAAGATTCCATACGAATCACACTAGATACATATTCTGTATGTATCTAGTATGATTTGCTAGGAGAGTGGTAAGCGAGATTTGTTATGTATCTCAGATACATGTTAATCTACTTGTATATATTATATCTAAAACAAATTCCACCTAATTTTGACCTCATGTATCCCGAGATATATGTATCTGAATGTATGTAGATGCACCAAAATCTGATAAAATACGTAATATTACAAACTAGAGTGTATCTAAACAATTTGTTAGTTTCTAAATTGATGTAATTTGTTTAAGTTTCCCTTATATTTTCCTATTTATACAATTAGGATTGCATTAAAAGAAGCATCTAGGAACGCTAAACATGTGCAATCGTGCTTAAAGGCAAATATTACGCCCTCCTTTTCCATTGTTGCATTATTAATGAACTTGCTAATTATAATTAAACAACATCCACTCGACCCTAGACTAAATTAAAAATATATGAGGCTCCCTTAAAGTATTTATATTTTTTTGCTTGATACGACGTTAACTTACCGTAACTGAGGATTACTTTTTGCACTTTTTAACCAACTAGCTTTTATATTAATGATTGATCAACTAATGTGATCATTCTCAAACTCGTTTTCTTATTAGTCTAATCGTCTTTAATTTATAGACGTGACAAGTTTTGGTTAGTGCACTAAGCAACTTGATTAGTATTTAATTTGGAAAAGGTTCCATATGTTTGGTATAATAGCAATATTATATATATATGTAACACACGTATGATCAATTTAACCTAGACTTGACTTTATAGTGATGTTTTGATTTTTTTTGGCAACTTCATCTATATTGACCCGTTTGTATCTTTATCTTGTTACTTATTTTCAAAGAGCGGAGAAACATGAGAGGGACTGAACCTTACCTCCACAAGATTGATTCTAGTCAATCTCTCCCATCGAGCACATGTAAAGCACAGTCAAATTGTTCACGCAATAAAAAAATTAAACGTCAGAAGAATCATGAGTTTTCACATGAAGAGATAAATATTTTTCATCTTTTAAAGAAAAAATGTGAGTTGCGAATAGTAAATCATTGTGTAACTATTACAAACCGTGCGGTACGACAATTATTTTCCTTGTCTTAATAAGATATATTAGTGCATCAAGAATTGAGAACAAGATTCCCAAAAAAATCTTCTCTTCAAATTAGTTTTAGTTTTTAAATCAAAATTTGTTTATGTGTGCTAATATTTGAATAGAAACATGTAACTTAGTCCTTTAATTGTATATTTAGTGGTAGTTTTTGAGTTTGATATTTAACTTTTTTTTTTTGGTTCTTTGCATGATATCCTTCATTTGAGTCCAATGGAATCTCCCTTCTGCGTTTTCGTTGGGCTAAGCCCAACTATCTTTTAGTCAGCCGCAACCAAGTACAAAAAGGACGGATATATAAGAAAAGATACTAATATACCAAGTCCAAGAAGGACTAATATAAGAAAAGGAAGTTGATATACAAGTTTAAGGAAGCTGATATACAGATCCAACAAGCAAACAAATGGGCCAAAAGACCATAAAATTCCTTTAAGATAAGTCATCTTCCTAAATATGGTTGTTTGTGCCTTAACACAAATTACATTAGACTTTCTTCTAGTCGTGTGGTTTATTGTGAAAAATCAAAAATTGGATTTATCTCTCACATTATTTAGTTTTACTTTTTTCTAAAAATCAAGCAAGACAATTTGTACCAAGTTATGTTTAAAGTTAGTTTCTACTAAATTACTTCATTTTAAAATAAATTATTCTATAAGTTATCAGATAATTGTATTAGTTAAATCGATCGTAATCAGATGTATATGGACGTATTTAAGTGCGTAAGATCTTCATAAAATATCATTTGAACCCATATCTAGATCATTGAAATTTTAAAAGATTATTTAATGGGAAAATTACCTATTCAAGAAAATATATATTACTTTATTATTGGTTATAGCTATAGTTTCTGAAAATTACAGCTCGTCTCTAACATTAAGTTACAATTACAAAGCGCCACTTTTCAGTTTTGTATAAATGTGTACGCTATCTCTCTTCCTATATATAAGCAAATCTTCATATTTTCTTACCTTATTTTCTCCCTTTGATCCCCCAAAACAAACTGATTTCAAACTTTAAAATTTTCATTCGTTCTTTCTCAAATCCTGCTACGAGATTTTTAGGATTACGATTATGCGATTTTACTTTCTTCCTTCTTTTCTTAAAATTTTGTATGTTATAATTTGTATGAACTTTGAAAGTTCGGATCTACATCTGTACTCATTTTTTGTATAAATGCATTTCGTATATATGCTTTTTCTAATTGTATATTTCTAATGTTTATGTTTGTATATATTATAACGAATTGTCTAGTATTATTATGATTATACAATTTTATAATTTATATTATATCGGAAAGGAAATCCCATTTTAGGTATTCGAATTGTATCTTATATATTTTTTGTTCTTGTTTTGGAACTTCTTTCTCAGTTGTATTTGAAATTGTATGATGTTATTCCAACTGTATATTTATGATTTTTTGTGTTTTGTATAAATTATATTGACTTGTTTTGGTTATACGATTTCAGAATGTACATTACTTAGGAAAATAAGGTTGATTTCATGTATGGGCCCTTTTATGTATCCAAATTATATATTTGCAAATATTTTTGGAATTTTTGTTAGTGTATCAAATTTGTATAAATTCATAATTGTATTCTGTAATTCAAATTGTATGATTTCTACATTTGTTGTCATTGTATTTCAGATTGTATCTTATATAATTTATTAGGAAGTACAATTTATTATCAAACAAATTTCAATGGTGGTAGACCAAGTATACATTAATAAAGCTACATTATTTCAAAGTAGTTTGTATAACAAAGTGTGATTACTGGGTTGGTGCTATGAAGGAGTTGTGTTGTATTTGATATGAAGTCTAACGATTTAACATTCTGCAAATAACGATATTGTATACCTTTTCTCAACCGAGATTATTGTCATTACCTTAAAAAAAATTGAATTCAATTTTGTATACAACTTTGAAAAGAAGTGAATTATACAAAAGATCATTCCTATAGCTACGATCAGTAATTATTAAAACTGTAGTTAAAGGAGAATAATTACTTACTTATGAAAGCTATTTTTGTTACTTGCGCTTATTCAATTGAATTGTTTAAAATAATAAAAGGTATTCTTAATTTACGTTAAAATAAGTGTAGACTATGTTTTAAGTATTTTTGAAAAAGTTGTAAATGTATGTTGAGACATTTCAAAGATTTTCCAAAAAGGTCAAACTCACGACTAGAGCCGTCAGAATGGCTTAGCTCATGGGATTGGTCTAACCCAATCCGTTATTAGACTAGGATTGAAATAGGATTTTTTAAATTTATTTAAAATCATGGCTTATAAGTCCAGGTCAAATAAGCTCTTTCCCCTTGAGGCTTGATCGGGACCGGACTTGGGACAACTCATAGGCCGTTACTATTTATTTAAGAGTAACTTACAAAAAATTCACGAGCGTATGGTCTAATTGCTTAAATACACGCTATGTTGTACTAGTATGACTATTACTAGACTTTAGATAGTACGATTCTTACAAGATTTTGGTGTGTCAAATTATATGTATCGCAGGATACATATAGGGATTCAAAATTATGTGTAATTTGTTCTAGATACACTTTGTCTAAGTTCATTCGCATGTATCAAGGATACATTGACAAATCACGCGTTCTCGCCTCCCTCCCATCTCGCCACTTCCTTATCTTGGTCACATATCAGGAATGCATCGCACAGGATACATGTATGTCACGTATCTAGTATCCTAGATGCAGGTTGATCACACTAGATTTTTTGCTAGTGTTATTGAAACAATACTACTGTTTGTCATATTTGTTTAAAATATTCTCATTTTCTTGATGTCATAGAATTTTCAGTTTAAAAGAAGAAAAAAAAGACAAAACGGGCTAGCCCACTCCAGGTGCGGTCCTTATAAGGTTAGGTTGTGTTGAGCATTTTGAGGCCCTTATAAATGATGGATCAATCCGCTCTAGCCCATCAAATATTTGGCTTGCGAGACTTGAACCGGGTTGAGCTAGGCTAATACTCTTTTACAACTCTACTCATGACACAAAAAATGTCATTTGTTTAGAATGTTTTATTTAATAATTATATATTTTACCTTATTACTACACAATAAAATCTTCCTCGAATTGTTGAATTGAATACAAAAACAAAATAGATCCAAATAGACGTGACTCATATAACGCATTGAAATATTTTATTTTGTTTATGATAATTTTGTTTCTGTTAGATCCATGAACTCATACTACTTTTTTTTTATTATATCATTTTATTAGTAATAACAAATCGGGGAGCGAAGAAAGTTGAATATCTGAGATGCTATCATCAATTTCTCATTCTTCAGAATTTCACCTACAAAAGGGTGAGCATAAATTTCTTTTGAAATGATTCTTTCATTTTACAAATATAAAAAATATTTAAAAAAATAATATGAAATGAGTTTTATCTTACCATCGCAATTGAAGAGTAACTAATAGGATGATTGATTTGATTAACTCTTCTTTTCAAGAGTTGGTCATTGTACTGAAAAATGAAATTAACTAACATGAATTACAAAAATAAATTGTCATAAAAGCTTCATAGATTGATGTTGTGGCACTAGTATTATTTGAGTTATTTTGGCTTATTGGGGCATACTGATATGGGTGGACATGGTATGGTACGATATGGTATTTCAAAGTTTTAATATCATAATTTTGATATTTAATTTTTAAAACATTATATCATTATCATACCAATTTAATTTAGTATGATTCAATATTTCGAAGTTCATTTTCGATATTTTACGATATGGTAAAACGGTAACCACAATTCGTAAAATATCTAGTAATATATATAATTGTATAGTAGATTATTTAGACTTCGAAAAATAAAAAAAAATATCTCAGTTGTGTCATATAAACACATTACACATGTACAACTATATATTCAAAATAAAGTACAAACAATTCCTCTTGTTAATCAATTAAATTTCAATTAAAATAGAATAGTCAAAGTTTTAACCTCTAAACATTTACTTTATACCAATACTAGGTTATATATTTATTAGTATTTTAATTATATATATGATATTTGTTATATTCTAAATACCAAAAAAATTAAAATGTATACCATATACTATATCAAATACTATAATATCAAAAATTATGGTATCAAAAAATTTGGTATGTTATAATAAGTGCGGTAATTTTCTTTTTAAAGTAGAGTTTCATATTGATAATATGTTTTGAAACGATATATCAAAAAGATTGAATATTGTTGACAAAGGTAAAGAGAATGGCGAAAGAAAATTATTTTTCTTGAGAGATGAAATGCGATGAATTAATGAGAATCGAATAGGAGAAAATTAAATTGATCTTACATATAAAATTTATTTATTACATAATATCAAATATATAGGTCCAACCTAATATTTACTTTCAACAGTTATTAGTAGAGATGGAAAATGGATGGGTTGGACTAAATTCGGGTCAATCAAGATGACCTGTGTTAATAAATGAGCTATTCATCCACTCCAAAGTTATTTGGGATGAAATGTATTGGGATTATTCGTGTTATAATGCGGTGTCACAATCCGAGCCTACACTCTTGACGTAGCCAACACTCAAGAATTGTTATTGATCTTGATCCTCATGCATCCCTTTTCCTAGTTGATTACTTAGCGGGAGACTTACCTAAGCGATAATAGGCTAAAAAACCAAATTTAAAACATTTGAACTCAAAGTAAATACTCAATCAAACTATCTTTAAAATACTCAACGACATAAGTATAATACTTCGGAAAACATCTCAAGGAAAAGTAAATATTGAGAGATTCTTCAACCCTGTCTATCTATGAAGCCTCTATTATTCAAGATGGATGTTGGTACCATACCCACGCATCTCAATACAACTGAAAAGAAAATAAATGTGAAGTATCCCGAAATGCAAGGAGGCTTACCCAAGGTATCTGAAGTGTAATGTGATCTTCACGAAACGCATATCGATGATCCTGAATACCTATATATGCATCATAAAAAGATGCAGTTCGAATGACATTAATACATTGTATGTATGAGTATGTAATATAGCCAAAGAAATAACTTAATGGAACGACTGCAAGAGATAAAATATACTCAAGCTGAATGTAAAGAAATAAAGGAATTAAATCATTTAAAACTTTACAAAACACTTACTTATCTCTGTACTCAGTATAACAATTGTTATATGAGAATACACTTTAACTATATTGGATGATTTTCAAACTAACAACCATCACTATGAGCTACATAATGATACAACATATTTTCCACACTTTTAGAATGGTCCTATATCGTATCGGGATATAGAAATCTCAATTGAGTGGATCAACTAAGCTCTGCCCGAAGGCACTAAAGATTCATCTAAAAAATATTGTACCCATGTGGGCAAGACATGGTTTATAGGTGTTGTGAGTTGTCTGAACTCTATCTTATATCGGTGCTTAATACTAATCCCAATAATATATACTCTTTCTCAAATGTATAAAAATAATACGTTTTCTCTAGTTTGGGATAATTGTTCGAACTATCCTCTTAAAAGAGGTAACTGCTCTGAAATATTTCTGAAACTTATTGCTCATTTAGAAAACAAGGTTTCTCTTTGTTCAATATAAACGTACATTTTTGGTTGAGGTAATTACTCAAAAAGGGTTTCATTAAGAGGTAACTGCTCAGTACTCAATCTTTCTGAAAACTTCTTTAATTTTTCTCAAAAATATATTCTCTTTCTTTATCTAAAAATGAAACATTTGGGAAATACTTAGTTCCTTTTTACTCTTATTTAAATCTTGGTAAGCTCTTTCTCAAACTCCACTTTACTTTTTCAAAACTCAGTTTAATCAATTGTGTTTTCTTTAAAAGATTCTATAAGAACTCAATGAATACTCAATAGAAATAGGACTCATGCTGAAAAATAAATATGAACAATCAATTCAAGAATCTTAATACAAGACATAGCAATTCAATAATTAGGAAATAATTTTATAATAAGTAACTGACGAACTCATAACTCAATATCAACTCATCTCAAGAAAACTCAAATCTAAGGGTATAACCTCATATTATTCGTTTACTGATTTGAAAGTAGATGTCGAGCGTGAGGACAAACTATGCCAACACTATGATAGCCTTACATACATGAAAGAATAATGTTCTTGGAGAAATCGACGAAGCTCGAAGAATGCTCAAACCCCTGGTTTTTTCCCCTTGGAACCTTTTTCTAGTGACTTGAAGTGTTACTGAACATATAATAAATTGATTTAACACTTTCTAAGCCCTTAACTAGGTAAAACGTCATTTTTTAGACTTAGAATATGGATTAAAATAGCGTAGTTTAAATATCAAACGCATAGGTGAAAGATCACAATGACTGCAACTTTAAAAATGGATAGATCGCCCTTGAAGTGAGGTTTCACAGACCATTTAAGGCTCTTTGGTCCATAAAACTCTTCATGGGCCATATAGTCATCTGTGAACAATTAGTCTGTTCGACAGAGCTTCACTAAAAATTGCATAACATTATACTTTGAACTCAGATGAGACATATTTGGTGGCTTGTGGAAAGGTGACTCAGATAACTTTGATTTGATAGGTCCTGTTCACCTAATTCATTATGTGTTGAGGCATATGATTGTTTGAAGTATATCCAAAACTTAAAGGTTGATGGGTGACTTCTACGAACTCCTAACATACCATACAAGGCACCACGGGCTGTCTAGGATCCCCTCCAGGTGACCCCACCTTGGAAGCCCTGGATGGTTGATCACCTTGACCTAAACGTGTCATGGACCCCAATACGGTCCATATAGGGAGTCGTGAAGGGTACATGATCCATTTTGGGTGTGTGGACTTGCCCGTCAACCCTCTTTAGCAATTCTCAAAGTTTGAGGTGTTACGCGAATAGTTAAAATTTAAAAAGTGAGTCATGATATGTTATTGAATAATTCATGTCTTTGCTTATAAATTTTTGGGGTGTTACATGTAGGTCACAACTCAATTTACTCAATTCATACTTTGTCTTAGTTGTCCAATCAACCCAAATTTTAACAAGTTATAATTTCATGAGCTAATTTTGTATTCTCATTTGACTATTGGTCAATTCTAATACTACTTTTATCCTTATTTACTAGTCAATTTTTGACTTTTCATGAGCTAATTGTGTTTTCATTTGACTGTTGGTTAAGTCTAATATTCCCTCAATCTTTATTTACTAGTCAACTTTTGACTTGACACAGTAATTAGTAAAATAATAATTGACATAGTGAGTTTATCATTTTACCCTTATTAACTAATAAGGTCTCAAACTATATTTACTCAATACATTTTTCAAAGACATTAATTCATTGTTAATAATTGAAAGTGTAATAGAAAAAAAAACGTTCTTCCTCGATTTGTCAAAAAAAAAAATTAAGAAGAAGAGAAATCAAATTAAAAAATGTTTCACAAGTAAATATATAGAAGGAGGACTAAGTATTACAATATGAGAACTTGTCATTATTTTCAATTACATAAATGAGAAAAATTTCCTTAAATTGCAATTGAAAAAAAATAATTATATTTAAGAAGTTCCTCTTAACTGGAAATAATGATTAAAAGAAAAACTAATGAAATGCATAACTATTATTTATCTCTACACACATTTGAAATGCAATAAATTATACTGTTAGATTGAATTCAAACAACAACAAAAAACTAATATTGCTAGTTATCCTCTGAATTCATTGGACACTTTCCAAAAAAAAAAAAAATCAATGGAAGTCTACAAACTATTTTTATGAATCTAGTTTTAAACAGAATATCTCTTAATCCATTAAATAAAATTAATTTTATCTAGTTTAAACTTTTCGGGGGATGAAGTAAATGTTATTATGTATTGTTTCAAATGCTGAAAGAAACTCTCATCTATTGATGCATGAGTTATTTATACAATACGAAATTCGTATTACTAATTCATAGGATTACTGTTAAAGAATGAAAAAAGTCCCACATCGGTGATTAATGAAATAGGTGGACTCCTTATAAGGCTTGGGCAATCCTTCTTTTGAGCTAGCTTTTGGGGTGTGAGTTAGGCCTAAACTCTAATTAACATGGTATCAGAGTAAGGTCCATCTCACCCGATGTTGGGTCCCCCAAAATCAAAATTACCCACCACTAGATGTTAAGCATTGGGCCTGAGATGGAGTGTTAAAGTATGATAAAAGTCCAACATCGGTGGTTATGAGATTGGTGAACTCCTTATAAAGTTTGAGCAATCCTCCTCCCTTTGAGCTAGTTTTTGGGGTGTGAGTTAGGCCTAAGACCTAATTCAACAATAACACTCATTACTAGTAAGTTAAGTTTTGTTTGCTTTTGTTTAAAATTCAATATAATGCATTGTTTTGATATTCGCTTATCTACTTCAAAAGAAACTTATCTAAAATTATCTATTGAAAGGTTTTTTTTTACCTTCCCTTTGAAGCTCTCAGCCCTTTTGCTCTCTTGATGACTCGTACTCGCAACCTTCGAATTGGATGTGAGGGATGCTTACCTGAGCAAACTCACTTTAGTCTATTGAAAGGGGTTGGAATATAGAGATGATTAATAATTATGCATTTTAGTTTTCCCCTTTTTCTCTTCTTATTTTCTATTGCTTATATTTATTTTCAATTAAGAGGTACATAAATAGCAAAATGTTTAAATTGCAAACATGACAGAATTTTTACTCCATCTGCTAAACAATTAAAAATGGGTCAACCATTGTATTTAAAATTGAATTCTTAATAAATGAGACGTAAATTTTAGTTGACTTTTGAATTCTTTTTCTTAGTTTTAACTTTGATGAAAATATGGGCATAATTTATTACCATATTGACAAGAAAAATTTAAATGTGAGATATTTCTACAAATTGAATGACCTTTGACAAATTAACTCCACACTATATCTTGACCATATGTTATGTAGTCTAATTCCAAAAAATTAGTTATAAATAGCCTTTTATCTTGTGATGAATATCATTAAACTACAAAAGAGAAAAATAATATATTTTTTTCTCAACATGAATTCTTACATCACAATTTTAATCATTTCATTTTTGTTTACCTTGTCCTTGAGTGGAATTTTTGCTAGTACTACCAAGGGTCCTTTAACTCGTTATCAAATTTGGGTTGTAAGTGACCTCCCTAATGGAACAAATCCTTTGTTTGTCCATTGTTGGTCCAAAGACGATGATTTAGGAACTCATTTTCTTAATCCTGGACCTGAGGGTTATCATTGGCATTTTCGTGAGAATTTTTGGCAGACAACTCGGTACAAGTGTGAATTTGTTTGGGTTACTAAGACCAAAACCTTTTATGTTTTTGAAAGTGATTCAGACAAGTGTAAAGGTCGTGGTAATATATGTTATTGGTTGGTTAGGGAAGATGGCTTCTATTTTGCAAATTATATCAACCCTTTTCCATATGACTTAAAACTCATGTTTTCTTGGTGATTTATATGATCAATAGTATGAAATATCAATATATTCATGACAATTGTATGAGTATGATAAAATATCAATATATTTATGAATTGTAGTTTTCTCATGATATACATCAAATTACATATGAATTATGATGATTATTCATGAATAATAATGATTATTTCAACTCATAAGACTAAAAGATAACTATTGTGTTTGACTTTATTATGATCGCTTATAGTTTGGTTGTAGTAGAGTCAATGATGTTTCTTTGGGTGAATACGATGATAATTTGACATATTTTACTCCTTTTTTTTTAGTGGGAGATATGTCTTGTTTTGATTTTTGGTATTCTCTTAGAAGCTCTTCGACATGTTTACACTAGTTCCTAGAAAGAGGTTCGTGTATTTTACTAAAGTACTTTTATTTATATCAAGGTTGAGAGCAATTTTGTATTTTCTAAATAAGTTCGTAAGTTGATGTGTTATTACTTTCGCATTATCAATTTCAAATCTGGTGGTAAAGTTTCCCCCATCTATGAGTTCGAGTAGGTGTTTGCACGACTCGATAGTTTAAATCGTGACAAACATAATAATATGTAGAGTTAAGAATTCATTTGAAACCAACAATAATTCTGATTTCTGAGTTTAGTTACATAGATTATTTTTTTATTAGACAATTTCAGAGCAGATGGAAAGCCTTCATTGATTTTTCTTTTCATTTTTGCTTTCTTCATGTTTGTAGAATCACCTAAAACATCCTCATCGAAATTTAATGAAAATAATGATAAAGTTGGGAAATAATGTCAATATTCACTCTCACTTTGGGCCTAACAAATTCATTCTCACTTTGGGCCTAACAATATTCACTCCATAGTCTTCACTCTTCCTTGTTCTTCCTTCCATTATTTGAAAAATGACTGATGTTCAGATTCTTCTTTCACAAACTACTGAAATTTCTGAAGTAGCTGTTGTAAATAAATCAGTAGATGTTTCACATGCTTTCTGCATTCATCCTTCAGATATCCCAGGCATGAACCTTGTTTCTACTGTCTTTGATGGTAGAAACTATGGTGGTTGGAGAAGGGTGTGATTATTGCTCAGAACAAACTAGGATTCATTGGTGGATCTCTAGATGTTCCAGCTGATAAAGACCTGAAAATGAAAAGAGCTTGGTTAAGATGCAATGATATGGTACTATCTTGGTTGCTAAATTCTCTTTCAAAAGAAATTGTTGAGTCAGTTTTGTACTCTCAAAGTGCCAAAGTTTTGTGGTCAAATCTAGAAGATAGATTTGGTAAAGCAAACGGTGCTAAGTTGTTTCAACTTCAAAAGGAACTTAATACTGTTGTTCAAGGAAATTTCATCTGCTTACTTTACTAAGATGTAAAGTTTATGGGATGAACTAGATGTTTTAAGTACTTTCTCTGCTTGTTCTTGTATTTGTATTTGTGGTGCCAAGGAAAAGGGCTTTAAGGCTCATCAAGATGAAAGACTACTACAGTTTTTAATGGGTTTGAATGATACTTTGTTAGGTGTCAAAAGCAATATCTTGTTATTTGCAGCTTTAACTGCAATTAGACAAGCTTACTCTCTAGCAATTCAGGATGAAAAACAAAGAAAGATCCATGCTAATCCTGCTTATTCAAGAGATTCAGCATCCTTTCTAGTAGGGAATAGAGGTGAAAGGAGAAACAATGAGTATAAGCCTAATAAAGGAACCAAGAAATCTTCATTGGTGTGTAGTTACTGTAAGAAAACAGGACACACCATTGAGCAATGTTACAAGATCCATGGGTTCCTTGCTGATTTTAAGTTTACTAAACCTAAAAGATATCAAAAGGTACTTGTTGCTGGAAATGTTTTTAGCGCAAGTGAAGCATCACAATAGGAAAATTCAGATCATGCAGTTTTGAAGAGTCTGTCACTAGAAAATGTTAGTCAACTATTAACACTACTGCAAAAGATGAATCAAAAGGATCCAGCTGAATCATCTACAAATATGATATCATCTGGTATAACTAAATCTCTTGAATCTCATGTTTGTCTACTTAAAATTGATAAATGTTGTTGGATACTAAATAGTGGAGCTTCTAAGCATATTACTTCTGATAAAGGTTACTTCACTAACATTAATCCTCTTACTATTAATCCTCTTACTGCACCTATGAGTGTCACTCTTCCTAATTCTCATAAAGTCAGTGTCACTCATACAGGTTCTGTTAAAATCTTTTCTGATCTTATTCTAGAAAATGTGCTCTATATTTCTTCTTTTAAGTTCAATCTTATATACATTCACAAGTTGTGCTGATGACTTCAGAAATCTATTCTTTTCACTCCTAATTCTTGCTTGATTTTGCAGGGCCCTCCGGTACTTGGTAAAGAACAAGAAGGTTTATATATTCTCAAGACCAGTGATCCAACTGTTGCCACAAGCAATACTACCATTTCAAAATTTAATAGTTTCACTTTTTCTACTTTTCTAGCAGATGTTTTTACTTCTTCTTCCAGCTATTTTGATTCCAATGTAAAAGAAAAAATGTGGCACTATAGATTAGGCCACATGTCAATGAGTAATATGAAGAAAGTTTTTCCTATTTCTACATCTTATTCTAAATTTTCTTCCCCTTGTATTATCTGTCCTATGGCTAAACAGTCAAAGTTACCTTTCCCTTCTAGCAATAATTCTACTACCTCTGTTTTTGAGTTTATTTATGTTGATACTTGGGGGTCTTATAAAACTAGTACTCACAATGGTTTTAGATATTTCATTACCATTGTATATGATTTTAGTAGAGCAACATGGACATATCTTCTTAGCACTAAATCTAATATTTTTATTATCATTGAATCTTTCATTCATATGGTCGAAAGGCAATTCAATTCAAAAAAAAATCAGAACTGATAATGCCTTTGAACTGAGTAGTGGTAAAGTACAAACTGATTTTCTCATTTCCAAGGGAATTGTCCATCAAACCACTTGTGTTCACACTCCTCAACAAAATAGTATTGTAGAAAAAAAAACACAAACATTTGTTGGAAACCTCTAGAGCCCTTTTATATCAGTCTCATCTTCCTATTAGCTACTGGGGAAAATGCTTACTCACATCAACTTATCTCATCAACAGATTTCCTTCTAGTGTCTTGCGATTCAAAATTTTGAAATCTTCTTTAAAACTAAGCCTATTTACTCTCACTTAAAATGTTTTGGATGTCTTTGTTTTGTGTCTACTTTACCTATTCACAGAAGTAAGTTTGATCTAAATGCTTGTCCTTGTGTATTTATTGGATATCCTTATGGAAAAAAGGATTACAAGGTTATGAATCTTCAAACTAAGAATATATGAGTTTCAAGGATGTTGTTTTTCATGAAGAATATTTTCCTTCTTTTAAATATGTGCCTTCTACCAATTATTTTCCTTCTAACTCTCTACCTAATTTTTCTATTCCTTTTCATTTTACTATAAATTTGATCGTACTGATAATGCTCTAATTTCTGATCATATTTGTGACATTACTGAGGATGTGTCTCATGATCCTCCTATTCCTCCTATTTCTGATTCTCAGGATTCTTCACCTACTGATCTTCTAATATTCCTACTCCTTCACCTATTATTAAGACTCTTCTAAGGTAATCCACTAGAAACCACAAGAAGCCTACTTATTTAGAATCATATGCCTGGATGCTTTCCACTTTGTAGATGTTTCTTCCAGTTGCTTCTTGAGTCCTGTTACTCGTAACAAATTATCTTTTAGTGATTTATCTTTACCAATCAAATTATGCTCAATTCCATTTCTAGTATACAAAAACCTATCAATTATATGCATGCTGCACATCATCCAGGTTGGCAGAAAGCAATGGACAATGAACTTTCAGCTTTGGAGCTTAACAAAACTTGGGATATTATTGTCTTACCTACTGGTAAAAGATCTTTACCTTCCAAATGGGTTTTTAATGTCAAACAACATGTTGATGGCAGTATAGAAAGACTAAAGGCTAGATTGGTTATCATAGGGGATGTTCAAAAAGAAGGGGTGGATTATACTGAAACTTTTTCACCCGTGATTAAGATGACTACTATCAGGTGTCTTTTAGCTACGACAGTTAAACATGGTTGGGAAATTTTTCAATTAGATATTAACAATGTATTTCTGCATGATTTATATAAAGAGGTGTATATGAAATTTCCTCCAGGTGTTTCACCTCCTACTTCTAACCATGTCTGTTTGCTTAAAAAGTTCATTTATGGACTTAAACAAGCATCCAGACAGTGGTATGCTATGTTGACTGCTGCTCTTAATTTTAAAGGATTTCGTCATTCCTTGAATGATTATTCACTCTTCTTCAAAAAATCAGGCAGTTCAATTTCTATTGTTGCTATTTATGTGGATGATATCCTTTTGACAGGAAATTATAAAGCAGAATTACACAATTTAAAAGGTTTCTTAGACAAAGAATTTAATATTAAGGATCTTAGTGATTTACATTTTTTTCTTGGAAAGGAAGTTGTTCGTGAACCTCAGGGTCTGATTATTTCACAAAGAAAGTTCACATTAGATCTTTTGAGAGACTTTGACTCTACATCTCGGTCCTGTTTCTTGTCCATTAGATCTTACTATAAAATTATTTGGCTAATTATGGAGAGCCTATCACTTATTCTACTTTTTATCTACACTTATTGGGGAAATTGAACTACCTGACTAATACGAGGCCTGATCTTTCCTTCACTGAGGATCCTTGTCAGTCGCACTTAACTGCTGCTTTACGGGTGTTGCGTTATTTGCTAATGATCCAGGTCTTGGTCTATTTTTCTCATCCTCTTCCTCTTTCAAGCTGACAGCTTTCTGTAATTTCGACTAGGGTATCTGTCCAGATTCACGCAGATCAGTTAGTAAATACTATATTTCTCTTGGAACTTCTCCTATTTATTGGAAATCGAAGAAACAATCTTCAATCTCTCTTAGTTCAGCTGAAACTGAATATCGCTCAATGAGAAGGGTCGTTGTTGAGCTAACCTGGTTAGTCCATCTGTTCAAAGACCTCTCTATACCGGTGCCACTTCATTCGGATATCTTGCAGCCATTCACATTGCGAAGAATCCGGTATTTCATGAACGGACGAAGCACGTCGAACTGGACTGTCACTTCGTCCGTCAACAATACCTAGCCAGACTCATCTCATTGTCGTATGTTCGGTCTACTTCACAACTAGCCGACATTTTTACAAAATCTCTTACGGGACCTGTTCATCATAATCTTCTCGGCAAGTTGGGTGTCTCTAATAGCCCTCCAACTTGAGGTAGGGTGTCAATATTCACTCTCACTTTGGGCCTAAACAAATTCATTCTCACTTTGGGCCTGAGCTCAGGATTAATCTGATATCAAATGGATAAGGCCCAACGTTTAAGAATAATATGGAAGCTGAATATTCTTCTTTTCTGTTATTTTTATTTTCTGCAATTAGTTACACTTCATTCAATAAGATATGTATAGTTGTATAGTTAGTTACAGAATAGATGTTTTTCATTTTGTATAAATATAGAACCTTGCATAGTGATGAATCCATTCAAAAATAAAGGAAGGAAATTTTATACATTGTTGTCTCTTAATTTTCTCAAATGATAGCATAGGTGAATTAAGAGTAGGAATCTCAGACTCCAATGATATAAAAGAAGAGGTTGTTTCAAACTTGTCTTCCAGCTTCGATATTTTTAACTCGAAAATATCATTAACTTGACGCGATTTATTTGTTTTGTTTTTGAACTATTGAATGTCTTAAAAAATAAGTTTTCTTGACTAAGTAAAGTTAAATACACCATCAATCATGCAACATGATTGAAATACACTCACGAATTCTCACCAAGTTTAGGAGTGTTTTCAACACTTCTCTCGATTTTTTATGAAGGATCTCATGCTCCTACAATAACTTGAAACCACTTGCTATGTCATGTTGCATATCGGGAGTGTATTTAAGTTTAATTAGTCAAGTAAAAGATATTTTTAATTATAACTATCGATTGTTCAGAGACGAAACTAATAAGTTACGCCAAGTTTGAAATTATTTTCACTACCTATCTAAAAAATTATGCTATAAAATAATTTTATATTAAATAATATGTAAGAAAAACATATGACTTGTATAGAATGAATATGTAAGAAAAAGATTTGTTTTATGAAAATAAAAGGTAATAATAATATAATATAAAAGAATGAGAAAAATATTTTTAAAAAATAAGAACTTTCTTCTTCGTGTAAAAATTTAGTATAGTGCATTAGAATTGATGTATCAATGTAAAAAAATGAGAAAATGGCCTTAATTAAAAACCTGTGTTTATACATGATACTGCACCAACTGACTTATTTGAACTCTGCTTTATCCATACATGCCTCCCAAGCACTAAATAAGCTTATTTTTACATAGAATAGATGGTAAATGTTTGAGTGTTACTAATATGTTCACTCAATTATTCAAAATTACTTAGTAAAATTATGTTTATAATAGAAAAATCATCTTAATTTTAATTTTTAAAATAAAATTGAGGAGTGCAACCATCTATAGAAAGCATGCATAGGCCACCTCATCAAAGCCTGTAAAGGCTAAAGAACAACTTGACCCTTATTAATATCTAACGAATAATATCATATACTTTATAGATAATGAAAGAGTATTTATACCCATTCGTTCACACTTCCTTTTTTGGCCCCCTATTCTGTGGCTCAACGTTATTCCTTTCGACATGAAAACAACACTTAATTTATATAAATATTGAGAGAAAAAAGTTAAAAGAATAAAAACAAAAAAGAGTGTGTTGATTAGGGATTTGTCCGAAGCCTAAAACTTAGTAATTTTGATTTAAATTATGAATTCATAATAAGAAATTCATTGAATATGTAAAAATGAACCTTATAACGACGTAAAAAAAATCTATAAACTTTAAATTCTAACTCCCTTTGAATATGTGGAGAGAATCCTTCTTGTGCAAAGCTTGGAAGGATTCTTTCTTGATAATGGCCCAGAATAAGAGGCTTTTTTCAGTGTCACTTTCTATCATCTTCCTTAGTTTTTGGCATTGTAAGACTTGTCTTGTCATGCGTAGAGATAAAGAATAATTATAATGTATATTTTGTGGGGTTGAAAGTTAAAGTGGCCTTGCAATTCCTTATCTCTTGGCTTTGATTAGCTTTGTGAGATAATGCATTTTTACTTTTTGCACCATTTTTAATTTTATGAGTTTTGAATTTTATATAGATGATTTCAAGTATTATGAATAACTGGATTTTAAATTTAATTTTTATATATTTAATATAAATATAATATTTGAATAAAATTAATTACTAAATTCAATCAAATTCGTACCCAGACTTTTAACTTCGGTGGTCCCACCTCTTTTGTGAGCTAAACAGATAAGAACAGTTTTATGTAACCTTAATTGGTATAACTAATTAATCATCAAGCATACAACTTTTGATCAAGCTTTAGCTTTAAGCCTTTAACAATATGGATTCACTATGTCTAATTTGGTATAATCTATAGGGTAAATGTATAAAAGTAACTCATTTATGAATCAACAATTCTCAATTGACATGATGAACAAAAATATCTTTTAGACTAATTGGTAGTATATGTATTGTCCCACCCGTTAACTAATTAATCATATAGTATCTATGTTAACTTAGACTATCTAAAATATTATCGCCTGTTTTATGAATTCAAAAAAAGAAAATACTAATCTGGGAGAATTCACAGGTACTTGGTAAAAAAGGCATTACTTTGGAAAAATGTACACGCACTTGATAAACGGAGGCGTATCTAGGATTCGTGGGTTCACTTGATCCTTGCTTTCTTTTCTAGATCACATATAGTAGTGTTATATTTTTAAAAAAAATACTTAAGTATTGATGTGTGAACCCAAATTCAAAGTATATATCTTGTAAAAGCATGATGATAATTGGGTGCACCTCTCTAGACTTTAAGTGAGGATAGAAATTTAATCTTATGTATCGATATTGTTTTTTAAGTAACACCTCTACAAGTGGTTATTGGTAACACTTTTGACGTTTTAACTAATTTTTCTTTTATTCTTTTGCTTTAATCTTTTAAAGTTCAAGAGTGTTACATTGAAAATCCCCCAAAAATATATAATTAAATCATATGTGTATATAAAAATTTAAAACTAGTAATATGATGTATTTTAGACTTGTAATTTTTAACGGTTCATATTAAGAACCTAAAGGTCAAACCGTTCAAATTCATATTTTAGATGCGCTTTTTCATAATAGTACACCTATCCTTCTGAAATCCTGAAGACTCCCCTTACGGTAGGGGTGGGCGTTCGGTTCTTCGATATTCAATTTTACAAAAGTGTGCACCATAATTTATATCAAACTAGATCGATTCGGTTCGATTTTTTCTACTTTGATTCGATATTTTTAAATCAATTTTTTGGTGTGAATAAAAATAAAAAGTGAATATAATAAAGTGTTAAGAGTTTCATCATATGTTTAATAAAATTAAAAAGGGCTAGATGAATTTTTAGTAAAGTTGCCAAAGGATTTGTTTGTGTTTAGACTAGCTACTTTTCAATCGATATAGTTAGGTCATAGTTAGGTCGCAGTCCTATCAGGGGGCCGTATACACGTTTGCAACCTTTTCGTCGGCGATAACAATGTCGTCACCGAGAATGTGTTTCTTATCATAGATGGCAAATCTTGGTATTTATTATCTATAGGACATGCATGTTCATTGTATTTACTTAGTCAAAAAATTTCTATTCGATTCAATTTTTTAATTTTTCGATATATATATCCATCCCTACTTGACGTTAAGTTTCAAAGTCTCTAGAATGTCCTAAACTCATTAGTTATTATTCATTTAACTTTCCGTGCAAATAATAAATTATCAACAATAATAATCTAAATTAGGGCCCATTTAATGAAAAAATGTCAATTGTAAAATACGTCCAGCAATTTACGTTGCATTTGGTGAGCAAACGTGAATTAAGTACAATTTATTAGTCAATGTCCATGAATATTACAACGTGGCATTGTCATCAATAAGATTCACTAATAATGGCGACATACTTTAACTAATGACAAGAAATAAACCTCTACAGTCCCAAACTCAAAACACATATACAAACTTGATTTAGATAATGGACCAATAACGTGCACAAAATGTAACATACCCCCACCGTATACCTTTAGCTAGCACCAAGGCAGTTCATGGAACTAAGATAAACTTTCAAGTTAATCCAGCTATGTCGTATGAAGTAGAGTATTGATGATTGATCAGTTAAGAATGCATTCGTTGAAAAATAAAGATATCAAAAATAAGTATGCTTAGATGAATGTATAGAAATACTACAACATATAGTATTAGGAATAAAGTTACATTGGACAGGTTGACAATAGCCTTTGTGGCACACAAAGATAATGAGTTAATACCTCAGATGATCACTCAATTAAGCACTCTTCTCTCAGAAAGTCACTCAACTTTCAATTTTCACTCAAAAGACACTCAACTATGCAATTTTTTCTCAGAAAGCCACTCAACATTTAATTTTAACTCAAAAGTCACTCAACTATCCACTCTTTCCTCAGAAAGTCATTCAATCTATTAAATTATTTTTTTAACTAAAATTTGTTGATATTAATTATTTATATAACAAATTAAAACATTTTAAAAATAAAAATACCATTTAAACCATTTAGTGATCCACCCACGTAACCCGACCCATTAAAAAACATGATATGACCCATTTTATTTTGTCTTTAATCCTAATTCAAGGTTTAAAGAGAGGGATTAATTTAGGATTAAAGATAAAATAAAATGGGTCATATCATATTTTTAAATGGGTCGGATTAGGTGGATGGATCACTAAATTATTTAATTTATTTTTTAAAATTTTTGGTTTGTTATATAAATAATTAATATCAATAAATTTTAATTAAAAAATAATTTAATAGATTGAGTGACTTTCTGAGGAAAGAGTTGATAGTTGAGTGACTTCTGAGTTAAAATTCAAAGTTGAGTGACCATCTGAGAAAGAAGTGCATAGTTGAGTGACTTTTGAGTGAAAATTGAAAGTTGAGTGACTTTTTGAGAAAAGAGTGCATAGTTGAGTGGCCATCTGAGATATTAACTCCAAAGATAATTGAAGTAAATACTAATTAAGATGATTCTGACATATGAAAAGAAGTTCGTGAAAGTAGGCAAAAAGAGTATGACAGATTTTGCTATAGCAGATTCTAGGAAAGTTAGAGCTAGACTGAAGAAGAATCAAGGAAGGTGATTAGATAGGACATAACACATTTTGAGTATAGCGTAAACATGATTTACAATAGAAAGATATGAATATTGAAGATTATGATATCTCAACCATTTGTCACATTAATAAAATAAATTATTTTATATACATGATGAAATAACTTATTTAAAAATTAATTATTTTAGAATAACTTATTTTCAATCAAATAATCTTAGTTATAATTAGTCATGAAATTTTTTTTTCTACTATTTATCACTACTTTATTTACTGTATTTTAATTGCACTTCAAATTTATTAGAAAAAAAATTCTCTGTTTGAAAACAAAAATATCTAAATATATTCTATGCTCTTGGAATTGAGAGTTTTGAAGGTCACATGGAATATATAGCATCCAAGGCAGAAAGTTGCCGGTTGAATAATCTTTTATTTGTAACTGAATTCTACAAAAGACAAAACCCTACAATTAATAAATACTCCTCTATTCAAACCATGTAGAAGAAACAATACATATTACGTGGTAGGGTCCACCCTCCATTTGTCACTATTTACAACTCTCCTCCTTTTTCTTTTTTCGGTTAAACAAATATAACCTTCACCAATTCTCCAACAAAATATTCCATATGCAAAACACCTCAATTTATTTTATTTACCAATTACTGCAATATCTTTTTATTTGATTGACTCGATCTTTTAAATATACTCTTAAATTATTATTAAGTTTATCAGATTAATATTACTCTAGGCTTTTAATTACAAGTCTCGTGATAGAAACAATTTGTTATGTCTTTCCTAAAGAATGTTTAAATACTTTACAAATCTCATGAGAGAAATCACTTACTATGTGAATTCAACACTTCCGAGTTTCACAATTTTACAAAATATAAAAGCCACTTGATATATCACAAAACAGATTATATTAACATTAAGTAAAAGAGTTTTTTTGCCACTATTTAAAAATAAAATTAATAATTTACCACAAAATTTTCAATATACACTTCACTAATCTTCATGTTTGGAACTTATTTTACTTGACTAGCTAAGTGAATTCTTTGTTTTTGGGAATACTGAAAGATTGTTTGTATGATATAAGAGCACAAGTGTAGATACATACTAAAACATTAGATATGATTATATTAAGCTAAGAAATGAACAAGACACATACATGATACAAAGTCTCTCCCATTTAGTTCAATGCATATACAAAAACCACAGCATGAACAAGATGGAGAGTGAGTGACCTTAACTATTACATGACTCTATTCACTACTACACAAACCTCTGCAAATGTCAAAAACACCATTGCAGGAGGCCATACCTGACACCATACAAGATATATTTAGAAAAAAACAAAGTAAATACTACAATAAAGTATCAAAGAGCTGCCCAATCAATCTCCACGGAAGGGTACTTGGGTAAGAAGAAGTTTTCTGATTCATCGAAAGATGGTTCAGCGAAATCCAAGAAAGTAATATCAGACTCAGGCGAAGATGATGATTCCTCAGATGGTGTAGGGGGTGATGATGATGATGAAGCCTCGATCTTGATAGTACCATTTTCTGGATAGCTGAATTCTTCTTTCAAAGAATCATCGGTGGTGATTTCGGACTTTGATGACGATTCTTGAGCTGAATTTGAATCCACTGAAACTGCTGCAGTTTTGGACTTTCTTGGCTTGGAATTAGATTTAGTACACACGTCATCTGATTTGGGATTAGCCAAGCTTTGGCAAATGGCTTGAAGTTTAGCATCCACAGAGGAATGCAAAGGCTTGAAATCAGAGAATTCATTGTTTAATTGATGCCTTAGATGTGGAAAATTAAGCCTAGCAAACTCACCTCTTAGCTTATAAGCAGCTTTGTCATAAGCCAAAGCAGCCTCTTCAGCTGTATCAAAAGTGCCTAACCAAAGCCTAGTTCTGTTCTTAGGAAGTCTAATTTCAGCAACCCATTTGCCCCAATGGCGTTGTCTAACTCCACGATAAAGCTTAGTAGCTTTCTGTGAAGAAGTAGCACCCGTTTGCTTCATTGGGACTGGTTTCATACCAAGAAAGTTTGTAGAATTCAGATTCTTCGAATATGTTGCAGTGGGTGTTAACAAACCTAAGCTCTGTTGTTGTTGATGTAATAGTTGTAGTTGTTGCTGTTGATTTTGATATTGGATCTGAGCTTGGATTTGCAAGATCTGAGAAGGGGTTAGATGGTTAAGCCCAATTGAACCTGTTTCAGCTACACCCATATTGTCAAAACACGAATACCCTTGAGAAAACATTTGAGTAGCCGTTGATGGGATTGTGCAGAAATCAGTATACAAATTAGGCTCACCAAAAGTATAGAAAGAAGAAGAAGAAGTTGAAGGTGAAGAAGAAGAAGAAGTTGAAGAATAAGAAACACCTTTCATAAAAGGTTCAAGTGCTTTCATAAGTTCTTCTGTTAAAGGATCTGACAAGTTACTGCTGCTGCTGTATACATCTATAGCTGCTGCCATGGATAATATCAAAACACACAAAAACTAAGCTAAAATTTACCTCTTTCTAATATCAAAACTACACAACAGGTAGAGATTTTTACAAATCAAAAAAACCAACCTTTAGGGATATACAAAAACAGACCCTTGTGGTTGTTTGAACAATTTTAAAAAAACCAAAAAGAGAACGTTGATCACTGTTCTGGATCACCTGGCTTTCAAAAACAAAACACCCATAAAGGAGTTTGATTTTATATAAAATTTCTGAAATTGAAAGACAGACGACAACAGAAAGGGATCTAAAGAAGCGGGATGTTAGAGAGGGGGGAAAAGAAAATGTAAATACACACACAATATTTTAGGTAGCCTCACTGATTTTTTTTTCACTCTGAGAAATGTTGAACATCGCCTCTCAATTTAAAGACCTGCTATGTGCCTTTCTTCTCTCTCTCCTTTCAATTTTTTTTTTTTTTTAAATATTATATTCGATCTGTTCGTTTATATTAATTGATTATATTAAATAATTATTTCATATTAATTATTTATCTTACTAAACTAAAATTTTTAGTATATTACATTTACGATTAAATCTTTTTAAAAATATTCATATTTATTTATATGTTAATATAATTATTTTTTTATTATTATTTTTAATAGGACAACTTTCACGTCTAAAAAAATTAGGGTCCATTTGGACTACCTGAGATCTATTTTTACCAGCCCCCTACCATTAAAGTGAGTGGGACAATATTCCTTCTATCTCGGGTGGTATATTTTTTTAAAACTTTTTAATTTTATAACTTTTTAATGCATAAAAATTTTGACAGTTATATTCTAATTACAGTATTTTAATTCGTCACCAAGTAGTGTGTTCATATTATAATTTTTACTTGTTGCATCAAAACTCTTTTTAGGTCAACTTCCGAGGAAAATAAAATGAAATAAAATTATTTTTTTATTTAAATATGTAATTTAAATTTATTTTATCGTATTTTTTATTATAAAAATAAAAACTTTACAAATTATGAAAACTATTTTAAAATATGTAATTCTTGCAAAATATCAAATGAACAAATCATAGTTTATAGTATATAAGAATCAAAATATCTTTAAGACATCATTAAATATAAATAATTTTATTAAATCATTAATCAATAATAATACTCATTATTATTTAGTATTATTTTTACATTAAACATGACTGTTTTTCTTTCGAGAAATTTAAAATGATAAAGCTTCTTTTACAAAAGCCAAACTTTGAAATGTATGTCAAAATTTAATTTGAAAAATGTACAGGTAACTCTCCAATTATAATCAAAATTTCATAGACACACCTTAACTAAACTAAGGTTTTATTACACTTCTCCCTCTTCCCCCCCCCCCAACAAATTTGTTTTTTGATAATTTTGTATACTTTTATTTTACGTGGCACACTGATAACTCTACGCAATTGAGGCGATATTTTAATATCACGTAAGCTAAAAAGGTGCACAAAATTATAAAAAAATAAGTTCAGGGGTAATAGAACCTTAGTTTAATTATGGTGTGTCTTTAAAATTTTAATCATAATCTATAAAATATTTGTGCATTTTCCCAATTTAAAATGATACGTTTTCAAATCCATTTCATACAAACTATATCTTGTTTAATTTGAAATTTGAAGAAAATCTTACCAACATCAAGTTCAAGTTGCACTATAATATTATACACTACCAAAATGGACATTTTTGATGCATGAAAAACTTCCCTTTTAATTGAAATTTTAGCTACTAAAACTACTTTATACTTAAAAGTTAAAAAGATGGAATTTTTGTTATGCCAGAAAAGAATATTAAGGTTTGAATTTCAGAGAGGGAGGAAATCTTTTTAAAGCATTAACTAAAAATTGTATTATTGTCGACTAAGAGGTAAAATTTTCTTATTGCTAAATTGACATTTAAAAGATTGCTACCCCTTTCCATATTAGTTAACCATTATATTTAATAAAAATAATTGTTCTTCTTAAAAGAACTAACAATTATTTTTTTCATATTATACTTACAATTAATTATATTTACAAGATTTTAAGAAATAAATTAATTTATCTAAAAATAATCGACTGAAGAAAATACGAGTACATATAAAATTAGATGAAGGTTGGTGGAGTAAGTTTGAGGTAAAGTTAAGTTAGAGTTAAATTAAGCATTCCTTGTCACATCTAGTTGGCAGTGGGTCTTAAAAAAAGAAGAAAGTGACCGGTAATAACCAGTCAACTATATCGGCTACACCCACTAATGAGTTAATACGCCGAACCAACCTCCACCTGTCAGTGTTGAACGCGTTTTCCTTATCCTGACGTTTCAGCGACACATTGGCTATATTTTCACGCATTTCAACGTATCTTTAAAACTTTGACAATCAGACGTGAAACATTATAATTGATGCAACACACTTTCTTATTCCTCTAAAAATGTTTTTTTTTATCATATAATGGTAGAATGTAAAAAAATATTATCATAATAATAATAACATTAATATTTTTAAGATAGTCTAATAAAATAAGGTTTAAAAGGATAGAGTTACGTAAACTGTTTACCTATATAAATTAGACGCAAAATAATCTAAATTAGGTTTTTTAAAAGTTACAAAAAATAATATGTAATATTAAGACTACGAAAATGAATAAAAAGCAAGACAAATGCATTGTCAATTTGGCACTTAGTACTTCAATTCATGTTATCTACACTTTGTTATTTAAAGTAATGTGTTTGACTGAGTGAAAAATTATGTCATGCCTAATTTAATACTTATTCAATCTATATGTACTTCTGATGAAATTATTCATAGTCAATTTCTCAAATTACATTGGGACACTCATATTGTATATGAAAACCAAAAAAATGTTATAGTGCATAATTTATGCAAGAAAAATTTATTAAATAAATTCTCTTATTTTTGCAATCAAACTATATCTAAAGCTAAATTAACTTTAGATAATATATGGATTACTTCTCTTCCATCAGCAATCAAACGATCTTTATTACTTCATTTATTCTAATTTTTTATCAAATAAATTATTTTTCGATAATCATTTTTTTTTTGAAAATATTTAAAATATTCTAAATTGTTAATATTGGGATTTTTTTTAATGTAGCTTTCAAATACGTGAAATTTATTTGAAAAGTTAACAAATTTAATTATGTTCAAAAGTTAAAAAGTTTAATTCTCAAAATATAAACGGTACCACGTAATTTGAAATAAAGATATATTTATGTGTACAGATGAAATATAAAATAAAATGTCTTATGTTTACAAATGAAAATATGATGAAAAAGAATACAGAGTCACGGACTAATCTTTTCTTATAAAAATTAAAAAATTATTTCGCCTGACTAAAACGGAGGAAGTATTTGTTATAAAAGTTTTTATTGAGTAAACCAAGAATCTATAAACTATATTTTTAAAATTATACAAATGTTAATACTGAGTCTTTAGTGAATGAATTTTTAATTAAACTAAGTCATTATATAAAATAATTTATCAAAATAATATATTTTTCGAAAATTTTATAAAACTAGTATAAACGTATTTCACGGTAACGTTTTAGGGTATATTTTATTTTTAAAAAACTAACAGCACTAGGTTGATATACGTTACTGTAAGTAACGTTTTACTTTTAAAATGTTATTTCAGTAACGTTTTACTCCTAAAACCTTACTGTGAGTAACGTTTTAGGAGTAAAATGTTACTGTGAGTAACGTATATCAATCGACGCCATCAACTTTTAAAAAATAAAATATATCCTAAAATGTTACTGTGGAATACAATTATACTAGTTTTATAAAATTTTAGAAAAACATATTATTTTGATAAATGATTTTATATAATAACTTAGTTTGGTTAAAAACTCTTAGTCAATAGATCAGTATATATTTACTCATTGTTTATCAACTAATACATACTAGATTAAAAAAAGAGTAAAGAAATGTATAAAGGTAGCCCTTGGATATCTAGAGAGTCGTTTATTCCTCTTTGTAACTTGACACAACAAAAGACAAATGCTCCTTTGGATATCATTCTCAAATTCATACCAACTCCCATCTAACCAAATGCACACTTCTATCTAATTCCGTCATTAAAATGGACAAATATGACACATAAATATTCTTAAATAAATCACCTCTTTCGACCTAGTAAAAGAAGATAAAGACGAAATTTTTTAAATTTAAATTCCAAAGGCCAGGTTTATAATAAATTTTGGAAAATGGATTTAATAATAAAATGGTTAAATGACGTTATAATAGGCACAATGCGTTGGGTTCACTGTCCTGAAACTTGTAAAATTATTAACCTATTTCATATTCCAAAACATCAACTTTGTTGTAAGTGATGAGACAAATGCAATAATAAAGAACCAGTATCCTAAATCGGCTTGAAAAAAGATAAATAATAATCGTGTATTCCATGACAATGAGGTAATTAGTGAATATTCCCCATTTCATTTTACTTAGATTACAATATCAAAAATGAAATTATTTTTTAATATTATTTTTATCACTGAATAATTAAATAAAATATTAATTATTTAAAATTAAATTTCTTAAATCATGTCTAGTCAATATAAATCAAATACAATGAAACAAAAAATATATATGATTAATTAGAAATAATCTCTCCATTCATTATTATTAGTTAATTTAGCTTTTCGAAAATCAAGTTACGAGCTATAAATTATAATCTAACACTCTAATATATATATATATATATATATATATATATTATATTAATATGAGAATTTTTATAAAAAATAATAAAATTAAAAGGTTAGGTGGTGGATATGAAATAAGTCAAAGTACCGACGTAGAAGGGAAGTAAATATATTTTTTTTAAAATAAAAAAAAGAAGTGACTGTGGATAGTGGAGTGAAGAACATAATCATGTGGGCAGGAGAAGACAAAGACAATCTATCGTCAATTGCGGCGCCCATTGCTTGTACGTTCTAGAGTTGCGTGTAGGGGCAATTTCGTCTTTCTCTCACCTATTACTTTTATTAGAGTGTGGTCCATGTTAACCATGGTTCAATTTAATTATATTTAAATGACTTCATCTCAATGAATACAAAAAAAAAAAAAGACGCAAGGTCAAAAATTTTACTCATTCACTGATGTGGAGTGTTTTATTATCATCCCCTTAATGCTAGGTTTCTGATTTTCTTTTCTCATGGTTTCACCGCTTAAATTGGTGCGTGCACATTTATAGAGCGGCCACTCTTATAATAATCTGATTTTCTGAGGATCATATTTAAATTAATTTAAATATATGTATAAATATGTTATTTGAATTTGATTTGATTTTAAAAATTGACCGATAAAATGAGAATTAGATTTTTCTTATGAGTTAATTTTTAAAGTTAAATTAGATTTCATATCTATCTTATTTTAAACTATAGATGCATGCTTAAAGTGGATATGAATATGAAAAATGGAATGTGTTAAAGTAAATTGAGCTTTAGATTAATTAAGAAATAGACTAACATTATTTGAATTTTAACTTATCGACTCCAATACAAATTAGTGAAAATCAAATCATTCTCGCACCCAACACCATCTAACACGCATTAAAACTCAATCGGATAACTGAAGCCCAAATAAAAATAACAGTTTTCTTATATGAATTCGGATAATATATAAATTTGAATAATATTTTTCTTCGTGTATTAATTTTAAAGGTTAAATTAAATGCAATGTCACATCTTCAAAATCATGCACAACCACAAGAAAGTAGAAAAAATTGTCTTTTTTGGTACCCTACATCACTTAATTGTAATTAATTAATCTGTATTTTATCTCAATCATCAATTAATTATGAACTTCAACTTTCACCAAACTTTTGAATTGTTCAAATTTTCCATCGTTTCATATCACAATAACAATTTCAAGAACCTTTTTCAGTAAATAGAAATAGTAATGATTAAATTTAACCATGATTATTTTTCTTATTCATACTAGTTTATTTGAATTCTCTCCCAAAGGTAAAATTAAGAACACAATCAACTTAATAATAGAATTCATAATCATTAATCAAAAACTCAAATTCCATACTTTTTCTATCGACAGTACTAAGAAAATAGAAATTTAATTCTGGTAGAATCTAATACAAATATCGAATAAAATCCCAAAAATAAGAAATGGAAGAGCTTATGGGCCTTTTGGAGATACTGGCGTGGGTTCACATGATCCTCCCAAGTTGCGTGAGAATGAAGCTTCCTCCGAATATTAAATGTGGGCCCCACTATTCCGTCATTTGTGATGGGAAAGTTGGTGGGTCCCTTTGATTATCCTATCCGGCGTCGTTTCTTACGTGTATAACACTTCCTCGCCACGTTCAAAATAAGTGCCCTTTTTATTCAAAAAAAGAAGAAGAATGCATTCACACGTAGATAATGCCAATATTTTCTTCTTTTTATCCCCTTATGCTTCTCTTCATTTAAACGTAACACATATTTATTTATTTTTTGTGTATGTTTTCTCCAAGGAGAAACTACCTACGTAACACAATTCCTGAAAAAAATTAGATAAATAATGAAAAGTTTATGTAAGACATTTTTATATTGATAAGAGTATATATGAGAATAAATAAAATTTAAATAATAAAATTTAATTATAATTGTGGACAATATTTTTGTAAATAAATATCTTTTATATAATGCATATTATTTTAATATAGCAAATAAAATAATATATAACAAATAATTTATGTATAACCATTACAAGCTATAAGAAAAGTGTAAATTACACGAGGCTTTTTATGGGGATTAGTATAAAAATTCATAGAAAACTTATTCTCTTATAAATTTTTATATTAATCCTAAAAAAAATTCTCGCTAATTTTCTTATAATGCAATTCACCAATATAAGCATTACTAATATGCTTTATCTTTCGATACTTTCTATCAAACGATCCTGTATTATCATTTTGTTGTTTCTTATTAACTTTCTCCTATTCTAGATACAAAAATACTTAAAGAGTTAATTCTAAAAAGATAGGCAAATTGTGGAAGCATTTAAAGTTTTTTATTTGCAACCTACTTTTAGCTATAATTATATAATTCAGTTTATTTATTTTGTATAATTTAAAATTTGTATAATATAACTTTGTATTACTTTTATCTAATATAATTTGTATAATTGTTTAAAGTTCAAATATTTGGGTTTGTATAATTTGTTATTTTGAGTTTATATAAAAACATTTGAATTATACAAACTCATCAGCGGATTATGGATTATACAAATCTCCGAATTATATATAAATAAGACAATTTAAAATCATAATTATAACTCATAAATATGCAAACTATAGCTATGAAGCATAACTAAATTTATTATAGACATAATACATGAATATGTCCTTTAATTTGGATTAAAATCACATTTATGCCCTTCAACTTTAAGTGTGCATAACTACACACTTAAACTTGTATAAAATTGAACAAAAAGACATACATATCCTACATGACATCGTACATGTTATTTTTTGTCCTGTGTGGTGTCTTACATGCATCGTGCCACGTAACTAATGTATCTACTTATACAAGTTTATACAAATTTAAGTATCTACTTGTGCATATTCAAAATTGAAAAACATAAATATGAATTAAGACTAAATTAAAGAACACATTTACATATTATGCCTTTATTATACTTAAAAAAGTTTCCTCGTTTAACAAAAGAAAAATTCCAAAATATTTGCTAATATATAAGCTCAATAATTATATTAATGATGTAAAACACAATGGCGTAAGGTGATGTGCTTTCCTATCATGTGAAAAACGTCAAATCATGAAGCATTCAAAAGAGAGTTTCAAACAATGAGTTATATAGACAATTCTATAGAAGAAAATAGAACATATACACTTGATTCATATAGACAATTCTATATATATAAAAAAAAACATATTAGACAATTCTTTAGCCACCACAGTGTGGAGGGTTAGGCAGACCCTAACTGTAGATTCTATTTTGAAGATTATGACAGTGTGGTGAATACTTTTTATTAGACATTTTAAATTTAAATCATTTTAAATATTAGCGAGCATGTTATTTTTAATGTGAGATTTTCAGATATAAGTTTTAATATAAATAATTGAGCTTCAATCGAAGTTACAAGGTATACTCTTTTTCACTTGATTATTTTATGAACAATTTCATTTGATAAAGTGGTCCTATAGTTCCTATTTTTAATGCATGTGTTGGAAGTTGTACCAAGGTTTGACTATTTAATTTATGGCAGCTTTGATTAATTCAATGGCCTCGATGGACACTAATCCACGTTGAGAAGGACCTCATGTGATCGATATATACACCACTTGAGGCTTACTTAGTGAAGGCTTCATTTGGCATGTGTGGGGGTCTACACTATGGGTGGGTACTCATTCCATAATTTTCCTGTTGGACAATTAAATGACAAGTTATAGTATTAATTAAACCCTTTTTGTATGCTCATGAATCTGCAACAGTAAAAAAAGATCTGTTCATTCTTGTTCTCGAAAGAAAAAACTAAATCGGATAATTTTTACAAGTTTTTGGCTAAAATAATTTCTAAATTATGATCTAAATTTAAAAGTATACTTTTGTATTATAAAAGTGAACAAATAATATCATTGTACTATTTAAAAAATTGCAAAATTCATTCTTCTGATTATTTTTTTAGAAAAAACTTAAGCCATCAACAAAAAATGTGTCAGATCGAATAAATATATGTTCATACGATTAAGCTAGTCAAGCTGGATGATTTTATTTATTTATAGAAATTGAGGATGAAAACATTCAGACAAAATATATTCAAATTCTAATATAAATAATTATCCAAATACAACTCCATTTTCAAAAATTTCAAATAAAGTAATTATTATTTAATTTTCACAACAAAACGCCTACATAATTTCACTTAATTACCAGTATTTTTATATATTGTATAAAATGTGAATTACATTGTCTATATTGTATATATGTATTATATATGTTTTTTATTAAAGAAAATCTCAAATTAATTGCACATAATATTTTTAAATTGATTTTTTTTTCAATCTTTGAAACCATTGGATCCTACTGTATAAATATTTTAAAACTTGAGTAGTGTTGCAAGTCAATTTACTTGATTATGAAAAAAAAATAACATATAAACTAATAACACACAAAATTTAAATTATGAGAATAAAATATTCATTTTTTTATTCATATCCTTATTCTTTTTAGTTAACATTGATCTTCTTGATGTAGCTAACACAAGATCAAATTAAAAAATATATATATATTTTATTTGTTTGATTAATTTCTTAATAAAAATTAGACTGAAGGGTAATTTTTGTTATTTTTTTGATAGTATAAAAATAATTTTTGCTCACTTAAATAATATAAAGATGTACATTAGATTTGAGTTATAGTTATGACATAGTTTTAGCCAAAAACTCCAATTTTTAATATGGTTAAAGTTAAGCTCTTTGTATTCAATGTCTTTAATGAACCTAGTCTTAGGTAGATCAAGCTAAGGGATGCTCAACCAATGATCTTTCAAACCATGAACATAATACATGTTTATTGAATGGGGTTGCGATTTTTTAACTGTGCCGATTTCGACTATGTTACCTTTCTTCTCATAAATTTATTGGCAATTTTCACATTTAACAAATAAAAAATTTATATTTGTATGTTATAGCAAAGTTTACATAATTGCGCTTCATAACAAACATAGAAACTGTATAATTCACTATACATATACGGTTAAAGCAAATTGTATAAAACGAAGTGTATAAAACAAGAAAGAGAAAGACACTTGGGCAGAGAACTGTATAAAAACGAAGTGTATAAAACGAATTGTGTTATTATAAGTGTATAGAACGATTATATACAATTTGAATTTGTATAAAATGAGAAAGAGAGAAAGACAAAAGAGATTTGACAAGGAATATACTATTGAATCGAATTGTATAAAACGAGAAAGAGAGAAATTAGATACAATTTGAAAATTGTATAAAACGAGAAAGAAAGAAAGGCAAAAGAAACTGGACAGAGGAGTATTTTTATTGTATAATTATAAGTGTATCAAACGAAAATATATGTACTTGCATGTGTATATACAATTTTGTCACGCTTTATACAAACAGAAACTCAATTTATACATTTCGCTTCTGTTTGTATAAGTGAGAAAGGCGAGGGTGGCGAGCGAGATTTGGGAGAGTGGCGAGCGAGATCTGAAAGAGGGAAGAGAGGGAAAACAAAAATATATGTATTTATACAATTTTCTCTGCTTTATACAATTAGAAACAATTTTTATACACTTGTATTTGTATAAAAAGTGAGGAAGCGAGCGAGAGATTGGAGGATAGTGCCGAGCGAGATATTTGAGAGAGAGGCGTCTGACAATTTTTGCAAACGTTTGCTATGGAGCACAATTAATGAAACCCTAACTACTACATTTATTTTAGTTTATTAGTTTGCTATTATATACAATTTTTCCACCTTCTATGTAAAGATAAATTTAGAATTACATATATATATAATATATAATCTTATTTATTAGTAAATTTTTCTAGAATTTAGGTAATACCCTAAATTAAATACATACATTTTAATTTCAGATGTTCAGTGATGCCAATATTGGTAAACCTGTGACTAAGATTAATAATCCAAAGCATTTCTCAGTGCTTTTGACCTTCTTTTCCATAACACACATCTTATAGGAATTGCACTTTGATCCACTTAATAATCACCTTATGATATTTAATTTATTTAATCACCTTATGATATTTAATTTATTTCTTCTTGCCACTATATTCATCCATAACCTCTGATTGACTTTTTAAAGAACAACAATTTGCATTATTGACGCTTTTATGGGGCATTAAGAAATATTATTGCCAGCATGACTCATTATTCTGACCAAATTATTTTGGTTGACTTTCTTTAATGTCAACCTTAATTACCAATATGAAGAAGTCAGCACACACGAATTTTTGTTAGTGATCATATATGCATATATATAAAATTAAAATTTTGATATTTATATACGATATAATTTTTCGATAAATATGCAAAGCTTTCAATGAAAGGTGGCTCCACCCCTCTGTGCCATCATATTAGTTGACCTTTATATGAACATAAACATGCACGTTTATTATTTTAATTGTTGTGTTCGTTAGTGATCATATATATACAGATATATAGTGGACATTTTATTATTTTAAAAATAATAAGAGCACTAAATAAACTAAACTTTATGATGTTAGTAGCGTAGAAGTTGACAAAAGTGGATGCCAATTGCCAACACAAACAAATTAAGACTTTTAAACCTTATCAAGAAAATAAAATGGCTTTGAGAGAAGTTGAAGTGTGCCACTACTCAAGAAAAAATAAATTCAAAACGTTAATTAATAAATTAGAACTCCTAATTCTAATCGTTATGGCTAACGGATAGACTTCCACTAGGTACAATAATTGCAAAGAAATAAAAGAGTTAATTGATGCATGTAAATATGACATGTGGCATTTTTAATAACGCAATTTAATCGACTAATCTAATATAGTGGACATAACATCTTGATTACTATATGAATCCAACGAGACCACGACTGTTTTGTTCTAAATATTATGTCCAAATTTCATTTACTATTCCAATTGTAACCTTTCAAATTCAATACATATACACGACTGTTTTGTACTAAATATTATCTCCAAATTTCATTTACTATTCCAATTGTAAACTTTCAAATTCAATACATATATAGTTATATATATGAACTTATAATAATAACCTCATTACTTTTTGGATGCGGTCCTTTTCTGAATCATGTATAAATAAGATGTTTTGTATACCTGATTATTACGTATAAAATTTTATTTTAACATCAAATAGCTTGAAGTGTAAATTAATTTGGGGTTAATTAATAATATAACAAAATTTATACTAATCTAGTCTCAGTTTTCTTGGAATCGTTCAATCTCCAACTACAAATCAAGCTTGTACACGTGTATCGGTAAACCACATGATTAGAAAATTATTACAATTAACAATTATTGCTTCAAATCTACATTAATTAGTCCATTTGACCTTACAAAATGGAGAAAAAAACAAAGAAGGGGAGGGAAGCACAAAACACTTCCATTATTGCTTTTAAAATTTGCAAAAGAAATAACAAAGATATAAAGGTCAGCACCCAAGAGTCTATTCACTTAGATTAATATACCAACTTTAAATATATATATTTTTTATTTATATATCAAACACACACATAATAAAAATAAAAATAAACAATCTAAAAAAACATTTCTCTTCCTACCGAAAGCACCCCCTTAGATGACTACATATCCTTTAAATAAGACTTCCAAAGTCAACCCTTCACTCTTTCTACATAATTATTAAATTGATATTGTCAAGGGTTAATTCACTTATATTAAACATTTTTTCACTATAACAATAAAGTTACCAAACTATATACTATGTTCTTATGTTAAATAAACATACATAAGTAACTAGTTCTTAATTTTCCGTCTATGAAAATAAAGTCAAGAAAAATATTTTTGTCCAATTAAAATGACTTGATTTCACCACTATTATATTAAAGTTGAAAATTTGGATTATTTTATCCATTGATGAATATAGAATTGCAAAAAAAAATATTTTTTTTTCAGAAAAAAGAAGAAGAAGATGATAATACTTTGTCAATTACACAGATCAAGTTATCTTGATAGATAGACTTTGTCATTATAATTGATAAAGTTGAGTGACTTAACTATTTTATTATAAGGATTAAAGTATAGTTACTGTAAATGTGACACAAAATAATTTTATGGTTTTATCATTGATCATTCATGTCATTGATCTAAGGACAAATTACAGAAATACAGAATTTTTGGTTCTCTTATTTTCATTATCTCATATTATTTTTAAAAATTCAACGATCTATAACGCTAGTCACTATTTTTATTTTCAAAATATCTTATTTTTTAATGTACTATAAGATGCATATTAATGTATTCGAGCTACATATTAATGTATCCAAACTAATATCTAATGTATATAAGCTACGTATAATGTATTTGAACTAATTTTTAATGTATCTGAGCTATATATTAATATATCCGAGATAGTATTTGATGTAGGAAAAACTACAAAATATGACAAACATTAATATATATTTAAAATAAATAGCAAAGTTAATTATATATAAAAATAATTAGAAAATTATTTATACTAAATAGGAAAGTTATTATTACATACCTAATTTATCATGTCTAGCCGTGTTTTATGTGATTGGTTCCTCATGTTTACCCTCACTAATACTCTCTCTTTCATCAATCTCTCTATATCACAAAATTTATGTATTTTTCTCCCAAATTTCTTTCAAATTAAGACCTTTTTTAAAATTTAAAAACAATTTTTGTAATTTGAATTCATCAGGTATCACTTGATTGATTATCTTCTCGTTATTAAGAAGATCATAGTTTTATAAATATATGTTGCATCTATTTTTATATGCTTTCGATTGACTAGTTTCTACATTACAATGACTAGTTATAAAAAAAAAAGTAGTACAAGAAGAACACGAACAAAAAGAGGCTGAGGCTTGTGTAATTGTCAAATTTATATATAGTAAATAGTTATGTACATAGATACTTGTATTCTAATATTAACACAAGTTGAAATGGTAATTTCTGAATACAAGTATATTTGGATACATAAGTAATCTATCGAATTTGAAAGGTTAATTAGGCAATACAAGTATAATTAGATACATTAATACTATTTTTTATAAACAAATACATGATTCACCAAGCCTCAAGTATTATAAGAAAAACTTGACCAAAAAGAGATTGATGTTTGTTAATTTTCATTTTTTTATACAACCGAATACTTGCACATTTTTGCTACCTACACATTCTATTATTTTCCATTTTTTTTTCTTTCTGTATTGTCAAATATATTCATCTTTTATTTAACTATAATGTATTCATATGTATACTATATTAGTGTATTCATTTTTTATTTAATAACAATGTATTCATTTTTCAGCAGGGGCGGACCCACATGGTGTCCGCCGGGTGCTCGAGCACCCATTAACTTCGTTACAAAATATAAATATCTATGTAGAAATCAATAGGTATTTGTATAAAATTAACATAGAGCACCCAATGAATAAATCATATAGTTGGCCCAACGCTTCTAGGATGGGTACATAAGATTCTTTTAATGTTGTTGTACTAAGGTTCGAATCTCATTGTTAAACACATATTTTTTATATTTTCATTTCAGAGCACCCACAACCTTAAAATCCTAGATCCGCCACTGTTTTTTCAAATTATCATGTTCATATGTTAAATTGTTATTAAAACTATGAGATTTATATAATTTACAATAAATCAAATTATATATTTAAAAATTGTATACAATATTACTCTTTAAAAATTGTATATATCAAATCAAATCAATTATGATCAAATTTTTTTTGTCGATATCAAATCTGTAAAAAAAATTCTCAAATAGACTCGATTTTTTCAATTTATTAATTTTCTTTGTACACCCATACTTAAAATAAAGAGATTTAAGAAATGATATGTTTCTAATTTGAAGACGAGTACTCTTCAAAAATACTCTAACATTTATCACTAATCAGTATGAAAATTAATTAAGTACTGCAAGCTAAAATATTGCACGTCGTAATATGAAAAGCATCACCAAAAAGGTTGATGGCATGCATGTTATCGAAGTAATTTTATTGTGTTAACAATTGCAATATGATAGTAATTGCCATTATCAAATCTAGTTGAGTGAGGTAATCACACTCACATCAAAGTCAATTTTCATAAACAATATCAAGAAACTTATAGTTGCAAAAGGACAACAAACCACTTGCATGTATTTGTTTAATTAAACTTTGAAATTTATCACCTCAATAATTCACATTGTACAAGTCGACTTCACCTCTTCCACTACAGTGTATATCTCCATCATTGTCATATCATCTTGAGAAAAAGTGTATATTATATTGGACAAGAATGAAGATGTTTCTCTAGTTCAATATATGTGGAACATAAATTTTAGAGGAAAAAAAAGTTTATATTTTAACAAAATCAAAAAAAAGGAAAAACATTCAAATTCGCGGATAAACTTTGCATGAAATTGTTCAAATTTAACCTCAATATATATTGAAATCAAATTGTATGATTGTTTTATGCTTTGGACTTATTTTCTTTAGTGATCCGTTGATTGAGATTCTAGTGGTTGGATCATCCAAATTTGCCTGGAATATTGAAGAAGGGGATCATTGTTTCAATGACAATAACATCAACCTCTTTATCACTCAACACTAAACTAAAATTAACCACTCTCAAACCTCAAATCATTTGTAATAAAACTCAAATAAGGAACAATTCCACCATAAAGTTTTCATATTTGTCGAAGCTCTATCAGCACAACTCCATCACCATTAGTTCTTATATCATCATTAACGATGATGCCAAAGTTCCACATCAACCTCCTAATATTAAAGCAAACCTCCAAAAAGAATATCTTCATTCTCAAACTGTGGTGATCAAAGAACGGTTACAGCGGTCCAGGGCAGGCTGTGTTAGGGAAAAAATGGTAAAAATAACGGGGCGAGAGATAGTTTGAATGAACTCAGGGTGGAGTAATGGAGGTCATCAAATAATGCTTTTGAGAGTTGAGAGGATCAATTATAATGATGGTAATTGATTTGGATAGATGATTGATAAGGTTGAGAACAGTAATCTGCACAATTTCAAAAAATTCATAGGCCAATGTAGATCATTTCACATAATTCAAGGCAAATTTGATAGTTTTCCTTGTCCAGAAGTCTTTATGTTGAAAAAATCTTCACATAAAGGCATATTTGGCCTCAACTACTAGCAAATGGCAAATTGAACATTTTCCCTTCACAAAATGATCAATCTACATCAAGGTGCCATTTGCTCAACCAGCTAGGCTCAACGATTCACTATGGTAGCCTTGAAAGCAATTCGATATATAGCCTCATACTATTATAAAAACAGCAGCACTCATCTAAAGAAACTCATTCTATTGTGATGTATGATCACCAAGAATGTTACACCATTTTCTAACTATTTTACATCAACCAGACTGTTATACAAGATTTCACAAGTACAATACATCACGTTAAAACTTGAGCAACCAAAAAAACTTATAGAAAATGAACCTCAAACAGAAGATTTGGAACCTACTAGCAATTCTCTGAGGTCCCATTGGACGAATCCAGTTCTGTCTTGCATCTGTCTTTGAGGTCGGTCAGTGTAACTAAACTACCTTCCTGTAACAGAAAAATGAATACATCATCACCTTCATACTAACACTGTTTAATTGAGCTGGGAGGGGGTGGAAAGAGAATTGGGGTTTGCATAAGTGGGAAGTGTTTGTGCAGAAAGTAAACATGATGCAACTAAGCATCATTTACAGATAAAGTGCTTGCGTGAAGAGCAATGTCAATGTGGCAAGATCATGACCAACTACTCTAGTTTAACATGAAGTAGCTTCCATTTGCGCTAACAATGGTTCAAAGAAATTAAAAATCAGGAATTTAGACAAGGTTTTTATTACTTCACTGCCAAAATATGGCATATTGACATGTCTTAAACATGTATGTTTCTTTTGAGGGCAAGACCAAATTGTTTAGGTCAATGATGGAGCCAAATAGCAAAAGAACAGAGAAAAGGAAACGGAACGGTGAATCAAACATTCAATGGTGAAGTGATACTCATGTATTACAAATGTGATATTTATATAACTTCTTTCATTGTTGTCAAATTATTTTCTTCTTTCATTGAATTCATTATATCTATGTATCTAAGAAGCATAGTCAGGGTGGCGACTAAAAGCAAATAAGTAACAGAACATTAACTGAATGAACTTTCTAATAGTTCTCTCTAGTTGGCAGTTCACAAGTGCAAGTGTGCAACTACATCTCTATAATGACAGAACAAAGTTTTCAGAGAAATGGAAAGAACATGATCTCACAAAACACTGATATGCTTATTGATGTTCTAACAAGTAATCTCTGGCTACTGGTCCTGACAAACTCCACCAGGACAGTAAATTAACAAAGAGACTGCTATCAATTACAACTTGGCTAATATGTAGGTTTGCAACTTGGAAGTAAGGTCAATCCCCCATTCCTCCCAGGGCAATTGACAGATAGGAAATGTTCTATTTTTCAGTAAAGAGGTAAAGAGACACTTACTTCCTCCTGTCTATTAGTAACAAGACAACATGATTTTCAAATTGAATATTGAACTTAGACAAACATTTGCTCTGCACATTTGTCAAAATTTGAAGATTACATTTTGAGAATGAAAAAAAAAAAAACTCCAAACTTACGCAAATGTTTGAAGATTACTAAAAGATAGCAATCTTCTAATTTATGAATCATGCGCCCATCAAAAGGCAAAACATTTTCTCTGCCCATTTGTCAAAGTTTGTTATTACTTTTTGAGAATGGAAAAGAAAGATCTTCAAACTTTTGGCAAATACTTGAAGATTACTAAAAGATAACAATCTTCTAATCTATGAACAATGTTCCCCATCATAAGGCATACTTATGGAACAAGTATGTGTCCTCGAAATGAATGATCCAACTAGTATAAAAATACAATGCACCACACGGAAAGCTCTAACAATTGGAGTTAACATAGATAAAGAAAAATCTTTCAGCTTGATGGTCAACAGAGAACATCCATCAGCTTGACAGCTTCACAACTCTCGGCTATTATATGTAAAAGTTGAATTGAGTATCTATACCAACTCAGAGACTGAACAGGTCAGTTAGCAAACTTACTAGCTGGTCAGCTTCCCGTTGAAAAATGTGCTCCATGTGTTGAAAGAGTGACTTCCAGTGACCCATTAAACTCGACTCAAGATTTGCTGCTTCAGTATTCTTTTCTGGACCCTCCTTCTGAAGCTCTTTACCCTTGCCACTTCTTTCAACTAAAAGACTTGCTTCTCTCTGACTCTTCTTTATGGCTAGGTATTTGAAAACAGCAATTGAGTAAAGAAAAGAAACAAGGAGAAAAAAAACAAAGATCTTAAGTTAATTAACTAAAATATTTTTAAGCTGACTCACCACTTATCCGACCCTTGGTATCCTGGTAATGTAGGTCTAACCATATATAAGCAGCTGATTATCACAGAACAAAGACAATAAATACTCCATTAATATGAACTGAAACAAGACAGGATATAAGCTCATAAGAACATTAATCAATATAATGGTCTGCGAGATATTTATACCTTTGGTGCAAAAGGTACAAGAGCAAGCTTTGATTGACTCAATGCTAGCACTTAAACCTGAATTATCCTCACAAGCTTGTGTTCCTGTACATGTCTCAAGTTTAACTCTTGACTCCTGTGAATCTGGCAATCTTGCCAAGTCTACTGACCCAGACTGGCTCATAACCAGATTATCAAGACCTTGTTCATCGGGGCCATTAGGAAACATATCTTCACTTTCGGTGTCCTCACTATCCTCGTTAATTCCACAACTCCGAGCAGCATCATGGTCATCAGTTCCGGACAATGCTGGCACTGGCACCCCAGTTACCACACCATCCATATCATTTATCACTTCAGAATTTTTCTTTGGAATTATTTCCCGATCATTGACAATTTCAATAGCACTCCCACAGGCATCATTGTTCTCCTTATCTCCGATTGTACTTTGGCTGATAGCAGTAGCTGAATCAACTCGCAACAAACTGGGATCCTGGTTGTCATTTGGTATATTTGAAATCCCTGATACAACATCCACCTTTGATGACTTAATCTTGCTACAAGGTCGAGGACCAACACAAACACGTTTTGCATTATCTCCGTCATCTACCAAAACAAATTTACCCCCTAGGTTTTCATTTCCCTTATCTACACACTTCAGACTTGAATTGCCCAAAAGTGAAGAAAATGGCCTCTTGTTTCCAAGCTGATTCGTTATATTTCTCAAAACAGGACGACTTTTATGACACCTTTCAACAGCATTATCTTCATCCATCCTGAAATCACTAATCCAACATGAACCCTACCAACAAAAACCAATCTTTAGCCCTACAACACATAAATTTCAATGACCCAATTCTCGAATCTCCTACAGATGATGAAAGAATCTTATATTTGATACAGACCAACAATAAAAATGAAAACTTGATAACCTAAACACATCTAATCAATACTAATCACAGAAGCATCAGCTACTGTACAAATTAAAACCCTAGAGAAATTTTGGGCAAATAAAAAAACTCAGAAGAACAACAATAGAAACAAAATTAACAAACTTTAATAGAAACTGTAATGTACCAATCTTTAATCAGATTCTTGAATACTGACCTTAAAACACAAAATCCAGCAAGATTGATAAAACCCAATGTACAGCGTTGAAATAAAAAGTTGAATCTTGAATTATATCAAAGCATCTCCATTGATAAAGGTGGATTCTTTTTCTCTTTGGTTACAGTGGATTTGCTACACAGAAATGAAAATGGTGCAAGTAAAAATTAAGTTTCAGCAAATTTGCGGGGCGGGAAATTGAATTTTGGTAAAATTAAGGGTCTTAAGTTTTTGGCCCGCCTTGTATGTTCAAAACCTACTAACTATGGGCGCGACTTTCTTACTTGGAGGGAAAATGATTGGGCCATTATTATGGTATAGCCCACTTTATATGGGCTGGAAATTCAATTGAATCATATAGCTATATGGCTGAATACATCTTGCCACTATTTGTTGAGAGTTTGGCAACATGTATTATATTATGGGGCAAACTACGTAAATTACACTATTTTAGGTTTTAATTGCTAAGATTTTTGATACTTTTAAATATTACTTTATTTATCATATTTCATGTTTAGGATATAGAGTCTGAATGTACAAGATACATGTATTTGTTTAAATTAATTGGTTATAATTGATTTTCTTAATTAGAAGAGTAATTGAGGATTTTCATAATACATGTATAATTAATTTTGGAAATTTAAATCAAATCAAATCTCTTAACCGAGAATTGTTATATGTCTCAAATACATGTGAAACACACTAAATACATGTATTTGTATGTATCTGGTGTGATTAACATATATATGGGGATACCATATTAACAGAGGCAGCCAAGATTAGGAGCTTGGGCGTTCACAAGTTATATGCATTTTTAATTTTCTAATACAATTACTTCTCTTCTCCTTACAGTGAAAACTTCTTTATAGTGAAAACTTCAAGCTACATTTGGATTGCTTCCGCAATATAAAAGATATGTGCATGCTTAAATTTAGAGGAGTCAACATTGAATTGTTAAGTGGCAAAAATGTTAGTTAATAGTTAATTATTTAAATTAAAATTTCCTTGCTAACAGAAATTGACATTGCTTACCTATTTCTGTGAAAGAACAATATATATTACACTCCATTTCTCCATACTTTATTAACGATAACCAAAGCTTTTATAAAATATGTTTATTTGGATTATTGTCATCCGTTTATTCTCAGTTACTATATACACTTCAATTCAACTTATTCCTTTCAAGATTGGGCTATTACGTAGAAGCTGAAGAGGATTAGTTCAGAAAGAGCAGTAATATTTTGTTGAAATAGCTCATAATTTTTGCTACCAACTGCACAAGCTCGTAGTAAATAGCATTATGGAAACACACATGGGCAGTGCAATCACAAATGTAACTTCTATAAACATATGTATGTATATATTAATAATCATTTACTACTTATCGCCCTATCAATATTTACCTCAAATATCGCCTTATATATGCTGGGCCCGTGCGTGCACGGACATCCACGTCTAGTATTACAATAGTAATGACTAATGAGGTATTGACAATGTGTCTGGTGGCACACTTGACTTGTTAATTGTTACTTGTCATTTTTTTTTTTAATACAAACTGTCATAAGATGAAATAAAAATAAACGTATGTCCTATTAATTTTTAAGTACGTTTGATACAACATGATTTTAAGAAAAAATATTTTATTCAGTATAATTTTAAGGACTGAATACAATATTGAATATAAGATGTATCAATTTCTAAGTCCTTTCCTTTCGTATGCACCTAAAGAATGAACTATTTTTCTGACGGTAAAATGGCCCCTTTTTTTTTAAAAAAAAAAAAACAATTCAAAATAAGTTAATTTAAATTTATTTTTTAAAGTTTAATTCAAAATAGGCCTGATTTCATGCTTTTTGAAGTTTAATCTTTTTATCAACAATGAAACTAAATTGAATGATCAACTTATCTTTGACATTCTTTGTTGATTAAGTCTATTTTTTATTTACTAAAATATAATTAAGTTTACCAGTCTTTTATACCATAAAAATATATTAAATTGAATGGTAAATAAACCTTTACAATGTGTGTAAATTATTAAGGAAACTTAACAATAATGTTGTTAGTGTAAGTGTGCAGAAACACGATATGCAACAATATGAATTGTATAAAAACACCTTATGGAGACTCCTTAGTATTAGAAATCCACCAATGACTTTTAATTTTTTTAATTTTACTATTTCTTTTAGCAATATGAATTGTATAAAAAGACATCATTCGTAAATAAATAATTTTAATTTACTATTTTTTAGGAGGAAATAAAATTAAAATTCAATCATCAAAAGGATCACTCAATTCAAACTTGTAACCTCATAGGTAAAAGAAACAATTCATAAATGTTTTAAATTACTTAATTGAGATTTGAGAGTTTAATTAATATAAACTCTTAATATATTTTTTATACTATTATGTCATTTAAAACACATTTATAAATAAATATTTAATTTATAATCTCAAAAGATGGGGTCAATCATCTATTATAATTATGATATAATATTGTAAAATTACCTTGTCCTAATAGATAAAAAATATCTAATCCGTTCAACAATAGTTGTTGACTGTACTATTTGGATTAACAATACTTGTCAACTTTATGAAACCAATGAATAATAAGTTTCTAATTTACTCTTATCATTAATTATGGAAAATGCACAATTCCTCCCTTAGATTATGACCAAAATCCCAGAGACACACGTTAACTTAACTAAGGTCCTATTACTTCCCTGAACTTATTTTTTTTGTAATTTTATACACCTTTTGTCTTACGTGGCACACTCCGTGACTCCACGCAATTGAGGCGCGTGGAGATATTTGGAATCCACGTAAGCCAAAAAGGTGCACAAAATTACAAAAAAAAAAAAAAGTTCAAGGGGGTAATAAGACCTTAGAATAGTTAAGGTGTGTCTCTGAAATTTCGCTCATAGTCTAGGGTGGTATTTATGCATTTTCCCCATTAATTATAGTCATTTCCCGATTACATGTTTCAAGACATTACGTTTATTATATTTAAAAGGTTATATAGTAAAGTTACACTTCAATTTATAATTTTATTAACGAGTGTGCAAAGTAAATAGTTAACAAATATTATTGGACAAAAGGATCATGATGTAATATACAATTAATAAATGATCATAAAAAATACAAAGTAAGAAATAATGAAGAATTTTAGTGTAACATCAAATTGATCAAATGGTGGATAACATATTAAAATGTGTTTGCACAATTTAGGAGAAATACATAAGTATTTTTTTAATTTGTTGACTCATTCATCCTTTAGGGTTCAGTAATGCTAGAAATTAGGGATACCAACTCACGTTATTTTCATGCTTGCCTCAAGAACATGATCGTTCGAAATTACATTAACAAATTTTCTATTGTTAGTGGATATATAATGCACACTGAAATATAAATATATATATCAGAGTTATTATAGCTCTTATTTTATTTAAAAGAGAATATTATTGAATTATTAATGGCTCTATTACAATTATGACATAGACTTTATTTTTCATGATGATAATGAGTCGTCAATTCTTTACCCTTTTTGGGTTATAATCCATTAGTCTTAACCCACTAGGAGGTGAAGTGATTTTGATCTATAAATATAGAAGTCCTTCCCCATAGAAAAAGATAAAAGAAATGATGCTTCCTCTTATATTTTATTGCTGAGCGTTTTTTGAATTAAATTCTTATCAGGTTGTGTATTTCTAGTTTTATGCTATAATTTTTTTTATTATATTCATAAATAAATTTATTTCGTATGTTTTGAACAAATTAATATTATATTATTAAATTTGTAAAAAACTACAATATATAAGTATAAATTTATCAACAATCCTATCTAGTGTCTTACATGCTTCTTGTAACATCCGTAACTTTTAGTAAAGGTCCGAATCATTTTTCATAGACGTATAAATCCAATTTTGATGATCTTATGTGTTAAGATCAATTTCTAGTGTTGTAAGTGTATTAAATGTGAATTATAGCACTAAGTCGAGTTCAAAGTTTCTCTACCAATTTAAGTTTTATCATCTGATGAATGAATCAACTGTTGGAAAATAGCATACACAGCGGAAGCATTCCAGAATCATACATCTTGCATGAATATAAATAACAATCACAAATAGTTATCACATACAAAGTATGCTGAAAATTAACTCAGGATTACCTCTTGAAGCGTGTGCAGATATCTTGAAGTAAATCCAACTCCAGTTCTATAGTCTTCTACAGTGATCCCAATCAACAACTGAACTCTCTCAATACTTGGGTGGGCAAGTATTGTATAGAATTCTCTGATTAAATCTAGGTTAGAAAAATCTCTATTTATAGAGATGTCTTCCTAGTCCAAAGAGGAGAAGAAAAACAAATCCTTTTTCTTCAAGGACTTGAAACACACGTTTCTTTTCCTTCTTCTACTAAAAAATAGGATTCTGAGTTCTAGTTAGATTGGGCACTGGAGGGACCACAGAATTTATTACTGAGGCTTCCTATTATGGAAATAATTCTAAATAATTAATTTGAATTATTCTTACCATAATAAATTACAAATCATTCCACTAAAAATTCGTAATTGAACTCCTCTATTTATTTCGAAATTCACCACTAAACACTTATTTGATTCCCCATGTTAAGATTACCGATACTAATCAATAAATTAAATTACTGACGAATTTAATTCAATGATTAACTTCTTTTAGAGCAATACTTAACTTATTTCATGTGCCAGATTCATAAATCTACCGGCCGGATTTACACATGAAAACTTACAAGCTTCTCATAAAAGGTGTATCATCAATCTCTATACTGAGACATGGATTCCATCAACTAACTAATTATTTCACCAATATATATTATTATCATCCAATCTACCAGGCATATTGACCCATCTCAGAATCTCACCTTTTAATAAATCAAAATGATAAATAATATATATAGATCATAATCGTTATATCAAGATTAAGAATATAAGTACATTTAATAGTTTAGAGAATATGTTTTTATCAATCAGTCTAAAACAACTATCTCTGCTTGGTCCCGTTCAATACATACCAAATGCACTAGCACGAGAAGTTAGAACTATGCCATTCTCATAATCAAGATAAATTACATTTAATCTCGTGCTACAATCTTTCTGATGATTTTGTCCAAATTTTCATCTATGATTGTGAACTATAAATTTTAACTTATAAGAACTGATGATTTAATCTTCTGTGTATAAGCTTAAACTCTATACACCAAATCATCTACTATATAAGTTAAGGACACATATATGACAATTGATCTATTTAATGTAACACTTTATTAAATTGAATAAATAAATAAACAATTGTTCAATATTAATACTATATCAAAACGCATGGTTAATAGTATATCCTAACAATCTCCCACTTAGACTCATAACCATGCACCTACAACTCTAACACCCATTCCTTCAACATGTCTATCAAAAGACTTTTGCGGTAAAGCTTTTGTGAAAGGGTCTGCAAGGTTGTTCTCTGATGCAATCTTCGCCACCATCACATCCCCTCTCTGTACTATGTCTCGAATCAAATGGTATTTTCGCTCAATGTGTTTTGCCTTCTTATGACTTCGTGGTTCCTTTGAATTTGCAACCGCTCCACTATTATCACAAAACATTGTAAGTGGCATTTCTATTGCAGGAACAACTGCCAAGTCTTTCAGAAAGTTTCTAAGCCACACTGCCTCCTTAGCTGCTTCAGAAGCTGCTACATATTCGGCTTCCATGGTAGAATCAGCAACACAGGTTTGCTTGATGCTTCTCCAAACAATGGCTCCACCTCCCAAAGTAAACACATTTCCTGAGGTCGACTTTCTAGAGTCCATATCAGACTGGAAATCTGAGTCTGTGTACCCAATGGGCACCAACTCATCCGAATGATAGACTAGCATGTAATCCCTAGTCCTTTTCAGGTACTTGATTATATGCTTAACTGCTGTCCAATGTTCTCGTCCAGGATTAGACTGATATCTGCTAACCATGCCTACGGCAAAACAAATGTCAGGTCTAGTGCATAACATGGCATACATGAGACTTCCTACCGCTGATGCATAAGGAACTGTCTTCATGCTTTCTGTTTCCTCATCTGTCTTAGGACATTGATCCTTAGATAAAGAAATTCCATGTCTAAAAGGAAGAAAACCTTTCTTGGAATCGTGCATGCTAAACCTGGTAAGAATTGTATCAATATAAAGAGCTTGAGATAAACCTAACATCCTTTTCTTGCGATCACGTAGAACCTTGATCCCAAGGATGTGAGCAGCTTCTCCCAAATCCTTCATATCAAAGTTTGTGGACAACCATTTCTTAACTGAATTCATCAAGCCCACATTATTTCCTATGAGCAAGATATCATCTACATATAATACCAAAAACACCACTTTATCCCCATTCCACTTTTTGTACACACAAGACTCATCAAGACATTGCTCAAAACCAAAAGACTTGACTGCAGTGTCGAAGCAAGTGTTCCATGCCCTAGAAGCTTGCTTTAATCCATAAATAGATCTTTTAAGCTTGCACAACATGTGTTCTTTTCCTTTTTCTATGAAACCATCTGGTTGTCGCATAAATATGCTTTCATCAAGACTTCCATTAAGGAAAGCTGTCTTGACATCCATTTGCCAAATCTCATAATCATAATGAGCAGCAATGGATAAGAGAATTCTAATAGACTTAAGCATGACTACTGGCGAAAAAGTTTCCTCATAGTCGATCCCTTCTTTCTGAGTAAACCCTTTTGCAACAAGTCTAGCTTTGTAAGTTTGCACTTGTCCATCTACTCCTCTCTTTTTCTTATATATCCACTTGCATCCAATGGGTTTGACTCCATCTACAGGTGGTTCTACAAGATCCCAGACTTTGTTAGAGTACATAGACTCCATTTCTGATTTCATAGCAACAATCCATTTTTCTGCATCTTTATCTTGTAGTGCTTCGTCGTAATTCACAGGTTCGGTATTTGACTCTTCAGGGATTCTGTCAAAAGACTCTCCCAAGAGTGCATACCGAAGTGGTTTTCTTATCACTCTCCCACTACGACGAGACACTACAGTTGCAGGGGTAGGTTCAGAGAGGTTTGCATTATTATGATCTTGTGGTGGAACCACATCATTTTTAGGATCTTGAGTTTCCATGTTATCTTCAGTATCTTGCGGTGCAGAGATATCAACAACTTCTTCCTCTAATGCAATATGCTCACTATTACTCCCACTACCTTGATGCAATGAATTTTCAAGATCTTGTACTTGCAGAATTTTATGTTTGTTAACATCTCTCCCACTATTATAATGCAATGGTATGTTAACTCTAACATGTGGGGTTTGAATTTGGTTTTCATTATTTTCAGTAGATTGATTTGTTTTCTCTTTGCTCAATTCCTGTAAAACTAGTTTACTTCTAGGAATATGGTTTGTTAAAAAATCCGTTTCCAGAAACTTGGCATTGGTAGACACAATGACCTTCTTTTCTTTAGGATTATAAAACATACCACCTTTCGTTCCTTTAGGGTATCCAATAAAAACACATACTTCTGTTTTAGGTTCCAATTTTTCTGCCTTCCCTTTTAATACATGTGCTGGACATCCCCAAACCCGAATATGTCTCAAACTAGGTTTGTGCCCAGTCCACAGTTCAATGGGTGTCAAAGGAACAGATTTAGAAGTGCAGATATGATCAGTGGCTCCTGAATCTACACACCATGAAGTGGTAGAAACAGCCGCTAAAAATGTTTCAACGACAAGTGAAAGTGAGTTACCTGGTTTGTTTTTCTTCTTGGCTAAGAAATCTGGACAATGTGCCTTCCAATGACCTGACATCTTGCAATGAAAACACTTACCCTTAGACTTTTTCACTCCCCCAGTTGGAGGTGCAGTTGCCTTAGCTTTGTGAGCCTTTTTCTTCTTCTGTCCACCTTGCGGTTTAGAAGTAGAACCTTTCTCAACATTAAGTGCCATTGATGGTGCATGTTTTTTGACAAGGGTCTCTGCCGCCTGTAGCTCATTCAACAATTGTGCCAAAGATAGACTCATCTTATTCATATTATAATTTAGGCAAAATTGTTGAAAACTATCAGGCAGAGACTGCAATATCATCTCAACTTGGGAGTCATTGTCAATTTCAGCCCCCAAAACCTCTAGTTCATTCAGAAGACCTATCATCTTCAGAACATGGTCTCTTACAGGGGTGCCTTCAACCATCTTAGTGTTCATGAGAGTTCTCATGGCAGTCTGCTTAGCTGATCGACCCTGGTCTCCAAACATTTGTTTGAGATTCTCCAGAATTTCAAAAGCAGACAACATAGCTTGATGTTGATGTTGCAAAACATTTGACATTGAAGCCATAATGTAACATCGCGCCATCTCATCAGCTTTGCGCCATTTCTGATAAGCTAACTTATCCTCATCACTAGACTGATCATTTGGTTTCAATGGACATTCCTCATGAAGCACAAACTTATATTCTTCAGCAGTTAACACAATGTCAAGATTTCTCCTCCAGTCAACATAGTTAGAACCCTCTAGTTTGTTTTGACCCAAAATAGTACTAATGGGATTAAAAGGAGACATGTTGAATCTGAGATTGAAGAAATAGTTACAATAGATCAATAACATAGTCATATAACATTGAATATTTACATTCAAACTCATGATATACATATACATTCATGCATCTTAAATAGCCAATCGTTGGGATTGGAGAACTATTCATACAATATACATATATAATGACCGATTATTCACTCCATAAACTTATACAGACCTAACTCAGTTGGAGAGTCTACTGTTACTTTAAGTCAAGTGAAAATCCTCTAGTTGCATTGATCCAATCATATATTACTCAGTTTAGGAGAGTTAATACAAATTATCAAACTAGCGATTAAATACGTAATGACTTGTATTAAATTCATCCGATGGGGAGGAAGGTCTAAGCCAACACATAAACTTAATACTTCATTACTATTTAATCTTGATAATTTATTTTTTTTTAAAAAAAAAAATTACTTATCACCATTTTATTTTCTTGGTAAATTTTATACTAACAATTTTCTAGAAAGAAACTATGCAACAACAAAAAATTTCAGCTTACTTTTTTTTTTTTACACGTTACTGTTGCAAATTTCTTAAAAAAATTGTTCAAACTCTTCCAAGAAACATGGATCATTAATTACATATTAATGAGTCAAATTTTTTTTTTTTTTTTTTACACGTTACTATTGCAAATTTCTTAAAAAAATTGTTCAAACTCTTCCAAGAAACATGGATCATTAATTACATATTAATGAGTCAAAATAACTTTTTTTTTTTTTTTTACACGTTACTGTTGCAAATTTCTTAAAAAAAATTGTTCAAACTCTTCCAAGAAACATGGATCATTAATTACATATTAATGAGTCAAAATAATTTATTTGTTTTTTTATTTTAAAATTCACAAGTGGTCATTCTTTTTACAAAGAAAAAAAAAATTACACCAAAACATGTGATTACAAACAACCAGCAGCTATCACAATTAAAAAAAAATTTACACCTAAGACTTCTTATTTTTTTTTTATACAAGACATGGGTTGAAATTTTTTTATACCAGCCGCCATAATACAAGAATAAAATTGCACAGAGTGCCACCACAATAAAAAAATAAGGACTATTACCGTATGCATTTAACAAAAAACAAATCAAATCAAGTTTTTATCCGTTCTGTCCTTTTCGTGATAAAACAAAATTCACAATCACGAATCATACATATAATTTCCCATATGCATATTTTAGGTTATGTATAAAGATGCAAGTATGGCTCTTGATGCCAATTGTTGGAAAATAGCATACACAGCGGAAGCATTCCAGAATCATACATCTTGCATGAATATAAATAACAATCACAAATAGTTATCACATACAAAGTATGCTGAAAATTAACTCAGGATTACCTCTTGAAGCGTGTGCAGATATCTTGAAGTAAATCCAACTCCAGTTCTATAGTCTTCTACAGTGATCCCAATCAACAACTGAACTCTCTCAATACTTGGGTGGGCAAGTATTGTATAGAATTCTCTGATTAAATCTAGGTTAGAAAAATCTCTATTTATAGAGATGTCTTCCTAGTCCAAAGAGGAGAAGAAAAACAAATCCTTTTTCTTCAAGGACTTGAAACACACGTTTCTTTTCCTTCTTCTACTAAAAAATAGGATTCTGAGTTCTAGTTAGATTGGGCACTGGAGGGACCACAGAATTTATTACTGAGGCTTCCTATTATGGAAATAATTCTAAATAATTAATTTGAATTATTCTTACCATAATAAATTACAAATCATTCCACTAAAAATTCGTAATTGAACTCCTCTATTTATTTCGAAATTCACCACTAAACACTTATTTGATTCCCCATGTTAAGATTACCGATACTAATCAATAAATTAAATTACTGACGAATTTAATTCAATGATTAACTTCTTTTAGAGCAATACTTAACTTATTTCATGTGCCAGATTCATAAATCTACCGGCCGGATTTACACATGAAAACTTACAAGCTTCTCATAAAAGGTGTATCATCAATCTCTATACTGAGACATGGATTCCATCAACTAACTAATTATTTCACCAATATATATTATTATCATCCAATCTACCAGGCATATTGACCCATCTCAGAATCTCACCTTTTAATAAATCAAAATGATAAATAATATATATAGATCATAATCGTTATATCAAGATTAAGAATATAAGTACATTTAATAGTTTAGAGAATATGTTTTTATCAATCAGTCTAAAACAACTATCTCTGCTTGGTCCCGTTCAATACATACCAAATGCACTAGCACGAGAAGTTAGAACTATGCCATTCTCATAATCAAGATAAATTACATTTAATCTCGTGCTACAATCTTTCTGATGATTTTGTCCAAATTTTCATCTATGATTGTGAACTATAAATTTTAACTTATAAGAACTGATGATTTAATCTTCTGTGTATAAGCTTAAACTCTATACACCAAATCATCTACTATATAAGTTAAGGACACATATATGACAATTGATCTATTTAATGTAACACTTTATTGAATTGAATAAATAAATAAACAATTGTTCAATATTAATACTATATCAAAACGCATGGTTAATAGTATATCCTAACATCAACTTCAAATGACCATATTTTATAGAATATGAAGAGTTAAATACTTCATACTTTATCAAATTAAAAGTCAGTGTGTCTTCTTTCTAACACCACCAACTTTTCGTTAATTCTAATTTAAAATATAAAATTATAATTATTTTACTAAAACATATCAAAACTGAATTATTTAATAACAAGAAACATATCCTGAAATATTTAACAATAACACCTATCAATTTAACAAATCGCCAACTAAATTAGCATATCGCGGAACTTCCGTATTATTTAAAGTCAAAACAAAAAGTCTTTTACCTACAAAGTAAGCTAAGCTATTAAACTAATTTTGGATAAATATTCAAACCCAATAAATAAAAACAAAGAGTTTTTCCTTTTTCAATTCAAATTCAAAAATTAAACAAATCTTACCAAGGAAATGGCCAAAAAATATGAGTCTTGATTGACAACCAATCTCATCCAAAACTCCCATTCATTCAAGGTTCACCCATCCCTATCTTGATCTACATCGAAATGCGCGCCATATATATATATTAATTTACCTTACTTTTCCTCCAATAAAATAACTCCACGTGGCATGCCATTCGTGACTCCACGTCACACTAACGTTCCGTATAAACCATTTCAATTCTTCTCCTAACCTCCTCTCAACATTTCCATTTTCCAACCTCCATAACCATAAAACGTCTTCTTTCTCTCTCTACCTATATATAAACAACTCTGTATCTATATATTTACTGATTTATCGTTTTTGTTTCAAGATTCCATGGAGCTTCAAAAGATCAGCTCAAAGGGTCCTCAAAACAGTGAAGAAACGGCGGAACTCGTGAACCGGCGAATCAATTTGCTGACGTTGCATTTGAACCCGGTTCAGGAAATCCCGGTTCAGAAATTGGAGCTGCTGAGATGCGCAGGGAAGATGAAGGCGATTAAAGTGAGCACGGAGGCGCTGTCAGAGTACATGAGAGGGAAGCACAGGGATATACAGGAAAAAGTATTTGCTTACTTTAATTCAAGACCGGAACTTCAAACACCGATTGAGATATCGAAAGATGAACACAGGGAATTGTGCATGAAACAGCTTGTGGGTTTAGTAAGGGAAGGTGGGATTAGGCCATTTAGGTACGTGGTTGACGATCCGGCTAAGTATTTTGCGATTGCTGAAGCTGTGGGAAGCGTTGACATGTCACTTGGCATCAAAATGGGTGTTCAGTACAGGTAAAAATATAAATTCTCCTCACCGCCTTGACTTCAATTTTGACATATTTTCACTATTGAGGTCAAATTTGTTTGTGAAAACATTTTTCTTCTGGAATTTCACTGGTGTGTATGTTGTTATTTGTTGTTTTCATTGTTGAGGCCCGGAGTACAGTTATATCTGTAATTTGAGTTAAGAGTAGCACTGGTATTTATATATGTAATTTGAAATAAGAATACTATTCATAATGCTGATTTTGGGTTTTAGCTAGCCTCTGTTTTGTTTTTATAGTTTCTCTTTTTCGGGGAGGAGTTAAGAGGTCTGTGGAATTTAGCCACTTAGGTGTAGTTGGTATGAAACAGTTTAATGCTATGTGAAAAATCATTTATTGCTGATTATTTACCAGAAAGATCGGAGAATCGAGATATAAGTATACACCAGTAAGATCATTTACAAGGACCAATAGGATCCAGAAATATGCCAACATGCAAATGTTTTCTATAGATCCTTTTGGGGGTTCTATAGCTTTATTTGAGTTCAAGAGCATGCATAGAAACAAGATAGAAAAGCTTCCTTTTGAATAAGATTGTATGGACCAATCAGATTCGTATATTCTTAAAGAAGATATTTCATATGATTCTAGTCAAGGCCTTGATTTGCTATTTGATGTTTATTGAGGAAAGATCTAGTATCTAATCTGGATCAGATCAACTATAGAGTTTCATTCTTTATTGCTATTGTGTACAAATGATTGAAGTTCCTAGTAGAACTTATGGCCATGTTGCACCTACTTTCCAACTTATCATCTATGCAAGTATGCGAAAGCTAGAATTTGATACTTCTCAGAATGCATCATTTCCAAACCTTAAGTTGTTGGTGATCAGAAGTACCCTAGTAAAACTTATATACCATAGGGTCTTCTTTTCTAATCCTCCCTTTGTTACTGTATGGTGTATTTTCTGTCCTAGTTGCATATTTTCCTGAATCTCGACTACTATAGCAACTATGATGGATCTTATGTTTTAAGTTTCTCATTAATAGAGGTAATAACAAATTCTTAACGGATTGGACTTTCAATACAGTCTATGGGGAGGTTCTGTTATCAACTTGGGAACTAAAAAGCACAGAGACAAATACTTTGATGGTATAGACAATGTGGACTACCCGGGATGCTTTGCAATGACGGAGCTTCATCACGGTAAACTGTTTTGGACTACTACTTGTATAATTATCATTTCATTATTAACTTCCAATATGTTCTTTGGTCGTGTCCACTACACATACAGGTGTTTTAGCAATTGAGTTAAGGGAGATGATGTTTGCTTATAACATACGTAGCTAAAGTTGTGATAAATATTTTACACAGTGACTCAATGCATATAGCAAACGTTGGTAGAAATTTGCAAGATTAGGTTGTTCTGTACGTGTTTGTATACTTATTTACAGCATTATGTTCCAAAGAAACATTCCCATCATTTTTTTCGTCCTCTTTTTCTGAAGGAAAATTACAGAATATAAGTGGGATATTTGGAAGTTGCAGAATGTGGTTAGTATAGCCCAGGCAGTTGATGATGTCTATAACAATTAACATCCATAAGAATGCCACTTAATTGAATCAAAAGCATTACCATATACTGCTGTTATTTTGATAATTAGAACACTTCGATTCAGTCTAATCTAGTTTTATTTTTTTTGCTCACCAGGTTCCAATGTCCAAGGTCTTCAGACAGTTGCCACCTTTGATCCACTCACAGATGAATTCATAATTGACACGCCAAATGATGGGGCTATTAAATGGTGGATTGGTAATGCTGCCGTTCATGGGAAGTTTGCAACAGTTTTCGCAAGACTGATGTTACCAACTCATGATACAAAAGGTGTTACTGACATGGGTGTTCATGCATTTATTGTTCCCATAAGGGATATGAAAACCCACAAAACAATGCCAGGGGTTGAAATACATGATTGTGGCCATAAAGTTGGCTTGAATGGAGTAGATAATGGTGCATTGAGATTTCGTTCAGTAAGAATTCCACGAGATAACCTTCTTAATCGATTTGGAGACGTTTCACGGGATGGGAGATACACCAGCAGCCTGCCTACAATTAGCAAAAGATTTGCTGCCACACTTGGAGAACTTGTTGGTGGTAGAGTTGGCCTTGCGTATTCATCTGTGGGTGTTCTCAAGATTGCTGTTGTTATTGCAACAAGATATTCTCTTCTGCGCCAGCAATTCGGTCCTCCTAAACAACCTGAAGTTAGTATACTTGACTACCAATCTCAGCAGCACAAGCTTATGCCAATGTTGGCTTCGACCTACGCATTCCATTTTGCCACACTTCATCTGGTGGAAAAATATTCTGAAATGAAGAAGTCTCATGATGAGGAACTGATAGGGGACGTACATGCACTTTCTGCAGGGCTTAAGGCCTATATCACTTCTTACACAGCAAAGTCATTGAGCACATGTAGAGAAGCTTGTGGTGGCCATGGTTATGCCGCTGTCAATAGGTTTGGAATTTTGAGGAATGATCATGACATATTTCAGACATTTGAGGGAGACAACACCGTTCTTCTGCAGCAGGTTGAGATTTGAGATTTCGAGTCCATTTCCCCTTGCATACAAAAAGAACTGTTCTGTTTCTTAATTATTTTAAGCAAAATATGATAAAGGGACAGGGTATAACGACTCTTCTTATGATCCAGGTAGCCGGTCTTCTGTTGAAGCAGTACAGGGAGAAATTCCAAGGTGGGACGCTCACTGTCACATGGAACTACCTAAGACAATCCATGAATTCTTACCTTGCTCAGCCTAATCCAGTTACTGCTAGATGGGAAAGTGAAGAACACTTACGCAATCCTAACTTCCAGTTGGATGCTTTTAGGGTGAGTATTTTGTGGTCAATCTGACGACAGTACACATTGGCATACAACAGCATTGTACATCTAACTAATGTTATAACTGCTCCTTTTCCAGTATCGTACGTCAAGGTTGCTTCAAAGTGTAGCTATCCGGCTTCAGAAGCACTCCAAGACTCTTGGAGGATTTGGTGCTTGGAATAGATGTTTAAATCACCTGTTGACACTTGCAGAGTCTCATATCGAATCGTTCATTCTTGAAAAGTTCATTGAAGCAGTTAAAAAGTACTTTCCTAATCACAGTTTGAGAAACTTGTTCTTTCCTTCAACTAGTATTTATCTAATTCTCTCTTTTATTTGCAGTTGTCCTGATGAAAACTCTCGTGCTGCCCTAAAACTCGTGTGCGATCTCTATGCCTTGGACAGAATCTGGAATGATATAGGAACTTACCGCAATGTGGACTATATGGCCCCTAACAAAGCTAAGGTATGAATCTAGAGAAAGTTAGCTGGACATGTAGTCACTGTACTACTACATCTTAATATCTTGAATCTAATACTAAATGCAAATTAGAACATTCAAAGAGTAAAGTACGCGAGATCAGAATCTAATTGCAGTTTTGCAGTTGATATGTGGTTCTTAAGGATTATTCTATCTTGATGACCCCTTTTGTCACAGAGATACTATGACGTTTAGTAATTTTTTCTCTTAAAAAATTGTAGATAACCACATAAAGTAAATGACGCTTGGCAAATATGGTTATCTTAGAAGTTAAATGAGCAAGTTATAAATCTTCATTTAGTTTTAACACTCTCTAGGCTGGTTGATTCTCTTCTATTCCTGAGCATCCACTTTTAATTTTTCACAGGCAATTCACAAGCTAGCAGATTATCTATGCTTCCAAGTTAAGAATATCGCAAGGGAACTTGTTGATGCCTTTGATCTTCCAGATTATGTAACGCGTGCTCCAATTGGTGTGCAGACTCCATCAGAAGCTTATACTCAGTATACACAGAATGTTGGGTTCTAATTTATAACATAAGTGGGCAATATATGTTTTCTCTGATTTTCATAGTTCAAAAAGTTCCCTATGGTCCTTATAAGTATACTTTGTACACCATTATTTATCCTGATGTCAAGCTTCCTGTATCTCTTTTATCTTTGGTAAGGCAAGCTTGAGGAATTCTTGTTGTATTCACTTCTTGTCAACTAGTTCTAATAGGTGAAATTGGTGTATTTGTCTTAATATTATATATGAAATCAGATCCGAAAGGGTGTTATTACATCATGCATTTGCATTATTTATGGTGGTTTCTAAATATAGTTATTTCTAATCGTTGTTTTTTATCTTAGAAAAAATATAAAATAAGATTAATTGTTCTTTCTTCATTTTTACCCTTATGGTAGTAATATAGTTATCTCAATTCTAACATTTAAAAAAGATTATGTCTTTAAAATAAAAATAAAAATAAGATGGTTGTAGATTTTCTTAATTAGTGTCTTTTAATAGATAGAAATACTGAAAATAATTCGAAAAGGAGGAAAACACTTCAATTAAGCATATAAATAGAGTAATCTATAAATAAGAATAATTAATACACTTTTTAAGGGACATCGAAAATAGAAAAACATCATTTGAGATGGAGGGTTGCTGAGCGAAACACAAGACATCTATAAGCTTCTTAAATTTATGTCAGCCCCAACAACTGCAGAAAGTGCTCTGCATTTATTTTGGCATTGACCATTTGAGCTTATTATATTTTCCACTGCTGGACCAGTCGAAATGGTTCACAGCCCGCACCTACTTTATATCAATAAAATAGGTAGTATAATTTCATAAATTAATTGGAGTCCAAAAAGAGTAAAAGATAAGTGGATCTTACCCTTTTTATCTTATGGACATAAAGAGACTCTGTCCGCTCACCTATCTTATTTTTCTAAATTTGGAACTGCTGCAGCATCCCTAGTCCCTACAAAATTGATCTTCACATGATTACAGCAGCTACTGTGTTGCTAGTACCTTCATATTAGCAATAATGTTTACTTTGATAAGAAATATGTTAAAACATAATACTGAGACAACAGTGAGGAAGAGAGCTAACAAAAGATGAAATGATGCTGCCTTCACTAGGTAGTTTGAAAGCTCATGCTTGATGCAACTGGCAAGTAGAATGGATATTTAATCATTAAACTGACGAAGAGTCCATACTTTTTCAGTTAAATTGGTAACCTATTTTCCACCAAAAAGACAAGGCAGCCACCTTTGATTTACAGTAACATATTTTTATAATGCAATCATATACTAAAGGATCTTGGTGCTGGTCGATAGTTCAGATATGCATTTCGAGCTGTATCACATTTCTGCCTGATATCTTCACACATCTTTAAAGAAGCCTCGGAAAACTTGGTCAGACGGTCCAGAACCCTTGTTAAACTCGAGTGAATGCAATTCAAATTTGATGACTTTTCATCATTCTTCTCTTCATCTTTCCCTTCCAATTCCTCATTCCCTGGTTCAGGAGTAGTTTCTTTCTTTTGCAGTTCCTCGGAGTGGTGTTCAACTGAATGCCGCAGGTCATACAAGAAGTCCTTGATGGCATCACTAAGCTCTTCAGAAGGCAGAGATTTAATCCCAGTGGACCAGTCGCGACAAAGCACAAATATTGGTGGGGCCAGAACTCGTCTAGGGGAAAATGCTCTTCTGCCTTTGGTTCGGTCACGTGGTTGCAGGATGCAGTTTTGCAGCCAGCTGTTAAGAGCTTCCACATATGAAGTATGGCTGTTAATCCAATTGGCGAAACTCAAGCCAAAGCATTCTACTTCATCCTGCAGCTGACTCATAATCAGCTTTTGAGTTTCACCCTGGGGACTAGAAGCCGAAGCTTTGGCGTGGTATGCTAGAGAAATGGTTATATACTGAGCATGATGGCATTCAAGCATCGCTCTCCACATTCTGATCAATCTGCATGGAGCCCAGATATTAAGAATCTAATAAAAAATATAATAGCAAACATACAAGGCATGTGCATGGACTGATGACCCTTAAAATGAGGTTTAGATAGCATAGTTACTCAGATTAAATATGCTCAATAGCAGGAAGAGAAATAATTGTTATCCTTACCCTTGGATAAGTTCCAAAATTTGAGGCAACAACTCTTCATCCCTCATTTTCTCTATCCGCTTTGATATTGAATCAACTGAATATAGAGCCACCCTGATGCGTGAATGGAGATCCTTCACCACTGACCGTGTTTTGTCAATTATTTGGGCGCTAACATCTTTGGCAAATTGATGCCTAAGTTGGTTACACTTCCGATCATAATCTCTCCTGATTGACTCAATCGTCTACAAATTAAAGAGGATGATGAGAGAAAGAGCTTTGAAATACTCACAAAAAAGAAAAATTATCTTCTAAAATTACCACAATAATGACATGCCTGTGAAGGGCTGTATAGTTCATCTTCATTTCCTCAAGTTTGAATTCAAGAACAGTGATAAGGTGTGGAATACACAAAGCTATGGAAGGTCCAGAAACCAAAGTAAAAATGTATCTTATCAATATTAGTATCTATACTAAAAGAAATTTCTGAATTCCTGTCTTGTTTTCCACAAGGTTATTTCCTCCATATATACAAATTTGCTGAACACCCCCTCTCTGCAGAAAAGAAACATTCTTCGATTGGCTGTTATTTATCGACACTAGTGAGAACTACAGTAAATGGAGCTCCTTATCATCCAGAACAGCTTCTCAAAGAAGGATTTCAGTCTAAAGCAACTGAAACTGACAGGATGGATTGGTAGTTTGGAGTACTGCAGTATCAGTAAAACATGACCTAACACCAATTACTTTATAAATACTTGTTAAACATCCTTTTTTTATGGGTATAAATATAACTTGCTAAACTTTCTTGTTGTCAACCAGATTCTGTGTTTATCAAACAAATAAGGATTCTTATTGAAAGAGCAAACCGACAGCAACTACTGCACCAGCAGAAAGATACTTTTTGACATCATCAAGGAGGATAACAAGCGATGGACTTCTTTGAAAAAGTGAAGCTCAATTGAATGAATATAATTTAATCATTATGATGGTTGAGGTTAGGAGACTGGATAAAAGAAACGTAATCAGACACCTCAAGCAGAATAGAATTTTGTCAAAAAAGGAGAAGTTGGAAGACGGGGTGTGTTCATGTATATCATGTGAATGAGTAATATAGAAGGCCTACGTGAAGTTCTGCAAGCCCGCATCAAGAGGACAGAAATTAAGGGGGGGGGAAATCCGACAGATTTCAGCATTTTGGTATTTCTCATTAACTTAGTATTTCCAGATCACTGGTTATAGAGCAATGCAGCTATCGACCTACGTAGTACCCCTAGGGGCAGTCAATAGGCTACACATTGTATAGTTTAGGATGAACAACACCCAAGTTGTGGCCTACAGGTCAATGATGTGGGTTGAGAAACATGAGGTCTCAGGTTCAAATACCATTTCTACTCGTCCGTCCAAGTATTGGTGGACAGAGCTACCCGGTACTTGTGCTGGTAGGAGGTAGAAGGAACACATTTAATTAGTCTAAGTGCACACAAGCTGGCCTGAACATCACAATTCTCAATCGAAGGGTCATTTCACCACATGTTCCTATAGTATACTCTTTGTTTAATGTGTCATTTAGCTACTAAAATTATCCTAGTATGATCAAGGCTACTAAAATTTTCCTTAATTCTCAAATTCTACAGTATTTTACTCTAAACCCTTCTTTAAAAAAAGAATGGTGTATTTACTCTATAAACCATATCCATTTCTTCTGATGCTACTTATTAATATCTGAAGATTCAGCTCTTATATATCTTTGAATTACTTGAGCTGTATTTCAAGCTCCCTGAGCTAATCCTACACCAATAATAATAATTCAAAATAATCAGGACACTCAACTTTCTAGGTCAGTACCTTCACTTCATCATAAAGTTTCCTCTCCCATGCATATACTCTGTCAAGGGTGGATGAGTGGCTTCCAGCTATCATACAAAAATCTTCAACAAAATCACTTCCACTATCATCATTGTCATCCTTACTATTAAGAGGATTCCTCGATGAAGATGATCTTGAGGATGTGGTCCTCTTCCAGATAATCACCTTTGTTACATGGTCTGCTTCTGCATAGCACTAGAAGTATTAGAACAGCAATGAACAGGAAAAAAGAGTATAAATGCTTTAATCCACTAACATATAATGCTAAAATTTATGAACTACAACTGAACTTGAATTACATATTCTAAATACTAGGTGATCTCTTCCCACATGTCCTAGCCTTGGTGGACAGAGTTACCTGGTACCTATTATTGGTGGGAGCTAGAAGTATCTCGTGGAATTAGTCGAGGTGCACGAAAACAGGCACAGACACCATGGTTATTGAAAAGAAAACTTACTCCAATAACCAATTTTTTAATGTTAACTCCATAATCAAGTTTGTCCAACATTACTCCAAACAAGTTTGATAAGTTAATTATGCTTTTAGTTCCGTTAATGGGTAGTTGTGATTTAAATCCCTATATTTGTGTTGTGTCTTCTTTAAGATTATAAAACGCTATATTTGTTGGAGCAGATTAGGACTAGAATTTCTTGAATCGTGGACATTTCAGCCTTGCCTTGGATGGACGTAAAAAGTAAATACTCTCCCTATCTCAAACTCAAATTTATATGAAGTCTTTCCGATATGTGATGCCCATAACTGTTTGAAACCGTTCTAACATAATATCTTTTAAAGCATTCACGAGTTTTTAGAGTTCACATATCAAATTAACATCTTAAAACTCTGTACAGTATCACAAGCTATAATTTTTTTTCTGTATAATCGTGGCGTTCGGCCCAACTTGGGCGCACCTTAACTAATTTAAGGGGTTAACCTCTAGCCAACACAGGTACCGGGTACCTCTAGCCAACACAGGCTTGGGCAATGGGAAGAAATAACCTAATGTTTTTTCTCCACTGGAACTTAACCTAAGACATCATGGTCTCAACACACTTCATTGATCAGTAGGCCACACCCTTGGTCAATAACTTCGGACACCTCAGTGATCTTCTCGGAGTAAACCAAAAGTTTAACCAAGGTAACTATCTCTACATCCCCTCACCACAGCTTTCACTGTATTTTTTACTCAACTTTTTGTTCTCTCTTCTAACTTCTCTTATCCTGCAGTCACACATTTCTCTTGCATCCTTTCTTTTTCTTTTATTTCTATATCAAATTTTCTACATCCCTTCCTTCCTTCCTTCAATATGCTATACAACACCGCTTAGCACCAAGACTACAACCCAAGTACTATAGCCTTTACCACCATCAACAAGGCATCAACCCGTCCATCTGCAACAGCCACTTGCAGTCACCACCAGCTTTCTCGCCCATACTCAACAATGCTCACACTCCACCCACCCAAAGCCCCAACTAGCTCAAAGAAGGAAAGAGAAGGACAAGGATTATGTAGGAGAACGACTCAGATTTGACTTAAAATGACCACGAAAGACCAAAGAGCCACTTTCAAGACAATTGTCGAGGATGCAAGTGCTGCAAAGTTTCTTAACGGGCCTCTTTGCTAAATCTGTCAACATTCTGACTTAAACGCCCACTTCATCAATATTAAGGTTGAAGTGCTCCAAAAGTGTAAGATCAACCTTTTGCTTCAAGTAAGCTCAATATGTTGATAACAATTTAACTATTTTGCTCATAGTAAAAAGCAACTGTTTTGAAGGGAAAAGCCTAAAATATCCAGTCTTTAGAGCTCTAGAATTACTTGCTGATGTGATTATCTCATTAAAACACAGCCTTCATGAAGAAACCCCAAGTCTACTACCAGTGGAGTAACACAATTAAGTAAAATCACAAATTATGCAATCTAAAGCCTGAATTTAGATTATGTTTCCTCTTTAGAGGTTGTTTATGTAATGTTTAATTAAATTACCATATTGGCAACTTTTACATGAGACGCAATTTATTAATTTGTTCAATGAACTTACCACCAGACATGTTCTCACCCACTCTTCTGCAGCAACCTGAGCCCATAGAAGACAAATAGGCGGACACCGAAGATTTTCCTGAAGAAGCAATGTATTAGCACTTGACCATAGATAACAAAAAACATGTGAATTTCAGTAGGTAAAACGATGCAAAAACCAAAGTAAGCAATAAAAGAGTAATATTTCTAAGAGATAGTCATACCTTTGGCCTCAGAAAACCCAACTCTGATTTTGCTAGCTTCGAGCATTCTTGAAATCTCTTTTCCGGATTCAGATGCTCTAAAGAATCGATGTTCAATGTCCTTTATGCTAGAAAGAAAATCTTTGGCTCTATGAGTTATGAACTCTGAAGGATCCTCTCTTTCATCCACTGAAGGCTTGTCTCCCTTTGAAACAGATACTTGCAAGGCAGATTTCCCAATCGTAGTCCCAACCGAACCATTTGCTTTCGGCTCACTTCTCACATTATTACCCTCACCATCAGCTACTTGCTGAGTATTATTCTCAGCCCTCTTAGGCATAACTGAACTAGAATCATGAAATTCCAATTTACCTTGACCATTACTTCTAGGTTCAGATTTAGGTGTCAAGAACTCTTCTTGAATACCATTGTCACCCTCATTATCTTTTTCACCAAGTTCATCAAAGTTCAGTTGCCTACCATTATGTGTAACAAACCTAAAGCTCTCATTATCTGTAGGGTCAAAAAAATCCCAAGACCCTGAATCTGGAGGTGGGGGTGGGGGTAATGGAGTTGAGAAATCAACATCATCTACGTACATACTGGTTGAAGATGGACTCACCTTAACAGTGACAGCAGTAGGTCCAGCAGACCTCATGTAACTCAACCTAGTAGCAATAGGAGGTGAAAGGGGGCTTCCATTTAGAACAGGAGAATCTGAAACCCCACCAACGTGAGACGGTGAAGGTGATGGATACGACGAATGTGACGGAGTTTTATCAAGCTCAGTAGCTGAAGTTGATAGAGATGATTCTATCAACACTTCAGCCTCCGCATATCTCCTAAGAGCAATGCCTATATTTCTCAAAGATTCAACATACGAAACATGAGCAGCTGCTAATGCATACCTAGAATCAACGGCTTGTTTTATAAATCTTTTCCTTTCTTTACACAGTCTCAGAGCTTCACTCCGTTCAGACTTTGAACTTGCCGCACCCATTTACACAGAGAGAAAAGACAAATCAAATCAAATCACCCACTTCCCTGAATTGAACATTTCCACCATTAACTCTGATTTTCCCCCCAAAAAACACTAAAACCCTAACACCAAACCCAGAACCCTTTTCTCATCAAAACAGATAAAATGGATAAAAGGGGGTTCATGCCCATGTAAAAAGCTGCAAAAGAAAAAGAAACAGTTGTAAATCAGACCTCTTCAGTCGAAGAAATGAAACCCAAGTGAAGCTCAAGAAAAGCTCTAAAACAGAGGAGATAGTAAAAAGCGAACAAATTAGTAAATCTTTAAGCCCATAAAAAGGTAACCTGAATCGATTGGACAATGAAATGGAAACCATTCAATGAAAACAGAGTATTCAGTTCAACTTTTTAAGCAAAGGGACCCTTACTGAAATGATGAGAAAATTGGTAGAAGAAGGAAGGAGGGAATCTTGTACAGTGTTGATGCATTAGCCTCGGGAAGTGTGCTTGAATGCTACTTTACGTTCATTTCCTCTTTATTCATATGAATGAAAACGAAGATTTAACAAGGGGCTGAACAATAGTGTTTATTTGCTTCAAAATTTTATGGTAAAATAATCTTCACATGGATTACTACGATTTTTTCATAATTTTTTTAAATGAAAAAATATAAAAAATTATAGTCATACATATATTTATGATTATTTTATATAAATGATTTTAGTTAGATCATAAATTATTATTTTTATTTCAATTTCAATTTATATAATCTAGTTTAATTTGACATAAAAAAAGTTTAAAAAAACTTTGAAATTTATAATTTAAAACAAGTCAAGATACTTGTGTGAGTAGAATTCGTATTATAAAAATAAAATGATATTTTAAAACTAAATTATTATTATTAAACATAAACTATCCTTTTTTTAACCAACTAATAATTATGAATTGTAAACTAGGACATTATGTATTATATTTTGTGAAATAAATCATTGAATAGTAGTTGGAATAATAATTTGAACGAAAATGATTGAGGAATTATAAATCCAATATAATCTTTGTACTTAGCAATAATATTTTTGTGAATCAAATTAGTATGGTGTTTAACCAATAGATTAGAAAAGAATGAGTAATGAGAAGCAACAAATAAAATGATTTAGTACAAAGATGACACATTCACCCAAGGCTCCACAGTGCAGAAAGCAATGGAATTTTTGTTTGCACAGTATACTTTCGCTCTATATTAATTGATTATTATATTAAATATAATTATTTTATATTAATAAATTATTTATTATTAATTTTTTTATATTATTTTATAGTTAATTATATTAGAAAATATTGATATTTATTTATAAAATTTAAAAATTAAATTAGTAAAATTACTTTTTCATTTATAATATTTTAAATATTACGTAAAAATTTAAAATTGATAAGTTAATATAAGACGAAGAGATTATTTGCGTGGGCGATACCTTCTGAACAGAAAAAACCTTTGCACAACAAGTATTCTTTTGGATATACATACAATCTGTGTCAGTCAAATTAATGACTGTTTAATTGGGAAATGTGATTCTATGACTAAACTATCCCCAGTCTAACGGCTCCTTTTCTTATCACTCTACTGTCTTTTGCTACAGTTTTATTTACTTTTACCTTCACATTGAGTATTATTTTTGGTTAATTACGAAAAATTAACCGAAAGGGAAATATCACTTATTTTTTCATTTCTAATTTATATGATTTTTTTTTCATTTTTCGCAAAAATATTTTTCGCAAAAATGAAGATAACACACCCAAAACAGTTTTATCTCCATAAATATAAAAGTACTAGGATACTATAATTAAACCTTTATGTTTAAGCTCATAAACTTTCGACGTGGATTAATGGCAATCATAAATGTGTAAATATTGTATTTTATTTTTTTTTAAATATACCACCAAAATAGAGTAATTTTAATTGACCAGTAAATTTGCCTAATAGAAGAAGGTAATTACGTAGAGGAGACAAGTATTAGTGGGGTAGAGCTCCCATGAGGAAAAAGAAGTGCAATTGAATATACATTAGTGTATCTTCCTTAATCTTTTAAAAAGGGAAAAAGAGATAAACTATGCGAAATAAATAAAAATGTTTTTATATTATAGTTTAGCTTTAAAATATTTTTATTTATTTATATTTTGATTTAAAAATGCTTTTACAGTTAATATTTTTATCAAAAAAATTGCCTTTATAGTTACAAAATGGGTTAACAATGCCTTTTTATAAATAAATATATATTTTTTCTTTTAAAACATATCTTCTTCAAATTAAAATATTATTAAAGAACGCTATTCTTGTTTTATTTCTTTTAGCATCACTTTAACAAATAAAAGTATATAAAACATTTTTTTTCTTATCTCATTTAATCAATTAAAACAGAATAATTTCATATGCCCTTTCGACATATAATATTATATATATAATTGTAATATATATATCATTAATTTATATTTATATAACGATAAAAATGATGATGATAAAATAAGAAATATTTTTTTTAATGTTTTTTCTGAATTGAAGTAGGATTAACATTTGTTAATTTAAAACAATATATAGTATCAGTAAATGAATGTGTTAAAAAGAAAATAATAATATTTTTGCTTGAAAAAAATGATCATTTTTTACCAATTAAATGAAAATAACAACATTTCGGATCAAAGTATTGACGACAATGACATTTTTGGACCAAACAACAAATGAAGGGCATTTTTGTTTCTTTCGTATAATTTAAGGGAATTTTCAAGCCAAAATGTTGACAATAAATTTTTTTTTGAACCAAACTATAAACGAAAGACATTTTTATTCCTTTCACATAGTTTAAAAATATTTTTGAATCTTCTCCCTTTTTAAAAAGATCAAGTTTGATTTTTAAAATTTATTTATTTATTTTAGTTTAATATAGAATATTCCACTTAATTTTCTTATTGAAGTATTTCTTTCTAGTCATACTGGAGATCTGAATCTTACTCTTTTAGCCCTTGAGAATATATTTCTATGCAATCTGATCCATTTGTCCCTTTCAACAGAGTACCTCAATGGTCTTATGTGTATAATAATGTAAATTTTGAGAGAATCTTACATGTCAGGACCAATTAATTGGTTCATAATGGCGTGATTAAGCAGGTAAATCACCTTTTTAATTTGTCTTATGCTCATTAAATGGTTAGGTAATTTACAGTCAAGTACCTTAAAGTTTATGGATATATCAATTATCCCCACAACTTTTACCAAAGTTACATTTTTTTTTGGTTTTGAAATAACCGTTAAAAAGCGATTTTTTATTATTTTTTTTTTGCATTCTGTTAGTTGAAAGATATTTTTGAGTAAAAAATAAAACTAACTCATTTTGAATAATTGAAGAATATATTTAACTATTCTCTTCTATTAACAGGAAAAAGAAATAAAATAAATATTTTTTAATAAAACAAGCCATTAGACCATCTTCAACCCAAAATCAAATTTTGTATCAAATTTTTATTTGGTGTAAAATTGAATGTCTGGAGCTCGAACCGAACACCCAATTTACACTATTTTGATGTATAACACTAATTATGACACCAATTCACGTTATTGGACATTCTAATATTATTTTATGATACAAAACTTTTAATTTAACATTATATAAATGGTATGTTTTAATTAAATCTCTTGTATATTTAATTATTTTTTATGTAATATTTTATAATATTAATTTTAGATATAAAGTTAGTTTTTTTATAAATTTATTTTTCTATATATAATTTTTTTAAAAATTATAATATTTGCTTGCAATTTAATATTTTCAAATAATTATGGTATAAAATATTTTTATTATTAAATGACTAAAAGAAAGTAATATAAATTAGGTATGATAAATTAAATAATAATAATTTTTTTTAAATAATAAAATTCGGTGCACTGATTTAGACTTGAGGGTTTGAGGAGCACGGCAAACTTTTTGCGGATTTTGCGCAAAACAAAAAGAGAAAATGGGCGCCTCTTCCCTCGTGCAAATTACTTTATTTTTTTGTTTCTTTCTTCCCCTTTTTCCTTCTCATTTTGGAGTCCCTTTTATCCTTTTTGCTCCCTTTATATATCTTATTTTGTCTTTTAATTATGTATTTGATAATTGTATTAAGAGTGGATTGATTTGAATTTACATCGGGTAAGCTTGTTTGGAGGTATCATTTTTTATTAAAGTTTTTTTTACACTTAAAATTTGAAATTGAGATTTTTATTAGTAAGATTGTGCAAAAACAAAATCAATCTATAAACTGAATCGATAAAAGTTTAACTGACTTGTTGTTATTGGGATATTGGATTAACGGATTTTGAATGGTTTTATACAAAAATTATTCGGTTATTGATTTGAAATTTGTTTTAATTATTGGATTATTGGGTAAACTGATGACCCATTAAGACTAGTAATTGACTACTTTTACTTGTACATAAATATTATATATTAATTTCAATATCTTACTAGTTACTATATTTGTCCTTTAATCTTCAACTTACAGTTTACAGTATATTTGAGTTCACAATTTCACATTATACAAAATGTTAAAATTTAAAGTTAGAACTTTATTCTTCTTAATTTCTCTTTGTATTACACTCATATATTATTGTTTATTTTCTATGAGCGTCTTTTTTAATGTTACATTACTGTGTTTTCGCATCAAATTTATTAGAAAAGTCATATATTTATTTTATAAGTATTTTTCTTATTGGTTAAACCTAAAATCGGTAGACCAAAAACCGATAAAAATATCTTATTGTTGAATTAATACTATAGTTGAGTTACTTCTAACTATGTTAATTAATCTAATGCAAAGATATCAACTTGGCTTACGTGACACTAGTTTGAAAAAAAACGTCAGCACATGCTGGGCTTACAAGATGGTGTCACGTAGGTCGAAAAGGGATAAAAATTATTTATAAAATAAGTTCAGGGGTAATAAGACCTTAGTATAGTATAAGTATGTCTCTGAAATTTTGGGCATAGATTAAGGGGGTACTTGTGCGTTATCCCTTTCAAATATATTTTGAAAAATAAACTACCATACTATTATAACGTAATGAATTCAAGAGTTTCGACAAAAAGGAAAAGGCTCATATAAATTTGAAGTATTGTAAACTATATTTCACGAAGAGGTAATTTATAAAAGAAGTTATTTTAAATTATTCGCGAGGAAAAGTTTTCTATCTCTTTATAGTTTATAACTACTAAAAAGTTACTACTATATGCATGTATTACAAAGTTATAATTAAGATTTAGACTAATTAATCATTTCCTTTTATAGTCATGACATTAAGAATATAATATATTTTATTCTCAAATTTATAAGTTTTTAGTTAAATGAAAGTGAACTGTGTCATATTCCAAAATTTTGAATCAACTTAATTAAAACTTATTATATAGCAATAAGATTTTTGAGAATAAGAACAAAGGTATTATATCGCATCAAGTGGTTAACATTATTAAAAGAAAAATGAAAATTGCTATACATATATAGTTCATACACAAAATGTTTGACGAATAATTAAATAAGCTTTAGTCTTTTTATTTCAATACACATAAAATCTCTCAACTTAATTACTGTGCTCGTTAATATGATTGAGTTCAGAATATATCAAGTAATTCTTCTTTAGTCTTTTGTCATAATATAATCAAATAATAAGTGATGATATGCTGGCTACTTAATTCACCATATAACCTCCTAATATCTCTTTTCATTGTGTAAATATTATAATAGCAGGTTTAAGTTCATCAATTTCAAGACTTTCTAACTAATATTTTCAATGGTTTCTCTGTGCTGCGTTAATTTGTCATTACATTGAACCTAGAGATATTATAATTAGTAAGAGAATTATGTATGAATATCTTATAATAAATAAGTTGAATAAAAAAATTTAAAATAATAAATGTGTTCGACCATATTTATTTTAATAGGTTGAATTACTATTGATCTCGAAATGTATGTAAAATTAGTGACAATTTTTTTTAAAAATATTTACATCTTGACATACACATCCGTACATCATATTCTTTGAGTGAAAACTAATTAATATCAATATGAGTAGTTGAAGTTACTTTATATCTTACTCATTGTTTCGTTAAGATAAATAACTTTTTATCAATCTTAGTCATTGTACACTTCTATTTTGCACTATCTAACTTCAAGAGAAGTGTTGAGAAATACAAGTTCTTTAGGTAAAAAAGGAGGTATTTCAGTTTTTCTAATTAGCTTTTCATAATTAACTAGTTAAGTAGTATGTTTTTAGTTAGCTGATGTACTATATTAGGGATTATATCTTTGTAAACAATGATATTTATTGACACGATATGAAATAAATTTTATTCGAAAAATTTTTCTTATTCTTCACACATTTTTTTATATCTTACTTTTTTATTCTTCGCACATTCTTTGATATCTTGTTTACCAGTATATATACTATATTTGACTTTTGTAAGTTTGAAGAGTTTAAAGATCATTGATAATTTTGACTAATACATATTTGAAATAAACTCAACTCTCAAACATAAATTTTAGTATCATAAAAGAAAAAACTTTAATTATTAATTTATTTATATAAATTTTATCAAACCTGTCTAACATTTACTTAATAATACACAATTCATTTTTTTCCAAATTTCAAACTTATATGAGTCCATTATTGATAAATTGAGAATAAAAGCTCAGATCAAGAACTCAAACGAAGTTTTATAACTATAAATCAAAATCACTACAAATCAAGTCATAATTCATTTGAAATTTTATGCTTTTTGCTGAATGAACTTTTTTTTGTTCAACTCTTTTATTTCACTTTGCCACTTAATATATTTAATATCACAAAATTAAATAATATGTTAATACATTAGTTTAAAGGGGAAATTGTATGAAATAGAAAACTATTAATTCGCAGCAAACATCTCATTTTTTTGCCATTTGATTCGTCATACATTTAACCATTTTCGATATATAATTAGTCATTCGGTATACAAATGTATAAAATGTATAACATGCGTTTGTATTTGTATAAAGCGAGAGAAAATTGTATATATAAATACAAATATATACACTTACAATTATACAAATTACAATGTATAAATGAATTTATACAAAACTGAACAATTTTTATAAAATTGAAGTATCTAGCGATTTATACAAATCAAAAGCTCCATAGCAAATGCAAACTATAACTATAACATACAAATATAATTTTTATGTTTGTTATATGTGAAAGTTGTTTCAGTTTAAATCCACAACATTGAGATAAGTATCAAACACACCTAAACTATTTTCGTTTTTTTTAATTTCATGCGTAAACTATTAAAAGAGTGAGTTTCATACATAAATCATCACTTATTAGTTTGAAAAACACACCTCAATGACATGTGCAATGCATTCACTTTTTTCATTTGCAAAAATCTTGCTATGTGACATTTCACATCAATAAAATATTTCACCTTGTCAAAAATTTAATAAACTACTAATATTATTTAAAAGCTAAAAATTAAAGTATTCCTATCATAAAATAAAAAGGAAATTATATTTTTAAAAAATAAAATTTAAAATATTCTATCACGCCACTCCACCACCTCCTTTCCACCCGACAAACCCCAGTTCTTTATTTTTATAAATTTCTTTTGTAAAATACTTTTAAAATTTTTAGGGCTTACCCCTCCCCGGCCCCTTCCCAAAAATAATTTGATATTATTATTTTTTTTAAAAAAAAGTTCTACTCCACCCTGTCTAACCCCCAATTTCTAATTTATTTTTATTTATTTTTTCGTTTTGTGTTAGATATGTATATACGTTTTTAGATATGCAAAGTTTGCATAATTTCTCCAGAGCAAACATATAAATGTATTATTAGCTATACATATACAATTGAAGCGAATTGTATAAAACGAAGTGTATAAAACGAGAAAGAGAAAGATACTTGGACAGAGAATTGTATAAAAACGAATTATAAGTGTGTAGAACGATTATATACAATTTGAATTTGTATAAAATGAGAAAGACAGAAAGGCAAAAGAGACTTGGGCAGCGAATATACAATTGAACTGAATTGTATAAACAAAAAAGAGAGAAATTATATACAATTTGATTTGTATAAAACGAGAAAGAGAGAAAGACAAAAGAAACTGGGCAGGAGAGTATTTTTATTGTATAGTTATAAGGGTATCGGATGAAAATATATGTATTTGCATGTGTATACACAATTTTCTCTCGCTTTATTCAAACAGATACACAATTTATACATTTCGCTTCTGTTTGTATAAGCGAGAGAGGCGAGGTTGGCGAACAAGAATAGGGAAAGTGGCGAGCGAGATCTGAGAGAGGAGAGAGAGAAAAACAAAAATATATGTATTTATACAATTTCATCAGCTTTATACAAATAGAAATAAATTTTATACACTTGTGTTTGTATAAAAGTGAGAGAAAGCGAGGGAAAGATGGAGTGAGAGAGGAGAGTGGCGAGCGAGAGTTTGAGGGAGAGAGGTGTCTGACAAACAGTTTGCTACGGGACACAATTAGATCAATGGGTGGTTATAGCAATTAATTTGATTTATTAGTTTCCCATTATATACAATTTTCCCAAAAAACAATTTGGAAGTGGGTTTATGTGGGGTAGTGTAGATTATTTTTTTTTTAAAAAATAAAATACTATAATGAGGAGGGGATGAAGTATGGTGAGAGGAAGTGATGGAGCGAAATAAAATAATATGTTACATTTTATTTTATATATTTTGAGGGAATAATAATACTTTAATAGGGAATTATATAAAATAGCAAACTATCAATTCAAATTAAATGCTATAATCACACTTTCATTTGATGTTATCCGTACCATACACTTCGCCATTGCCTCTCTCCCCATACATCTCGCTCGCCACTCTCCCAGTTCACGCTCGCCAATTCCCTCGCTTCTCACTTTATACTAACACGAATGTATAAAATGAGAGAAAATTGTATAAACAAATACATATCTTTTCATCCTATACACTTATATAAATACAAGTACAAAATTTCCCTTATCAGTTCTATTTTTCCTTTCTCTCTTTCTCACTCAATACAACAAAGATTGTACAAATTATAATGTATAATTTGTATTGTATAAACCAAGAGATATTTGATATACAAATATTTTATTTCGATTCAATAACACTGTAAAAACAACACTTCTGAGATAGTATAATAAAAAATAGGTGTCGCTAATGCATCACAACAAAGCGTTCCTTTATACCTCTTTGGCTATACTTTATAAGTGTAGCAAAAAATGGCGATATTTAAAAGTGTTGCCTAATGTCAAAGGTTAACGTTCATTAGGCCACCCCTAAAAAGCGTTGCTTAAAGTCCAAAAGTGTAGCCTTTTATCAAAGGCCACACATTTTGGTAGTTTAGGCTACACTTTACTGGGTATCCGTAGGCCTAAAATGGTGAAGTATATACAAATTCCAATTTTATACAGATATACAAGCACAATCATTGATACATATACATAATAATTACATATATACAATTATCTAACTGATATACATATACAATCGATATGCTTTTATACAAACAAAATGTTGCCTTTGATTATACAAATCTAATTCTCCATAGCAAACATAAAATTTGCTATGAAGCGTAATAATGAAAACTATAGATATAACATACAAATATGATTTTTATGTTTGCTAAACCTAAAATTTACTCTATTCTACAAAGTTCTAATTTAAGTCCATAAAATTCAAAATATTTCTGTATCCTAACAAATCAAAACAAGACAAATAAATTTGAACCAACTAAGAGTGTTATCAAATCATGGTGTAATAATCCATAAGCTACAACTCAATCAATAAATTAAATTCAAGAGTAAGTTTTTATTGCATGATGCAATTATTACATGGTCTTGGGGACTTGTTACACTATAATACCTCACCCAAGCCTTTTAAATTGTCCCACTTTGTTTACATTCTCTGTTTTTCAAGACTTAGTAAAGAGTACATTACCTCCGGTTTCCTTGTTCACTTTTCTGGTATTCTTTTTCTCATTCCTTTTCTGCTTCAATTGAATGATCATCATCCATGTCCATCCTCATGCATGCTTGTTTTGGCTAAAGTCTATAAACAAATATTGCATATGGATGAATTCTCTTGTTTATGTATATTGCATGTATCACTTCTAATGGCACAGAGCTCTTTTTTTCCCTATAAGTTAAAACTCAGAGTAAGATATTTTAAATGGGAAAAGATTCAGAAAAAGATGGGTTAAGGTTAATCAAGACACCACTGAGTCCCACTTTCAACACAGTAAGCACATTATTGTCTTAGATGTTAGTTAATTTGAGACTTCATGGGATTAATTAGTTTTTAGTTCCCCTGTCATGTTGTATAGAAAATACTATTACTTAGACACATCAACTCGTCACCATTATGTCAGTGCTAGTTGAACACTTTAACTTACAAAATGATTATCTGAACACCTCCATAACTTATGTGCAACGTCAGGGTTAGGTGTCCATGATACACATTGAGGACGGTTTGGAGTGTTTAGTTTCCAGTCGAGTTGTGACCAAGTTGAGGCGTCTAGGTGTGTACTTTCGGGGTCATTTGGTGTGAGGGATAAAAATAAGTAGTAATTAATAAGAAAATACTGATGGGATAAAATTTTTGTATGTTGTTTGATTGTCATGTTTGGGATAACTTATCCCATTGTTTATATCATAGTGATGGGATAAGTTATCCCATATACATGATGGGATAAGTTATCCTAGGATAGCTAACCCCAGGATAACTTGTTCCCAACACAACGACCTAGAGTTGGAGTACTTATATTACTTGCCAGCTGTGCCAAATGTCTGTTTATGTATTATGTCATTGATGAATTCTTGATTGGTTGGTTGTAGCATTGTTGTCATGCGATCGAGAGCTAGGTTATTGTTTTCTTTTGGCGTTTCATCAGTTCACTGGTTTGAAAAAAAAAGTCAACCATCGTTGGGCCCACAAGATAGTGCCACGTAGGCCGAAAATGGGTAAAAAATTATTAATAAAATAAGTTCAGGGGGGTAATAGGACCTTAGTATAGTATAAGTGTGTCTCTGGGATTTCGGACATAGGTTGAGGGGGTACTTGGGCATTATCCCTATTTTTTAAAAACAAATTTACCACTATACAATGTCTAGCGGTGTTTTATTAAACATAAAAAATATCATAGGGACAAGTACAAGCAAGGGGAGTAGGCCTATCTTATTAATCCTAATGATGTACCTAAGTTGTGCTACCTAACAAGCATGAAGAAAATAAGAGTTAGAGAAAACTAAATATTTTCTGATCATCACAGAGTTTGTAATACAATCCATAATGATATTACAAATGAGGATGCTTAAATAATGTAAAATTATGTCAATCAAGAAGAAAGTTGAGTTACCAGCCTCAAACTTCTATTGCTAAAGTAACTTGAAGTATTTTTCTCTTGTCTTCTTCTTCAAACCTATCCAACAACGCTTGATGATTCAGGCCTTCTTTATGGATTTATTGGATCTAGTTGAACTTATTGATATTGTCAAATGGTTTTGCTTTGCTTGTCGCATCGGTAGGTGCCTTGGAACAAACTTCTCAGTCATTTTACCATCCCAACTATGTGGCCTTCCATATGCCTTATTTTTGCTTTTGTTGCTTCCACTTCTTTGTTGCCTAGGTGATATATCCCCTTCCCTAGCCACTCTATCAAAGAAAATGTCCAACATATTGTCTTCCTCATCTTCATCAAGAGAATCCTCACCCAAATCCAATCTTGATGATTCATCTAGAGAATCCTCACCCAAATAAATTGTATTTGACACTTAGGCACTTGACTCTTTCTTCCTTGCAAGCACACATTTAGGCACAAATACAGGAGCTTCTGGACTTAATTTGCTATTTAAAGTAGGTGGTGAGACTTATTTTTCTTAGATCAAATGGTGGTCATTCTCCGTTAACCTTACTTGCTTCCCATTAGTCTTCAATAAAGCATCAAAGCTATTTAAACATAACAGGTCTCTTGAGGCAATTTTAGTATCTCGCCTCAAATTTCCAGTCGGACCCTTTTCACTACATGGAGGCTGCCAGCCTTCCCATTCACAAGAAACCAAGGCTTCAAGAATCTAGCAGTAAAAGTGGACTCACAGTGAAACATAATAAGAATTATCAAATCAATCACAAGAAGAAAGATGCAAAAGTTCCAGCCAGTGAAACACCTAGTGACACAGACAAAATGATCTTGAGAACAAAAGTAATCCTTGATGAGGAGACTGTACGAGAATGGAAATTTCTGATGGAATAACCGGAAAACGAAGGCTGCAAATCAGAAAAGTGTGATGAAAGATGGGAAATAGAGAGGGCATTGTTCCATGGACGGGTGATATTCATTTCTCGCATGCATCTTATTCAAGTTATCATTTTATTATTGTATTTTAATTAAGTTCTATGACTCTTTCCTTCATTGAACTCAGTATCAAACTGTGATCTAATTAATTTCTTGTATGCAACTCTGAAAGTTACAAATGTATGTAGCATAAATGAAAACAATAGTATATATGTAACTCCACCGATTCAAGGATACAAAAATATCATAGAATTCGACAAACTAGCATATGTCCATAAAGTGTAGCCACAGTATTGCCACTAGTAAACTCTAGAGCATCATTGAAAGATCACTCTAGCAGGCCAAATGCAAGTAGAAAAACTACTACCAACTTTGTGAAGTACACCTAGCACAAGAATTCGTCCAGAAAATCATCAAAATGCCTGTTAAAGCATCACTTGATATGACCTCAAGTTCACGTGTTTCTTGGCATTTCTTTTTAGTGATATTCAAACTAAGGCTTTGATTGTAATCTTTTATGACTTGAAGTGTTCCCTATAAATAAAACATGATGAGAACCCGATAAATGTAAGTTGTAGATATTAAAGAATGGTATCTGCAATTGGAGTACTTCTTTATCAGCATGAGTAAGATAACCATGAGCAAACATTTCAAATACTTTCATTATCATGTAAAGAGAATATGTTTAGTTGGTGTCTTCAAAAAGATATAACTGCGGGCAGATTATATATTGACAGGTAATAGACAGTTCTCACAGTGGGAAGGTTCAATTGTAGATTCTGTGACTGGGGTTTTCCTGGCTCAAAATGTCACAGACAACTTATCGAGGTATTGAAGATTGTATGCAAGGAAATTTTCACAACTGACTATTAATTTGTTCATTAAGAATCTGAATAGTAATCTCAATTTTCTATGCTGATGCATTTGCAGCTCTGCTTTCATGTCCCTTGCTGCTCAATATCCATGTAATGAAGTCAGATTCAAATCAACATTCCACAACGGAAATGGGATGAAGCTGGAGAAATCTTCAAAAGGAAGTTCTAATATTAAGAACCAGGGGATAATCCGAAGAACAAATCCAAAAGGGGCGCGAAGAAAAAGGATACAAGAAATCAGCAATCTAAACCAATCTTAATAAGGAAAAGTCAGAATGCAGACTTGGAAATTGAAGCCATTGAATGGGAAAATATGAGGAAGTCATCTTCATTTGTTAATCCTAAAGAGAGAAATGATAGCAAGTTAGATGTCATAGATTGGCATGCAGTCCACGCTGCAACAACGGATCAAGTATTGAAAGCTATCATGCAAAGGAAAATGGACAAAAAGCTTGCACTAAGAATTAAGTATAACAAAGTTTGGCTAAGAATTACTCGGCAATCAATCAGCATTGTAATAAACTAACTGCTCTGCTCACTACATGCAGAATTTTATCAACCGCCTGATCCTGGAACAAGGAAATGCGGATCTAGAATGACTACAAGAAGTTGAACCAGAAAAGGCTAAGTAATGTTTGCACTTTCTTTCTGTATGAATTCAAAAAATTTAGATAGTTGGTGAAATAGGAAACACATAAGTTAACTGAGATTTTAAAGTGTAGTTGATTGAGAAATCTGTATCTTGCAGGGAGGGAGTGAAAAGTGTGGAATGCATAAGGTTGCTAACTCTCCAACACCAAGCCTTCCCAGTAAGTTTATATCGTAAAAACGTGTTAATGTGTTCTACGAGATTTATCATTAACACTCATTTTTTTAGGTTGATACATGTAATCGTATCAGAGGGAAGAAGATGTCTTATTCCAATAGGTAAGCAATGTATAAATACAATATACTGTGTGCCAACTTAGGAAAAAAAATAAAAGATGATTCTTGTGAATATGCTAATTCCTACAAATCTACTATCTAAATAAGGCTATGTATTCTACTAGGAATCAAATCTATATACATTCTATAACACTCTCCCTCAAGTTGGAGCATAAATATTGATCATGCCCAACTTGTTACAAAGGTAGTCAACTCGAGCTCCATGCAATGCCTTTGTAAGCAAATCAGCCAGTTGCTCTCTTGTCTTCACATAGCCTATGGAAATCAAGTTCTCCTGAATTTTCTCACAAATAAAATGACAATCAACCTCAATATGTTTAGTTCTCTCATGATACACCGGATTTGAGGCAATATGAAGAGCAACTTGATTATCACACCAAAGTTTTGCTGGTGTATGATGCTTTAGACCAATTTCCATTAAAAGATTATGTATCCACATAATCTCACACACGGGACATAGCTCTGTACTCAGATTCTGCACTTAATCGAGATACAATACTTTGCTTCTTACTCCTCCATAAAACTAGGTTCCCTCCAACAAAAACACGATAGCCAGTAGCCGATCTCCTATCAATTTTGGATCCAGCATAGTCAGCATCTGCACAACACTCAATACGGGTATGATCGTGATTTCTATACAATATTCCTAGTCCGAGGGCACCTTTCAAGTAACATAGAATCTGTGCCAAAGCTTCCCAATGTTTGATCGTAGGTGATGACATGAACTGGCTAACAACACTTACCGCAAAAGCAACATCCGGACGAGTCACAATAAGGTAGTTTAATTTCCCAACTAACCTTATATATTTGTCTGGATCATCAAAAAGATCACTATCACCTTTTATAAGATTCACATTGGGAACCATTGGAGTACTGCAAGGTTTGGCTGTCAACTTTCCGATTTCTGCAAGTAGGTCAAGAATATACTTTCTTTGAGATAGAAAAATTCCCTTCTTGCTTCTATTTACTTCTACTCCCAAGAAGTATCTCAACTGACCTAAGTCTTTCGTATGAAGCCTATTATGCAGAAAAGACTTTAGAGAAGAGATGCCTCTATAATCACTTCTTGTGATGATAATATCATCAACATATACAACAAGAAGGATAGTGCCAGCTTTTGATTGACGATAAAAAAAGGAGTGATCACATTTGCTCATTTTCAATCCAAACTCTCGAACTACCTCACCGATCTTGCCGAACCAAGATCGAGGACTCTGCTTCAAGCCATACAATGACTTCTTCAAATGACAAACTTTTCCATACCCCCCACCCCGAGCTATAAAACCAGGTGGTTGCTCCATATATACTTCCTCTTGAAGATCACCATGAAGGAAAACATTTTTGATATCCAACTGATGTAAAGACCAATACTTTGAAGCAACCAGAGAAATGAATAAACGAATAGAAGTGAGTTTAGAACCGGAGAAAATGTGTCTGAATAATCCATTCCATATGTCTGAGCATACCCTTTAGCCACAAGTCTGGCCTTAAGTCTTGCCACAGAACCATTAGGATTAACTTTAACTTTGAACACCTACTTACATCCCACTGGTCTCTTTCCGTTGGGTAAACCACCAAATCCCACGTGCGGTTTTCCTCTAAGGCAAGAATTCCCTCAAGCATTGCTTCAGACCTTCTAGGATGGTTCAAACCCTCCCTCACTATTTTAGGTACAGTAAGGTTATCTAGAGAAATAATCAAGGATTTAGATGTCGAGGATAAACGGTTATAGGAAACAAAATTAGCAATGGAATATGTAGATCTACAAGTTCGTGTACCTTTGCGAAGAGCAATAGGGAGATCAAGATCTGATGATGAAGAAATTGGTGATGGACATGTATCTTCGGTTTCTCGTCTCCTCAAGTAAACATATAAAATTGGTGGTCTAACTGGAGATGTTGAATGCACAATAGTCAATTCCTGCTCAATAAAAGAAGTATGGGATGGGAGAGCCACATTATCTGATTGTTCTGTCACAGAACGAGTAACCTTATAGACTAACCACCCATCTTTCTCCCCCTTATTAGTAGAAGTGGGAGGTGCATAGAAAAATGGTGTATTCTCTATAAATACCACGTATGTTGACACAAGATATCTGCCGAGTTCTAGAGTAGCACCAATATCCTTTCCGAAGGCGAGAATAGCCTAGAAAGACACACTTTAATGCCTTCGGATCTAACTTGGAAACAGATGGTCGAACATATCAAACATAACATGTGCTCCCAAACACCTTAGGTTCCACCGGAAATAGTGACTTGTTTGGAAAAAGAACATTGTAAGGCATATTACTAACAAGCACACTATATGGCATGTGGTTTATCAGAAAACAAGTCGTAGAGACCGCACAACCCAAAACTGCTTAGGAATCTTCATTTTGGAACAAGAGTGCTCGAGCTGTCTCAAGTAGGTGCCTATTTTTTCTTTCAGCAACACCGTTTTGTGAAGGTGTGTCAACACACGAAGACTGGTGAAGAATACCGTTTTGTCTTATGTATAACCAAAACAATTCTGACATATATTCTTTAGCATAGTCACACCTTAGAATACGTATTGAAGCATTAAATTGTGTTTTGATTTCAGCACAGAAGGCACAAAAATGGGTAAACACTTCTGAGCGACTCTCATAAAATAAATTCAAGTCATCCGAGAGAAATCATCCATAAATGTGACAAAATAGTTATGCCCTGTTTTGGAAACAACAGGACATAATCCCCAAACATCAGAATGAACTAACTCAAAAGCTAACTCAGCTCACTTAGTAACCCTTGGACCCACTGAACTGCGATGATGTTTTGCAAATCCACATGATTCACATTCCAATGAAGGAATATTTTAAAACTGAGGACAAAGTTTCTTCAACAAAGGCAGAGATGGGTGTCCCAATTGATAATGTGCTTCAAATGGAGATACGACACTCGAGCAGGCAACTAATTGAGACTCCCATTCGTCAAGGATGTACAGATCATCAGATACGTGTCCTTTACCAATAACTTGATTTGTCGTAAGATACAAAACAAACAATAATTCGGAAAGAACAAAATATAACAATACAGATCTCTAGTATTTTGCTGACAGAAATCAAGTTAAAGGCTAACTTTGGTAGACTTAATAACAGATGACAAGGTAATAGAGGATGTTGGTTTGACAGTCTCAGGTCCAACATTATTGCTAGTTGAACCATCCGCTACAGTAACTGGAGATGGTGAATTGGGTGGTTGAAAGCTAGAGAAAATACTAGGATTCCAGTTGTGTGATTTGTGGCACCTGAATCAATAACCCATTTATTCGAAGAGGTAATAAGGCATATCTTATCTGACTCAGAAAATGCATTAATAGAATTGGATCCCATCAATGATTTTTGATGTTGAGCAAATTTCTCCGTAGAAACCAAAGCCATATTATCAGAAGTCTGTCTAGTAACAACATTAGTTGCTTGAGTTCTGTGATTGCTTCCTCTCTGACTTTCATCCATTTTTAGTTTCAATTTCAGCAGTTAAATGAAGAGAAATACAGAGATAGTGTCTAGAGAATAATCTGAAAGGCTAAAAGAGGGACACACATGTCGCGCAATCACATAGATACAACGTCAATGTTCATCAAATTTTTAGAGAAAATCAATATCATAACGTAAAATAGAATAAAATGGAAAATTTCCAGTAGATTGTGTAATCCAGAGTTACAGATCCCAATCCCAGCAGCATCAACAACAAAGAACAAAGAAACCAGGGATAACCACCACAAGCAACCCACAAATCCAACAATAATTTGAATCCTAGAAGAAGTGCAGCCGCAGAAGCACAAAAGATGAATACCAAATTAAAGTCGCAGAAATTACAGGGAAGAAAGTAACCTGGAAATGAAAACTCTCCAAAGGGTGTTTTAAACACCAGAGAAAACTCGGATACGCTGAAACAGATAAGGCAACGTCGAAGATGACTGAAATGATCAGTTCTTTCTCGAATAAACAGAGAAAAGTTCCCAATTTCTGAATATGAATTAGAGCCTACGAAGAGTTTCCAATTTATGAATATGAATCGAGCCTATAGTCTCTGATACCATGTAAACATACCAGAGAGAAGAAGATGTCTTATTAATAGGTAAGCAATGTATAAATACAATAGATTGTGTGCTAACTTAGGAAAGAAATAAAAGATGATTCCTGTGAATTTGCTAATTCGTACAAATCTACTATCTAAATAAGGTTATGTACTCTACTAGAATCAAGTCTATATACATTCTATAACAATACAAATGTAGGCCGAGTACTCGTGCGACTAGGTTGGTTACCTATTCAACCACTTCCAAGAGGAAAAGAGATGCATCTTTTGAATATGTAAGAATTTGGATTTATCAGCTGATGCTGTCAAATTCTCATTTTGCAAGTTTTTATCCATGATACTGAATGTCATACTTTAGGTACCTGGACGTCAAAGATGTTCACAAGTATCTCTGGCCACGTTTATGCACACTCAATTATCTAACACTGTAAGGATCGACTTGAGAAAACGTCACCTTCAGACTTAAAGATATATACTCTTAAATTTATAGTTGATTATTCTGACAGAATATTAGTGACAATCATTCTGTATTCCTTTGCGGTTGTTTGTAGATATGAATTTCATCATCAGATGATTACATTCGGAAAGGTTTGTTAGTTTTTCATTAGTATTAAATTGATTTTCTTGATATTCTGGGACTATAATTTGTTTGCACACATGTATTCTGTACAAAATCAAGCCCAAATTGTAATGCATCTCCAATGAAAGCAGAATGTAGACACTTTGCAAGTGCTTTTACAAGGTTTTCTCTTGCTGAAATTACCAATATATTATATCTTTCTACAGTTGATGCTTCTAAGTATATACTTCCTGATAAACTTTATAATAGTTCTTCGTTCTCTTTGAAATCGTTGCAATGATCTTCTTATGGAACATTCAGAAATTAAATCATGTTGATAGATATATCCAGTAGAAACTAACTCATAAGATCATCTTCAGATTCTGTGTCGAACAACAAATAAGGGAAAATTTCCACTCAATGAAACATACTTCCAAGTAAATGAGGTGAATTTTACTTTCTATTCTTCATTTCATGCTAATGTATTCAATCATGCAACCATTTCACATATAAGTCTTTGTTCGAGAAATATTAATGATGTGATCTACACAGGTTTTTGCAGATGAAGAGTCCACTCAACAACCAATTGAAGTTCCAAGGGCATAGATATGGAATTTGCCAAGAAAGACCCAATTATACTGTGGCACCTTCATCAGAGCAATATGTAGAGGTAAAGACACAATATCTGTTTAATTAATAGCTGAAAATGCCATAAATTGGATAATTCTATATTATAAAGTACATGGGCGGATCCACCTAAGGTGAAGGGTGGTCAGTGTAGACCCTACTTCGAAAAATATGTGGTGTATTTAATTTTACACACCCTTAATACAACTGAGAACAAAGTTTGCGCGTCGTTACGCTTTTGGAGAGATATATGAACTGAGTTCTTTCATATATAATTGTACGAGTTCTGAAATCGTGTCTTGCAAATTTTGACCTTTGTTACTGTTATAATTTATATAAGACCAACTCTTGTTGATATAAAATTGCTCAACATTGTCTGAGCGGGTGCCGGAGGAGGGGTAATTTTTTTTTTTTTTAAAAAGATTTTTTAAATGGGTTGAAACCATTTTATCGAATTCATATTTGTCCATATTTTATTTGGATGTATTGTAATCCAAACTATTTTTGCTCAATCCATATTTAATTCATTCAATTCCGATCCAATCCAATCATTTGCCACCCTTAACAATGCCCTACCCCATTATTCACTGGCACCCTGTCAAAAAATTATAATACTATTGACAATGTTGTTAGTTTGCTACCTTTATGACTGTATTTTATGTTAAATTTATCTTGGAAAAATTGAAATCAAAGACTCGTGAATATGAAAGTGGACAATTCAAAACACTATAATGTTAATGTTTATGAAATTTAGGCATTTTACAAAATTTTATCATTAATCTACCATTTATATGCAAATGCAATATAATATAATAAAGGAACAATTTTAGCTAGAAAATTTGGTTAAAATAATATTTTACCTATGTTTTTTTACCTTTTTAAATATTTTTATGCTTTTAGCTTTAATACATTTTAACTAAAAATCGAAAAAGATCCATATATTTTAAAATAAAAAAGATATTATAATTTTTTAAATATGTGACCAAATTCTGATAGACGTTTCTGATCATTTAACATGCTTAAGCACAGAATCGCATGGTCAAACCAACAAGTTTTATGCCGAAAAGTTGCAATTGAGCTTTGTCCTCCACAATACTCACTGGGCTACTTCCCAAAAATGGAACTCTTCTGTTCTTTTGTTTACCTAATTTTAAGAGCTTCCATAATTTTTTCGATATAATTCGAACTCATAGTTTCAAGATGGATAGAAAAAATCAAAAGATAAAATAAAATAGAATAATCAAACAAAATTTCACATTAAAAAAATATTTTTTTCGCGAAAGAATGAATATTTTAATAATTGAAAATTTGGAAGGACGTGAAGCTGATGTATGTGCTTCCCTAATATTGGTGGCTCATCACAAACTCACAATTTTTCAACATTTCCATTGCAAGAATTGTTTTTAGAGTTTACATAGATCGTAAGAGGGATTTGCGATCGTGGGAAGGGAAATTCAAATAATTTTATTTTTATGAAAAAAATTATCCCTAACATGATAAGATTGTTCATATCATGTGAAAATAATATAGTAAAAAATACTAATTATTATTGTTGTTGATTAATGAATTTTATCAAATTATGGGTGCTTGAAAATTTGTAATGACATTTAATTGAAAAAAAATATTTATTTATGAAGGAATATTTAACGGTAAATATTTTTCAAAGAATGTCACTTTTATATGGATAATTGTTTAATTTCAATTTTCTATCTGTCATATTTAAGACTACAATTAATTTCAAAGGACATTTTGATGTTTTTTTTTCTTCATATTTTAACTTAAATTACAAGATTTGAAAATATTTTTTATTTTCTTAACATTCATACAAAGTTAAATAAAAAAATAAAATTGACACACAATATTATATTATATATCAAGCTATTAATTTGTGTTCCTGTGACCTAATATATGTCTTTTATTTACATTGAATACGAAATTTAAAAAAATTAAAATATTTTAAGAATATTTATTTCTGAAATAAATCATAAATATTGTAGGTTGAAATTGAAGTTTAAAAGTAAATTACTTTTAAAATATCTTAAAATAGATTAATCAATGTATCACACACAACAAAGAGAGAAGTGCTTATTATTATTATTTTTTATAGAAAGAAACCTATTAAACTTAAATTCTACATGAATCAAAAAGGTATAAATTCATCCTTAAATTTATTTCAAAAAGTCATTTATACGCTTAAATAATCATGACGACCTATTACACACCTTTACTATTTAAAATTGAACTTTTTTACCCTTAGAATTGACGTAGCAAAAAAAAAACATTTTTATGGCAAATAAAATAAAAGAATAAATTAAATAGTCTTCATTTTACTATCACCCTACCCCCACCCAACGCCTCTTCTTCTTCTTCATAGGCAACCATCTTCCTCTTCTTTATCTATTTTCATAGTTTTTTTCATACCTAATTTTAATCCACCCCACTATATCTCCACCAAAATCCCCCCCCCCCCTCTCCCAATCATATCTTATTTTAATGCTTATTCGATTTCACCATTTTCATTATATTGGATATTGCTCATCGACTTTGTTGGTAGTTGATAAAATTGATAATTAAGTTGTAAATGATGGATTTGTTGGTGCGGAGTGACAAAGAAGCAGAAGTTGAAGGTGATGGAGAAGAAAAAACCCGATATTGACAATTGTGATAGTGATAACCTTTTGATGGCAATGATATAATTTTGGTGATGAGTTTATTTATGGGTGTCAAATTTTGTTGTGAATCTTTCTAATTTTTGTGAGGATAATGATGATTGTATGGTAAAGCCGTCAGTATGGGCTAGGCCTGTTGAGCCGGCCTGGCCTAACCCAAGATTTAATTGGGCTGGACTAAGATTTGTGGAGTTCATTTAAGAAAAGGACTTTTAGCCCGGCCTGAATAAGCGTGCTCATTTGGGGGGCTTGAGAAATATCGGTAGGGCCGACCCGTGGGCCAATAAAAATTAATTAAAAAATATAATATAATATTAAAATTTAAAAATAAAGGGAGTCCAAAATCAAAACAATTACGTTAATATTTCTATTTAGATATTTATACTTTTAATTGAAAAAAAATAATAAATATCAAGGAAAATGCACAAGTACCCCCTAGACTATGGCCAAAATCTAGAGACACACCTTAACTAAACTAAGGTCCTATTACCCTCTGATTTTTTATTTTTTTTTTTGTAATTTTATACACCTTTTGTCTTATGTGGCACTTTATGTGACTCCACGCAATTGAGGCGCGTCGGAGTTATTTGGATGTCACGTAAGCCAAAGAGGTACACAAAATTACAAAAAAAAAGTACAGGGGGGGTAATACGACTTTAGTAAGGTGTGTCTTTGGGATTTCGGTCATAGTCTTGGGGGTACTTGTGCATTTTCCCTAAATATCATAAAGATAATTTTATTTGTGAATTTGATTAACAAGTAGTGACATTAATGTCTCATTTGTTTTCATTAAAATTAAGACATCTAAATTTGAATACGCATTTAAATATTAAGATGCGCATTAAGATCTAGATGTGTAAATCTGAATAAACATCTGAATATTAAAACATTGTCTCTGAATCTGAACACTGAATTATTGGGACAATTTGTTTTCAATATATGAATGCACATATGAAATTAAGCATTATATCAATAAAATATTATCAAACCTTGTTAGTAAAATAATTTTTTTCATATAAAATAATATTTTGAACATTTTTTACCGTAACAAGGTAATATGATTTATCTTTTAAGAACTCAACATCAAGTTACATCATTAATATGACTATTTTTTGCACTCAAAATACTTTGAGAATCTAATATAATGCAATTTAAAATAGTTTATATAGAGTAGTAAATATATAGTTTAGGAAAATATTTTATTTTATTTTATTATAGAAATTTATTATTGTTATCGATCAAATAACTAATACTTTCTTATTTTTTGAAAGCGTGCTAAATATTATATCATGGGAGTGCTTATCAATTCAAATATATTGATTAATTTATGAAAGTAAAAGATGTATATTAAGTTAATATGAATAAAGGAAATTATAATCATAAGCATGTAATTAAATAAGAAAACAACTTTTATGAGTTGTTGTGATTTAGTTGAATTATGATAGGATCCTATTTTTTAGTCTGAATAATGTTAAGGGTGTGTAACAGATCTGATTCATTCAGATATATCCAGACCCATTAAGAGACTTATAAGAAAATAAAACAAACGAACTGAATCTAAATAATTAAGATCCAGTTCTTAAAAATAAATACACTTAATGTGAATGATTAAGATTCAAACCCCATTAAGTTCAAACAATGAGGCCTAACATAACGTAATATTGTTTTGTCGATATTTATGATAATATTTTTAAATTATAATTTATAATTTAATTTAATAATTATAATTTTTTTTTTTTTTTAAAAAAAGTGAGCTGACCCAGCAAGCTTGTAGTCCATGTACTTGTGGGCTGGGCCGATCATTTTCTGGTCCACACCAAAAATGGGCTAGCCCGACCTGACCCGTAAAATATCAAAGCCTATATGGATTAGTCCGAATGGGATGGGCTAGCCCATATTGAGAAGTCTATTGTATGGTCTCGATGGTGGATTATTTGATCGTAGGTGGTGAAATTTATGGTGACTATTTTGATTTTCATGGTGAAATATATAGATTTGTAGTAGTATGCATGGCGGCGATGGTAGTGATTTCATGGTGATGTTCATTAAAGAAGAAACAATTGAATGATATGAAGAATTTTATTCAAAATTTGACACGACATCTAATGTGACATTGGCATGACATTAATGTGGCACAAATGTGATACATCTCCCATTGTAAAAATGATGTTACACGTCTTAGGGGGTAAAAGAAATTCACTACCTAATAACAGGCTTAGTATACATTACTATATTTGTTTAAATGTATAACTGACTTTTAAAAACAAATTCGAGGTAAATTTATGCATTTTCCTAACTTAGAATTCTCATTCTAAATACACGTTTTCTAAAATATACATATAAAAATATTATATCATATCTCTATAATTAGAAAAAGGTTAATTTTTAAAATTATTTTATTATTTTTAATAAAATAATTTATATCTTTAAAATATTTTAATTAATTTAAATTATGAATCTAAAAAAAAATCTTTACTTTTTTTAATACATAATCAATTGATATCACATAAATTAATGGAAGAAGTATGGTAATTAGTACTCCCTCTATCCAATAGTTTTCTACTATTGACTTGATACATCTCTTAAGAAATACTTCGTAATATTACTTTTTATCCTTTGACTTTATTTAATAGGTGCTTTGAAAAATGTATTAGATTAATTACTGAGTAATATTTAATAACAAAGATAAAATAGACATAAAAGATAAATTATCTCTTGATTTTTTAAATTGAACAAATATTATTAGACAACTATTTTTAATATGATGAACAACTATTATTTTTTGGTTTTCTCTATTTTTGATATTTCAAATCTCATAATGAAAATAAAATTCCCCGAATAAGTTGATTTTGTATTCATTAAGACTTGATGAAAATTTTAATTAAACAAAAAAAAAAAATACTTGACTATAACTCTTGCCATAAACAATATGTTATATATAACATAAAAAAGATGCTGCGGAATTATGCAATGAAATTCGGTAGCATTTGTTTGCTTCTTTAATTTCTTCACTTCATCATTCTTACAAGTGGAAGATTTAGCTAAATTGGAAGGCACTTCATGATTTTTTATTTTTTATTTTTAACTACACTTCATGCATTAGGTAAGCCGTTTTTGTGGTTATACTATAAATAGTATTTCCTCATTTTTTAATTTATTTATTTGATTTTGATTTTAATTTGACACGAAATTTTAAGAAAATAAAATACATTTAAAATTTTTATAATCTTAAATCAAAGATATGCAGTATTGCGATCTTAAACATATCATACCAAAATAGAGATTAAAATATGTCATAACCTCATAAGAAAGAATTTTTTTTTAAAATGGACTAAAAAAAAAATGTAAGCTAAAAGCAGATGGAGTACTCTATTTTTCTCAATCCATATTACACACTTTCATTTTTAATATGTTTAAAACAAATATTATTTTTTAATTTTAATAATATATAATTTAAAATAACCGTATAAATATCTAATATTTTGTATACTCAAACGTATCTTCGATCAATATAGAAATTGATGAGATGCATGGTGTACAATAGACTTATAAAATAAAGATTCTTTTTGGTGCATTGGCAATTGGTAGTGAGTAAGCATGAAAACCTTACGTTTTCATATGCATACATGCAAAGCTGAGGATCAACCACGAATGCAAAAATGACAAATCGGTCTATCATCATTGGGTGCGATAAAAAAATTCGCGACATACAAAATTTTATAATTAAACAATAGACATATTATTAAGAAATTCAATATAATTAGCTAAGAACGTTTAAGCAATGAATTAATTAGAAAGTTTTTATAAATTTCATGACTAATTTCATATTTTTTTTTGTAGTAGTGTCAATTCCTTGTATCACGGGTAAGCTGTTTTTATAACATCAATGCAACAATTTCCTAAACTTCATCAGTTTCTTCTCTCAAGTCCCCACTCCCCTATTTTCCTCCAAAATCATCCTTCATTCTTGGGAAAGGCCACATTTTGTCTCCTCCAATATCATCATTTATACATTTTATTTATTATCCAATATGCACACCGCCATATTTCACCAATATAAAAACATCTTATTTTTATTACAAGTCACACCATATATTCTTATATATATCGAATCATAGGTAATATTTTGAAATTAATTAAACATATATACATACATATAATGGTTGAATTTGAAGAAATTATCGAGCCTTTGAGCCCGATAAACAACGAATTAGTCGAAGAAAATAAAGACATTGACGATGAAGAAATCAACTACGATGATCTGAAACGTCGTATGTGGAAGGATCGCATGCGCATGCAAATATTCAAGGCTAACAAGAGGGACATGATGATCAACACTAGTGCTAGTTCTAGCGAGGAATTATCAGTTGATCAGGACGAGGACGAGGAAGAGGAGGAGGACGAGGAGTCACAGGCTAAGAAAGAACAATCTCGTCGTAAGAAGATGTCTAGAGCTCAAGACTCCGTCCTTAAGTACATGGTCAAAATCATGGAGATATGTAAAGGTCAAGGATTCGTGTATGGGATAGTACCCGAAAAAGGGAAGCCCGTGACGGGGTCATCGGATGGTTTAAGAGAGTGGTGGAAGGACAAAGTGAGGTTTGAGAAGAATGCCCCAAATGCTATTGCTACATTTTTGCCTAAACTAGTTGAAGAAAATGTGTTGCTTCCTAATTCATGCATGGATCTTCTAAATGACTTGCAAGATACTACTTTGGGTTCACTACTTTCATCTCTTATGCAGCATTGTATTCCTCCACAAAGGAGGTTCCCTTTGGATAAAGGGTTAGCTCCACCATGGTGGCCTACAGGGACGGAACTATGGTGGGGTGATCAAGGGTTTTCACAAGAACAAGGACCACCACCATATAAGAAGCCTCATGACTTGAAAAAAGCATGGAAGGTTAGTGTTTTGGCTGGAATTATCAAACATATGTCGGTTAATTTCGACAAAATGAGGAGGTTGGTGAAGCAATCAAAGAGCTTGCAAAACAAGATGACAGCTAAAGAAACAGCTACTTGGTCTAGAGTGGTTAATCAAGAAGAAGTCCTTATCAAGATGACCGAAAAAGCTCTCAAGATTTCGACATCAAAAGAGGAGGATCAAGAAAATGTTGAGGGGATAAAAGAAGATGATGATCAATATCTTGCTTTGAGGAGAAACGAGAAAAGGAAGGGTGTGTTTGAGAGAGACATAGACACTGAGGATATGTTATATCAAAACTTAAATTGCGCCCAAAGTGAGTTAGGAGTTGGATTTCCCTACAAGAATTCAAGAATGGACAATGAGACAACTTGTTTTCATCGCGGAAAGCAAACAATGAATGAACAACAAAGTGTCAATGACGAGGGAGAGGACGAGTCACTTAATATGTTCATGAACAATTTTACTAGCTTGATTGGAACACAATTTATACCACACAAAGAAATAATGGTTGGTGATGATCATCAAAGCGATCATGATGGGATGAACATGGACATAAAAAGGAGCGTGGACAACTACCATATTGCACAAAATGTTAATAGAGTATCAATTGAGGAGAATTTTGAAGTATTTTGGGGAGACAATAATGTCCTTGAACAACTTCATTATGAAAACATCATGAACTTGAATGATACACCAAAAGAAAATGAACATCATCAATCTCCCCTTTCTGTTTGGGATTTGGCATATGAGGATACATCGGAGCTATAGCTAAAAAAATGAATAATTTACGTGTGTTCCCCCCCCCCCCCCCTTTCACGAATAGTTCATTATATGCTTAGATTACTCGCATTTCATGTTTTAGACACGGTTTATCATATATATATATAAATAAATAAACTACTAGTGTCATTATCTTCTCTTATTTGCTCATTTTTTTTAATTCCCCCTTTAATATTATCATGCTTTACAAAAAGGTAGTGTAACTTGATGGGATAATAAGGGGAATCCATCTTTGCCCCCTCAAGATACAACGATACAATATACCTAGTGAAATCTCGAGGTCTAGGGAAAGGTGATGTTGTCCCTAGCTCAAGGTAAAGAAGAATATATATATCTAATACTATAGTTAGTTAGAAATTGTATTTCAATAATCATAAAAGCTGTGTCTCTGTGGTATAAAATCGTCATACTGATCCATTCTATTAGCAATGCAAGAAAAACCCTTTCTAAATTTGGAGTTATTCTTCTTCACTAGCTCAGCCTCCACCTCCACATCCACCGCGAATACAGAACAAACTGGCCTATGATCTGAAAATCTTGATTCCCCTCGAATATAAGATAATTGTTCAATGCCCTCACCTCGCCATAATATTCTATCACACCTGAAATGAATCGTATAAATAATAAGATGAGATGAAAAGGTAAAAAAAGAGAGAGATGGAGGAATACCATGCAGGGGTTCTTCGTTTCTTCTTAGACTTGGTTGTCTCTCCGGCATATGAATCTGAATTATGTGAATACTTATAGGTCGGCGCGAAAAAGATCTTCCCTTCTTTCCACCCACTAAACACTCTCCCCGCTTCTCTCTCCACATTCAACTGTCACCAACATAAATATATCAAATGTTTTTTATCGGCAATAAATATGAACAAACAAAACCATTTTATTTGCACCAAATTAAACCTGATCCTTTTCTAAAAGAGAGTCCCAGTCATTATCCTCTAAAAGAAGCCTTGTTTCTTCATAGCTCAAAGACACTCGGTAGTTCAAGTCTCCAAGCCATATTGCACGCCTGAAATTCATAAAATTAGGGCTACTAAGGTAGTTGATTCAAAATTACAATGAGGACATTGTGATCACTTACTGGTGATCAGTAATTTTTTCTGCGATTCCTCTATCGGGATTCCTACAAATTCTAGGAAATTGTATGCTTTTAAGAATCTCAGCAACATCTGCATTTCTTCTTAGCTCATCTCCTTCTTTCTCTCCAGAAGCTAAGTGACTGCACACAAAGCAAAAGCTCGTACGATACAGTGACATGCTTATTGCTATACACCCCTGCATATTAAATTACAAAATCTATATTCAAATTGAAAAATAATAATAAAAATAAAATATTATGATCTTTCACTAACCTTATTTCCAAGACAACCCATGATACCTCTACCAAGAGAAGATATTCTGAGATGTCCAACATGTTGTGCTAACTCTTTTCGTGCCCAAACGGAAAGGAAAATCCCAACCATTTGCTTGCTTGATATAAGATGATAACTCAAACCATAATTAGTTGTAGGAAATTTCTGAGCAATAGACTGTAAATCGTCTTCACGAAAATGTGTCAAGAGAGAACATGAAGGATCACTAAGCTTTCTCAAACGTCTTGTGGTTGAAGGACAATTACATGTCTTGAGAAGGTTACTATTAGCCTTTAAACTCTTTTTAACAACTTTAAGAGAATGTTTATTGAATAAACTGTTGCATTTTGAACTGCTTGAATCATCATTATCATACGATGATTTGTTAAGTGCATGGCTTATTAGGGCTAACCATCTTGCTGCTGGTTCACTATCTTCACTCACTAATACATTGCCTGCATTTAACGGTACAATCTCTTGAAACCTGAAAAAATAAGGCATGTAAGACCCTAAATTAATACTCACTCATTCCGTTTCAATTTGTTTGTCTAAAAAAGACTTTTGATTTTAAACTAAAGATATGCAGATTGTACAAAAATATTTTTTAATCTTCTGATCTTAGACATGTCTGTGTGATGAAAGAGTTGTCAAAAAAAGGAAGACATTACCATTGAGATGGACTAAAAAGAAAAATACGACAGACAAATTAAAATGGAGTACGGAGTAATATATGTTGAATTTATCATACCCCAAAACATATATGTCTGCAGAACCTTCCACTTGCAAGAAATCTTCAAGATTAAGTCCATGATTAGGAGTTTTTCCTCCTACATTCCATGTCCCAGCAAAAACCCTAAAATTTTCCAGTCATATATATATATATATCCTAGTTAATTAATTCAAGTATGTCTAAAATTTATTTGTAAATCAAGAAAAATCATACCTAATATTTTTAATCATAGTAGCAGGTTGTGTTGACTGATCAAAATTGGAAAGGTTTAGGCCTTCAATCCTTGCACTATTATGCCTTGCTGAGAGTAGATAAGAAATTAGTAGCATGATTGTTGTGGTTTTGATATTCTTACAATCTTCAGTTTGAAATTAAAAAGGTTTGGTTTTTATAGGGAAATTTATCAATAGGTACAGTTCAGCCAAACTTATTTATCAATACGATCAGAATACTATGTTATAGATATGTATATTTTATGTATTCACCAATGTATATATTTTATAAATCAGTTGGCGGAATTGTTGGAGTGGTAAGATCCGTATTTGAAACATAACTTTTTTCAGTGGGAAAAAGGGTCAAATTTCTACACAATTAAAATTACTTCCACGTTATTTGAAAAGAAATAGCATTTGCTAATTATAATCAAAATACAATTTAGTCTTCTGTTAGGTGAGCTACCAATATTATGCTATAAATGAAGCTAAGCAGATTCTGGAGAAGATACCTAATTAAGTATACGTGTAAATGTTTAACACGTACGACAGATAAATTGAATATATCAAATCAATGTATACATATAAAAGTGACATATACTGTTAAAAGTGTAAACATCAAAGTGAACAAAGGAGAAATTTACACCATTTCAATATTAAATTCATCTATTTAATACTTTCGATACATAACACGATTTTTTCATGCGTACAGAACTCACTAAATTTACTTAAGTTTGAACCATAATATTAAGAGCATAAGGAGTTCGATATTTATAGCCTTGAACATTACACCATAATGAACTTATTGTTGAAAACGTTTGAATTAAAATGGCGTGTAATAAGATCATTAACTATAGCTCGATATTCATAAACTTAATCAAATCTGTAAATGATAGGTGAAAGTAGTAATACCATAACACACACACATTCATTTTCTTTAAAAAAATAAATATAGGATATTATTAATTTTATTTTTGACACGTATGGACAAATTCCATAAAATACTTATCACCTCCCTCCAATAATAGGTAGTATTTGATAACTCTGTCCACCAAGACTCGAATAGATGGAAAGAATAACCTAGTGTGTGTTTTTTCGGTCTTTGCTTAGTTTTACTGACCTCAAAATTTTCAACTATTTCATTTACCACTAGACCACACCCAAATATAAAACTTTAAATAGATATGTTTCTTTAACATGAACATACGTACAATGGAATAAATTAAAAAATAAAATTCCATCATGCACAAGAAAAGTTCATAAAAAAATATATATAATTACTACTCATGCAATTTAATATTAAAAACAAGTTGGTGATGATAATTCCTACCTGTAAAACTTCTCTTTACTGAAGGAGATGTTTCAAATAAAACTTTTCTCCTTGATATAATCTTCCAATCCACTTCTACTAAAAAAAACAATCAATTACAATATAAAAATATATACATAAAATTCAAAAAAATAAAATAATAATTGTAAATCAAACCTTGATCATTTTTTTCTGATTGTGTTACATGCTCCTCAAAACTTCCTCCAATGCCTTTTGAATTAATAAGCTTTGGTATGCCACACTTTTATTCAAAATCATTAAAAAAAAATTAAAATTATTATAATTTTAAAAAATCTTAAAATAAATAAATTGTACCTTGTTCATTTCATGACCCTTGACACAATTGTCAAGGGTGGTGGTAACGCCGCCGCTGGAGGTGGTTTTGACGACGACGGCAGCGGCGGCTTCCGCCTTAATCATGTGGATGCTATCATCAGATTTACAACACCTTGTTGGAGACGACATTCAAGATTATATAATGTTGGATCAAATTAATAAATCCACAATTCCAAAATTGGAGTCAAATCTATTTTTTTTTTTCTTATAGATTAATACTAATTAATTTAGATAATAATCTATTAATACACAGAACACCAAAGGTAAAAAATACAAGAAACTTTTATTGATTCCTTTCTTGTTGTCTACCTAAATTTCTGTGTTCTTTTTTGTTATGTGCTTTGTGTTTGACTTTGTATTTCCTAAGCTTTGAGTTTTTGTTTTTTTTTTCTTTGTTTCTATAAAATTATTTTTATTGTTAACAAAATGTAATTAAAATGCTTTTCTTTTTCTTTTTACTTTTAGGGTTTTATTTTTTTTATTAAAAAATAGTTTTTTACTTCTAAGAAGAAGAAAAAAAGTTAGATGGGATGAGAGTTTGGCGCCAAATCTTTCGGAGATTTTAGGGTAAATGGTGATCAACCAGTTAACATGAATGGTTGCATCACGGTGACAATCATTATTAACATTTTATTAATTTATTTATTTCCTTTTGATTAATAAACATGTTTAATTAAAACTCCTATTTGAAAATGAAGTTATGATTTTAAATTAGTATGCATGCGATATGGGATCATAATTTAGAATTTTAAATTCTCAACAATTCTAAATCACGGTTTAAATTTATTTATTTTTAAATGTAGGACTTTACCATAAGTTTATAAAAAAAGGTTCTACAATTTTAATTTTTGCGAAAAAATAGTCATGCTTGGCGTGAAAAAATTATTTATATTGGATGAAAAGATTATACTATTGAAGATTAATTATTACTATTTATTGGTTAGTTGATCTTTATAAATGATGTATATTTTAAAGTTTGTAATGAGAAACTTTTACGTATAAAAGAAACATGGATAAGGCGTCTTAGAAGATTGTATTAGAATGGGAAACCTATAGCACTTGCATGGATTTTGTATTTCTATTGAAAAATTCAACAAAATATGAGAAATGTTATAAATCTATTGTATAGTATATGTGGATTATTCATTAGATTTATTTACTATTAATTGCATTCATGTATAGGTGTTTCTAAGGTGATAAGAACTTCCAAGATACTTATGTATCTATTAATTATATGACTTTTGGAGTGATATCTCAACAGTATAAATAGAAAATCACTCACCATTTGGAAGACATACTTGAATAAGAAAAGTTCTCTCCTCTATCTTATATTTCTTGTCTTCTTATTGTTATAATATTCTGAGCTTTTTTTATAATACGTTATCAGCGCGAAATTGCTAATTGCAAAGGTATTATATAAATATTTTTATTTAATTCACATATTTTCTCCTAATTTCATTATGTCAAATTTATCCAAACTTGAGTTTGTGGCATTAGATATTTCTGGAAAGAATTATCTTTCTAGGTACTCGATGCTGAGATTTACTTAGCTGCTAAAGGTCTTGATGCCACCATTACTCAGGGAAATGAAGTATCGAGCCAAGATAAGGCGAAGACTGTGATTTTCTTTCGTCATCATCTTGATGAAGGCCTGAAGATTGAATATCTGACGGTAAAAGATCCACTTGAATTATGGACTAATTTAAAAGAGAGATATGACCACCTAAATGCAACAGTGTTGCCAACAAATTGTTATGAGTGGATACAATTACTATTTCAATATTTTAAGACCGTGATTTAATACAACTCGGCTGTATTCAAGATAACTGTTAGGTTGTGGAGCCTAACAAATTATATTTTATTTCGGAATTTTTTCTAGTTACAAAATTTTTGAATTTTTCATTGTTATCGGTTACATTTTCTGATTGTCTCACATATAATACATTATTTAATGGGAGGGGTGTATCTGAGAGGGGATAGAGATGCATCCAAGAGGTAATTTTGTATTATTTTTTTTTAATGGTAGAAAATTTTATAGATAATGAGACAAAATGATCAAAATAATCCATAATATACGAGGTTACTTTATTTTGGTCCTTAATATTTTACATAATCCATACAGTACTTAATGACTTTATGTATTATAAAAGTGTTCAATTTGATTCTTTACCCTACAAGTAGCAAATTCATCATAAACTTGTGTTAAGTTTAACACTAGGTCCACTAAAAAATAAATCCAAAAACTTTTTCCTTCTCCTTCAATCTCTACGTTTTCTATCAAAACCTTTGGTTCAAAGGGCTTGTGCTTGTGAAAGTGATGAAATTGATCCACAGTCAATATTTGTCATTTTGAAATTCATAAAAGGATTTAGTGAAGCTGAAATTATATTGGAAGTATTTGAAAAATGGACAGAAGATATACCCAAATTGTGAAATCTAAAAACCAAATGTTACCTTAATGTGGGGTTGATTCTTTGCCACCATTTCTTAATAAAATATTCTTGGCAATGACAGAATAAAGAGCATTTTCAAGATAACTCTATGTTCTTACCATTATATCCGATGCACGTTTAAAATCATAGGTTTAATTTAACATAATAATAATAATAATATATTCAATATAATTGGAGTTTGGAGAGGATAGATGTCTGCGGACTTAGCATCTTAGGAAGGTTGCTTCAGATTTCAAATAAACCCTCGGCTCAACGAAAAATAGGCCAATGCAATCCATAGAAAGAAGTAATGAAAGTACAAGAATCAACAAATCATAACAAACAATCAATAAAAGTAGAACAAAAACAACAACAAAACAATGCGATAACCGTGAGGTATAAGGAATCAACAACATATATAGTAAAAGAAATTGAAGAACAAGAACTAAGGAGCATAACAATATGAACGGACAACGAGATTGAAAGTGCAGTACTAACTTTTTACATACATCTGCCTCCAAGTACCGCTGCTATGATAGAGAATTTGGATTGTACAGAAGATATAGAAGCAGATCAAAAAGACAACCAAATCAACATTCATGAAAAAACAGAAACAAGGAGATCATTAATAAGCATATGGAAATGATCTTCCAGGACCAAGAAAAGGAAATTTTGAAAGTTGTCGTTGCCAACAAACATTTTTCTTGCACTCTCAAACTAATCTGTAACTTAAACCCGCCAAAGAAAACAAATATCTAATGTGAATGTAAGAAGCCCTGTCTTGAGGACAATATAAAATGAAGTGACATAGTTCCTCGAATGATGATAACAGGAGACAGCCAAGTAGAATCAGCATTTGATCTGATATCCCCTGTTCCACAAGATATTGTGTTGCCAGATTTCCACTGGTGTATTCACTTGAACCCATAACAAGGGAATCAATTTGAGCTTAGAAACACCATATGTTGACTGTTACAGCGTGTAGCAAAAAAAATGTCTTTGATCTTCACTCTGGTGTTTCTCATGATTATTGATGTCTCAAAATACCTCAATGAACTTCCAGTGAAATGAAGATATTTAAACTTTGCATGATAGTTTTTACTTTTACGGAGCAAGTTATAAAGACACTTCATCTAGCACTTCATCTAACAGATTTTGCTTGTATATGGCCAAATTCTGCAGGAACCGATAATAGACTACATTAATTTCAACAGCTCAACAAGGTTTCATGCAGCATATCAGATGTGCATATAGCAGAAGCGTGAAAAGCATTGATGATTCAGTATTGTTGTGAAGGTATGATTGTTGAAAGTCCATCAACGACAATCAGAGATGGTGTACCACACTTTTTCATAAAAAGAACTTTCGATTCGCACCGCAACTCTTTATAACTGAACCTGCCCTGGCCCCCCTGCCATCCCTAATTATTTTCACTTTGAACAGCAATCTCTAAACAACACAGAGACTCTAATTCCTAATTTTCTGCTTTTCTTTTGATAACTTTTACAGAGGGGAAGATGGCTTTCTATCTTTTATGAAGAAATTTTTGCTACAACAGGTGGCAACTAGAGACATAAATGTTAATGCAATATATCTCACCTGCAGTGATGTTTTTTTACAATGCCTTTTCTTTGTCATTTTCTAAAACACCTTCACCATTTGCTATAATATTGTGAAGCAACAAGTTAAATATGATTCTTTTGACAAGTGTAGAACAAGTATATTAAAGGTCATTTCACTTAACTAACTGCTCCATTGCACAGAAGTCACATTTTATAACTCCTTAGTATTACACCCTCCACTACTGCTATTGGGAAGGGGAGAAAAGCAGTGGCAAAAGTGTTGCTAAAAGCTAACTTGAGGTACGCTTGTATACAGGTGCAGTATAGGCAAAGTGAAGTCGCTTAGGTGGCGCTTCAATGCCTCTCGTGATTCCATTAGTAGGACAGAGACTAAACATTTGAGAAAGTGATTGACAAGCTTTTTACTTCACATATTTCAGTTAATTGTATCAGTGTTACCAGAAGCAAAAAGGGTGAAAAAGCTCTAAGGTCCGTTCAAACTGCAAATAAAGTGTGCCTTTAGTGAAAAAAGGCGCAAAGGGAAAAGGAGTACAAATATATGTGTTTAGTCCAAGACTACTAATTTATTTGCATGAATGACAAATATATGAAGAAAGAAACATGAAAATAGTTACGATAAAGTGAAATATTAATTGACTAATTGTTTAGTGTCGTCTCTTTAGAAGAGGTCATCGGCAAGGAGAAGTATGTCTTAGAACCTTGATAACGACATTGAAGCGCACATAAAGAGAAGTGAAGCACTCCAATATGTTTTGAGCCTCGCTTCAAGGCTTTAGTGGCCTTTTCTTCTTCTTTTTGTGATGATCATAGTGTCCAAAACAACTTTCACGCACCTCGACTAATTCCACAAGAGCCGTGTAACATCCATTGACAACAGGTACTAGGGAAATTTGTCCACCAAGGCTATAATAGATGAGAAGAATCACCTAGTGTGAACGTGAGACCTCAAGACTCTCAACCACTTCATTGATCACTAGGCCACAAGTTACCTTTGAGCTTTGAGCCTTCAGCAAATATTATCATTTTCTACTCTCTTTGTCTTTGATAGCGATCGATAATATTGATTGTTAAACTACATTCTTTGCTTGACAAACTCCTATTATAATTCAATTTTCATATTTAAAGGGCAGCCCGGTGCAGTAAAGCTCCGTTACACGCGGGATGTCCAGGGAAGGGCTGGACCACAAGGGACTATTGTAATTACATTTAATTTAGCATTATGGTCAATTAAGATCATCTTGATCTTCTATTTGAACTTTTCATAAAGCTATTGTACCCGTGGCATCATAAAAATGGCATAGGCTAATAACATAACATCAGCTTAAACTTAACTTTCTATCAACTTACTTGTTATTTTTTTTAGATTGACAATTGACATCTGAAGTACTTCAGCATACAGAAATAAACAAGAGCTATCACCAACTATTTCCTATAGAATGACATACATTAATTAAGCAGGAAAAAAGATCTTACCTCTGTATAAGCATAAACTCCATTCTCCATAGATGCCAAGGGACTTCCTCTCCTGATGAATTGATTTTCTCTATATATGTAAAGCATTGGTACTCCGGTTGAGAGTTCTAAGTGGATGACCTGTTACCAAGGACCTATTCATAACCAACTAACATACATGCACTGAAAATGTGTGATACTAACACTCTAACAGGAAAATGACAATACTCATTACCTCCTCTGCAGTCAATTTATCGAGATACATTAGGATGGACCTCAATGAATTTGCATGAGCTACTACCATTACATTCTTTCCACTGGAAAGTTGGGGTTCAATCTGCAAGTAAATGCTCGGAAATGAGAGGTCAAGATATCAAGCCCTGCATCAATTGAAACAAGTCTCCTCTTTATGCCTTTTACAAGTCACAGCAGCTTACTTGCTCTTTGAAATAGGTAACAGCTCTTCGCAAGCACATTTCCAAGCTCTCGCCGTTGGGTGGCCGAGCATCATAGCTTCGGCGCCATTTATAGACTTGCTCTTGTCCGCATCTTTCAGCTGTTTCTAGCTTATTAAACCCTTGAAGTTCCCCGTACCTATAAAATAATAACATCCTACTGAATATGGGATGACATCATATTGGAATAGAAACAAAATGAGAACTGTTAAATTACATTCTTTCATTCAGTTGCCATGCTTTAATAACAGGAACAGACTGCATCTCGGTGCCTTCACTATAAATTTGACTCCATACTTTGGCTTGTTCAGTCTCATCGTGGACAATAATGGGCACCTGAAAGTTTAAGAAGGATAAGTGCTTAAACTTGATATAAATTTGATATCTTCTGCACATTATATTGGTGACATACGAACAAAAGAGCATGCAATCTTTGGTATACCAACCTTTCTTGAATCTCATGGAAAGTTTGTATGTAATTTTGCAATAAAGACGCACTTATTATTTCCTGAATTATTTATTTTGGATGCTAAAACCTGTTTGACCGTCATCCATGTCTTACAACATGATATAAACATAGACAGGTAACAATAAACCATAGCCCATAGATAAACGGATAACCAAAAAAAAGACTTTTCTATATAGGATAACATTATCCAGGAAGCAGGAAGAACATTTCTTTCAACACAACAAACAGAAGGGCTTTGTTTATGAAGCTCGGGATAGTCTTATTTCACATTGCTAATTCATGCTGTGTCTATACTTTTAATTGATTTCCCCTTCAAGAAAAAATTAAACCTTCCTCATGAATTCTGATTAATGAATCATGAATATCAACATAAACCAGGCCAAATGATTGGAAATAATTAGCAAACAAATGTAACAATTGATAAGGGGAACTTTCTCCAGAATGGTTCACCAAGAAAAGGACTAGTTTTGACATACGTATGACAAATCATAAGAGGATACGACATAGCATAAGAGCAGACAGCACGAGGACAGCTGTAATTGCTCCAACTGTACATGAAGTTATTCAAACTAAAGAGTAAATTCAAGAATATTTTAGTGCTACCCTAAGTCATTTCAAAGAAGTTCACTAGCTAGCAGGACCATGCTTCAAAAAGACAAGTTTTTTTGATGACCAAAATGCAGAAGTACCTTCTTGCAGTGGTGCTCTGTTAGGGCAAGCATGGCCGTCATCTGAGAACGAATCAATGCAGAGATGTAGACAACATCAATAGGTAAGTGTCTAATTCTCTTACCAGCTTCAATTGCTTCTTCTACTCCTTTACTGGTGAGTGGCACATCTACACAACCAGTGAACAGGTTCTTTTCGTTCCACATCGATTCTCCATGCCGTATTAAGATCAAGTATGATTCAGTTGCAGGAATAAAGCCTTAAAAAAGGACAAGATCACAAACTAGAATCCAGATACAACAACGAATAACGAGTACACTCATTTTTTGATAGATGATAACAAGAATTACTGGGAAGGAGTGTACTCACGAACTGTTCTCCGCGAATCATTGGTACTTGACAATGAGGAGAAAATTGGCTTAATGGCACATAAAGATGACTTTGATGAATACTTCACACAGTTCACATACTGCCTCAAACTGCATCTCTCTTTTCTTAACACTGGTTTCATTTTAAGACTCCCAGATGAAGATGTGATCACGAAGTCCCTAGCACCCTCTTTCGCAGTGAAGCAAATTGCTTGGTGATATACAGCAGCAACCATATTGAGTATGAAGTTATCCCAACTAAGCATCCGAAAAGAAAACAAAACGGAAACTGAATAGACATCTTCACAGTGTTCAGCTAAATTTCATAAACAAAGAAAAAACTGCATTTCATACATACCCATAGCTGATTCTCAGATGAGTTAATAGACTATTTTAAAAAGGGAAAACAAATTTGAATAAGTTTATGATCAACCAGTAACAATTTCATGGATAGCTAACAATAAGCTTTTCAAAAAAATAACTTTACACCAGAAAATTGTGTTATCATAAATCCTAACAAGCTGATCATACATGTTCACATTCATGAAACCAAGAAAAAAAATGGTTTTCTGATGCATTAAAGCTCCTGCTATGAGTCCAAGGGCCTATTACATGGTACCTCAACATCAACTATAGTCATTCCAAATCAAGAAAGTACTCAAAGGGCACATGATGCTAGATGGAGTAGACATTTCCTACTTAAGGGTATTAAGCAGAACCTTAAACATATGGATTAAAATAACTCAAATATATAAAAGAGGAGAAAAAGATGGAATCTTGATTTTAAATGAGAGTTGGCAAAAAATTGATCTTTACCTCTTTGTGATCAAACTTCACCTTTCAACAACTGTGTAATCAAACGAATGCAGACACAGAAGAAGGTCATACATGTGAACGCGGAGACTCAAAGAATGGCTGCCGGAGGTCGTTGTCAGTTTGTCACAGTCAGATGTGACGCCGTTTCATACCTCAAGGGCTTTGTTCAAGTTGCCTTCGATTAGGCCAATTTTTCACAAATATAATTTTTTACTCCCTCCTTCTGGTATTGTTTGTCATTATTTCTATTTTTAAAATTAAATTATAAAATTTTGATTAATATTTTAAGATGTAATTTTTTATCATATTAATATACAAAAAAAATTATAATTTATAATAATTTTTATATAGTTTTAAAATATCTATTTTTTTGTTTAAAATATCAAATTAATGTGATCTAATTTACCTTTGAAAATTAGTCAAATTGACTTTTGATAAACACAATATAACAAACAATTTCGGACGGAGAGAGTACTTGATTAGCCGTTTGGATTGGCTTAAAAGAAACAACTTTTTAGTCAAAAATAAAAAGTCAAACTGAAATAAGTTTTAAGTTAAAAAATAAAACGTAGGAGAAGAATTACTCCCTACTTTTTATTTTTGATTTATTTTGAATTTATTTAAGTCATTTGTCACCTTCTCAAACACTTCCCAACTTATTTTAAGTTATTTTTTTATTTACTTTAAATTATTTTTTATTTTTATCAAACACTTCTAGAAATCAAAAACTAAAACTTTAAAGTAGGTTTGACCAACTTTTAATCGAATCCAAACACCCTCTAATGCTAACAATAAAGTGAACCAATAATGAAAGAAGGAACTTTCAAAAACAATCATGACTAACAACATAATCAGGGCTTCTTAGCTATCTATCGTTTCCTTAATTATGATTTCTAGATACCTGCTATAAGAAGGAGAGAAGCGAGCAAGATTAGGAAGAGTCAAGCATTAACAAGGAGGGAATACAATTGGTCTAACTATATTGTGAATAGAATTGATCTGTATATAAACAAACGAGCTACTAGAAGGAGGAGACAGAAGAGCGAGATTGGGAAAGGGATAAGAGAAGCCATCGAGATTTGAGAGAGATACAATCGATTTGTATATCTGACTTGATAATCGTATCATTAATACAATTTGTACAAATGATTTGTATCAATAAATACAATTGTTTAAAAACTATTGTATTCAATTTGTTGAAGCAAATCAATTGTATTAGAGAGATTAATGAATACAATTTGTATCATTATTGTAATTCGTAATAAAATGTATTTGTATTCACAAATTGCCTTGTGTATTGTATTTAGGTGTTACCATTTGTATTTGTATCATTGAGTGTTACCATTTATATTCATATTGCAGAGAGATAGAGAGGAATAGGCTAGCGAGAAGAGACGCGACTGGGAGAGGGAGGCAGAAGCAAGCGAGAGAGGACAGAGAAAAAAGGGCAAGAGACAAGAGAGCGGGGAAAAACAGAGGGGCGAGAGACAAGAGAGAGCGGAGACGGCGCGTTAACATAACTATATTTATGAAGCAATAGTTGTGAATGATGATCCAAACTATAGTGGTGTATAGTAAATACATACCATATGTTTATCGTAATAAGAGGGCATCATGTGGTCTAGTGGATTGAGTTCCCCTTAAATCAAACATTTCAGTTTCAAGTCTTAGACATGAATTTTTTTAAAACAGAAAACTCTATCTGAATATGAATTAATGAGAATTCAATAAGTACTAACAAATAATAACCCAAAAACAAAAGGGCAAATCATACTTGAACGATCGATCAAAATAATTACTAGCCAAATGTATCAAAAACTATAAATTATTTTGTATCAAAAATATAAGTTACATGTATATAATATAATAATATATAAAAGTGATTAAATATTATTTTGATCAACATAACTATATAATGTTTAAGGTAAATTGTATTTTTCCCTAAACAAAAAATTTCAGTGCTGAACTTTTACCAAATTTTATCATGATACTCATATTAATTGGTATAATCTCCGTAAAGGATTTCAGAAATGATTAGAAATGCTACGAGTAAAATATGAAGAAAAAAAAATACCTATTGAAGTGAACATAGCTATTATCAGCTATATTTAAAAATATCTATCAATTATCTAAGTCTCGTTAACAAGCTCAAGAGTCAAAAGGAAATGCATCTCCAAGTTGTCAATAGGACTTTTGCAGTACTTGAATGATACTAGTGCCTTTAAATAATTTTATTGCTTAGCTACACTGATACTGACTATATTGAAAATCTTCAAGACAAAAAAATATACCATATATGTTTTTATGTTGGGGTATATAGTTATTTTTTCATCTTCAACAATCCATTGTTACTATTTTTACTAGTGTGACGGAGTACATCACTTCAACATCATGTGCTTGTCAAGCTATTTGGCTACAGAATGTTATTTGAAGAACTTCCTTTAAAGTAGGAAAATCAATGCCATTTTATTGTGATAGTACTTCAGCTTCAAAGAATTCAGTTGAATATAAACGAAATAAACATATAATGTGAAATATCACTTCTTATGTGATCATATACTAAGATGTTCATAAAACCCCTAAAATCAATGTCCTTCCCACAATACGTGATCAGCTTAGTGTTTGCAAATTACATTAAAAAATTATTTTAGTTTAGAGGAAAGATTGACAACATAGTGTTTATTGCACTTGTCTTAGAAGTCAATAAGCTATTTCCTAGCCTTTAGCCTAGGAGACTAGTAATCAGTTTTTAGATTCAGTATTTATTTTTTTTGAGAATAAACATGTTCTTTTATTTGCTAAATTTTCTAATTAAAACTCTTAAAACAACATACTTTGAAGAATCAACACAGAACACTTTCACTTGCATATTACTTTCATCTTATTGTGTTATCTCTTTTGCTTGCTTGCTTCTTATCGGAGTTAACATTGTTTCCATTATGAATTCCACAAGTAAATACCATGTTACATATAAAAGTACTTAGACATCATTATGCTTTTTTATGAAGCAATATTAAGAACTATCCAAGCTCTTTATTATGTTTAAAACAAACTTGAAGTATTAAGACTATGTCTATTGACTAGCAGCAAGAAAATGAATCAAGCCACAATTTAAGCATAAGTAATAATTTTAATGAGTCATTAAAATTTCCTCATATACTACTAAAAGGAAACATATAACTTTGAAGCTGAACATCCAGAAAACAATAACAAAGAGAATAGAAGTATCAATTTTGATGCCTATAGCATCATATAATAATAAATGAACCCTAAACCCATCAAACAAAGATTCATAACAAATTATTTGATGTTCTTGTTTCTTCAATATTGATCCTCAGTCAATTGGTATTGCTGGAGGATCTGAGTGCAGGCAGCAAGAGGTTCATTGGAGAGGAAACCCATGTTGTTAGCGAAACGAACATCAGAGGTCATACCATTGTTGCGGGTGAGAGCAACACGGGCACGATCACGACCAGCATTGGGGATGTTACATGATTTATCACCGCTCTCCACGAGCACAACATCACAGACATCATCACCACAGTCACGTTTAACTAAGATGTTGTATTCACCCTGTGAGTTTGTCACTCCATCAGTTGTGTATGTGATTTTGTTGGTCACCCTGTTTTTGCACTCAACTTTAACCTTAGATCCTGTTCATCATACCGCAATTATTGTTAATCCTACCGTAAACTAGCAGCAAAAAAGACGCAGATTTAAGATTTAAACTTGATATGACTTCAATTTTAAAAATTGTTAGAAGTTATAGGTTCATATCTACCATGGCTCGCAATTTATTCCCCAAAATTTATGTTCGGCGTCAAAAGTAGTAGATTCATATGAACTCAATATCAGAAGGCTAAATCCGACTCAGGCAACAAAAAAACAGTTCACAGTACGACATGAAACAATCCAATTTGATGATAAACTACATCACTGTATTACTAAATCAGACAAGAAATGAACATTTCCTCACTTAAACACTATACAATACGATCTAGTAAATCTATAGAGTAGATCTACAGATGTGTAGCCAAGAAATGGCAGAAATGAGAATAGATCTTGAAATATGAACCGTAGAAAATGCAGAATGAGGGGTTTTTTAGAGTTTACCAGCAAGATACTTAGTAGCAGGGGTCTCAAATCCACATCGGCAAGTATCACAATAACATTTACCCTTGACAAGGAAAGGGTTGGAAGTGGCAGTAGCCAAAGAAACAGAGAGGAAGCAAAGAGCAACAAATACAACCAATCTTGCCATTTTTTGAAAGAAGAAATCTCAAGCTCTCTCTACTTTTTGCGTTGAAGGGAATAGATAGAAATGGAGACAGAGAGGAAAGTGGAATATAATGGGGTTAAGGCGTCGGTGGATTGGCTGGCAGACAGTAGTAAAGTCACATGGGAGCTTCGGGAATCAACTGTATACTCCGTCTTAATTTATGTGCTACCATTTATAGTTCGAGATTCAAATAAATTTATTTTTAATTATATTTTAAAAAAAATTTATATTAATAAATTATTATGACTTATTCTACACATATAAATTTTAATTATATGTTAAAAAATTTAAATTAACAAATTAGACTTATTCTACATATATTTTTAAACATATAAATTTTATTATATCTCAATTAAATTCATATTGTTTCACTCTCGAAAAAAAATCTCACATAATACAGAGGAAGTAATTAAGAAAGCTGGTATATACTAAGCGCGTCTTGCGCCAATATATTTTTTTTTGCCAATCAAAGGTTCATTAATTTCGGTGCGTGGGTTCCATCTGCCCCTTTTCTCCTTACGCGGGAGATCTGTTAAATTTTTCAGTTACTTCTACTTTTTGCAATTGTCATTATCGATTAAATTGTTAAGAAAAAAAAATTTAGTTCGTTAAAAATAATACTTTGACTAGATATATCAAAGTCTAATTCAAAACAGTTAATATATCAAGATTATCGATTAATTTGTCATGTGAAAATCTAAAATTATAAAAGATTGATAATTTAATATAAAAAATATCAAAATTATTATTTAAACAGCTAATTACTGATAGATTAATAAAAAAATATTCAAATTATTGAATTTTAATTCAAATTTGAAAAGTTCTACGCATTAATCATTACTACTAAATCCATTTGTCCAACAAAATTAAGAAATAACATAATTAAAATTAACATTGAATTTTTTAACACATTCTACGAAACAATATATTGTAATTTGTAAATGTTTATATTCCAATGTTGGAAACTTTTATTGCGCAAGGATTTGTGTGTGAATTGAAAGAAGAAGTGAAATTGCTTTTACGTAACATTTTTTGCAATGAGTTTGTCAAAATTGGAAACAATAAGATCTAAATGTTCCTCTTTCAAATTCTTAGCGTATAATATTATAAAAAAAAGTTGTGGTGGTGGGCCGCCTAATTTATTTTTGTTCGTCTTTTACATTAATTTTATTTTCTAATAATAGCGCTGCCAGATTAGGCGCTATAATCATTCAAAATTATGGCGCAAGACACCACTTTAATTTCACATAACGCCACATAATTTAAAGGAGACCCTTTTTTTTAAAATATGAAGTCATTTTTGTTAAGAAGCATGAGATTTTTCAATATGAATTTAATTTAAAAGGACTTAATTATAAATATTAACGTAAGAAAATAAAATAAAAGAAAATAAGGAGATTTCATAAATTGGATTGGTGTGTAGTTTATGGAATAAATTTAACAATTCCATCGCGTTTTTAATGAATTTTTAGCTAGTCATTGTGGTTATTCAGTCTTTGAGTCGCAAACATAAAATTGTACAAGATTTTAAAATATAAATTTTTTAAATCAAAATTTTTTTTTTTGAAGAGATTTAATATCTACTATATATACATAAAATAATCACGTATTAATAGTATAGTTTTTCTATATATAATTTGCTTTCCCTATTACCCTTTTTAACTTCCAATTCATATTAACACTAGCTAATTGTAGTTGGTTCCAATTTACAATCCCATATATATGCTTGACACTATGGTATCCCTGAAGTTAATTAGCATCATCAAGAAAATATACACACTATGGTAAGCAAATTCTTGAAATATCTTTAAATTAATATTGAATGAGAAAAATAACATAAACTAAAATCTCAAGAATTCCCTTTACATAATTAAAGTCTTTCATTTAGTCAAAGTTTTACAAGTGGGAACAGTGTCGATGGATCTTATTAAACAGCTACATGTGCAATAGCTAACTTCATGCATCAGAAATCTAATTTACAATTTGTACCTAAGTTGTGCAGATCCAAAAGTGTGCAGTGGATTGTGGTTGACTTAAGCATTGAGGATTTAACTGATGAATTGACCCATAATTATTAAACATTATTCTAATTATTTTGATAAACTTTACATATTTGTGACTCCCCATGGACAAAACTATATATCGTACTATACACCGCTAAGTGAATGGTGATTGTTGTCACGCCCCAAACGGGGTGGAACGTGACTGCAGAGTGTCTACACACCCCTAGTTAAATAAGGTTGGGTTTGTGTATCGGTGGTAAATATAATAAAATGTATAATAGTTGTGTATTCAATACATAACTATATATGAACATGATACATACTAATTTGTGTTTCAATAAATTGAGGTTATGCATCAAAACTAATATGTGAAAACGATATATATTGCACATGGTATAATTGTAATATACTATAAAGGTGAAATGAACGAATTATACATTAATTTAAGAATAAAAATCAAATCAGATACATTAAGCAACAAAAAAATAAAACATTATACATTAATTTAAGAAACAAAAATGACTAAATACATTAAAAAACTAAACACATATATATCAGATAAAAGACGAATAACAAAAAACCGAAAAAAAGGCAATAATCTGATCTGCTGAAAGCAAAAACTGATGATGGAAAAAATTCTTCTACACTTCCTCTGTTGCTCTGTATCAACTTACATGGCATTTGTTTTCACTTTCAACACTGGTGTCACCCATGGATCTCGACCCAAAGCTCTTATCGGAGCCACCAACAACTCGACCTTTTCCATTTTTTTAGGGATTTTTTACACAATCGGTTTTGAAATCAAAGATGCATCCTTCACCAACTAAATTTGTAGAAGAAAAAAAAATCAATATCTGATGAAGTGGAAAGAAAAAAATGGATGAACCATAGAGTGATTTTAGGCGTGAAAAAAAGAAAAATAATCATGGGTCAATAGTTTACAGTGATGTATCTGAAAAATTGAAATATTATAGAAAAAAATGATTTTTGTAATTTTTTGAAATGGTAGAAAAATAATAGAAAATAGGATAAAAAAGAATGTGCGGTCAGGCGGTTTTTTTAATACATTCAAGAATCTGGGAATCTAAGGTGAGTAATGAACGATAGATGAGTGATGAGTTTCAAATTTCTTCTCTCAATTCGTCGAAGATCCTTTCAATTTTGATTCAAATTTATCAAAAAAGTCGAGAAGATGTGTTTTATCGAAATATATTTGTTTTGAAGAGTTTTCGACTTTTTAGAGTCGCCACTTAATTTTTAAGAAAAACCAAGAAAAAATCTATTTTCAAAAGACTCAACAGAAAAATCAATTGAAAATAATTTTAAAAGGGGTTCAGCGATAAAATTTTATATTTTAGGAAGGTGTTTAAGGCACCTAAAATATCCGCTTAATACGGTTATCCAACAACTAACTTTGTATTTGGCTAAAATCGCTTAATTTTGAAAATCACTTAGGAGAGTAAAGAATCAAAATATTAACTTATTATCTAATTGAGTTATTTGAAAAAATATTGGTTTTATGTTGATAAAACATTTGAGGCGTTTGCGGGGAGTTTGGAGTTTTCTTAACTTAAAACTAACTAACACATAAAGCAAGTAAATAAACAAGAAATTAGAGAGAGGAAAAGAGATTTGGGTCCAAATCCGAGTTGTGTTCGCTTTGATCGGTTTTTGGACCCACCTATTTTGGGTTTTTATCCCATTTTTGTTTTGGGCCTTTGATCCAAAATTTTCCCTTGTCCTAAATCTAGCAAAATAATAAGGATTTTTTTTCTAAATGTCAATATTTTAGTATTTAATAGGGTATAGTGTCAACATTTTCAATATTTAGTGATAATGTCAAAATTTTACCTTATTATGTATGTTAATTATATTTTAATTAGTTTGTTTAATTAAAAGGAATACAGAATTTATATAACAAACAGGAGCTATTTAGGGGAGAGAAAATTTATAAAAAGTAACAGATGCTTCAAACTCTCAACATCAGTTACAACTTATACAAAAACTGAACGATAAATTTGTCCATTATTCATGATGTACATCAACTACAAAAAAATTCTTGCGAGGTTTATGTTTTGGAAAATAATTTGGGTAAAAGCTTTTTGGAAAATAAACAGGATAGAAAAATTGAAAGTCAGTTAATTAATCCTTATGTTTTTGTATTTGATTGTGAATTGATGCGATTTTGCTTGTATAATTGTTAATCATATTTATTTGCTTTCTGAATTTTTTATGTATTTTGATCAATGCAATTATCATTATTTAATTTACTGAATACGTATCAATGTGAGAAAAAAAAACATATATGGTTACTAATATGTGGTACATTGACATAACTATCACAAAAAAAAAAAACAGAATACAAAATACATTAGATATATTAAATATAATATACAATTTCAAGTCTATAGATACAAAAATACAATATACCTATGAAATATAAAAATATATACTGACTAAAATAGTATCAAAATTCAATATATACTTCCAAATTTATGAATACAAAAAACATTAAAACTATGAAATACAAAAATAAATACTAACTGTGATACATTGACATAACTATCACAAAAAAAAAACAGAATACAAAATTAATTAAATATATGAAATACAATTCCATATCTATGAATACAAAATACAATAAAACTATTAAATACAAAAATATATACTGACTAAAACAACAATAAAATTCAATATACACTTCCCAATCTATGAATACAAAAAACGTTAAAACTATGAAATACCAAAATAAATAATAACTACAACAGAATGAAAATTTCATATACACTTACAAATCTATTCGATAATAGTAAATACACAATCAAACTCATAAAATGTGTTACATTGCCATAACTTACACACAAAAAAAAAAAAAACAAACACAAAATACAATAAATATATGAAATACAAAAATACATGTTAACTATGACAGTGAATATAAAAAACATTAAAACTATGAAAATACAAAAATAAATAATAACCATAACAGAATGAAAATTCCATATACACTTACAAATCTATTCGATAATAGTAAATACACAATCAAACACATAAAATGTGTTACATGGACATCACTAAAAAAAAAAAAAAACAGAACACAAAATACAATAAGTATATGAAATACAAAAATAAATACTAACTATAACATATAAAAATTCCATATACACTTCCAAACGCATTGTAACATGTATTTTTTTGAATCTTGAAAATTACTAAACAAATTAAACTAAACATGCAAGATACAGAACATGCAAAAAAAAATACATCTTCTCCAACTTAGCGAGAAATTTTATAGCTAAACAAAAAAAATCATGTTGATTCTACTTAGCGAGAAATTTTAAGAAAATTCAATTATCTAGAAGTGTTTTAGCGATAAATTAGCTAGAGATTGCTAAGAAATTCTATAGCTAATTCTATATTATTTTTGTAGGGTATGTTATACGTTGTATTTATTTGACTAATTCTTATATTGTTTATATTTGATTTCTCTTAAAATATTGATTTCACAACTTCTGTTAAGACATTTTGAATCGTGGATTTCAAATACTATTTACAATGATTATAAAATCGATTAAATACATCTCAAGAATAATATGACCTACAAGATCTCATTGAAGTTATTTCAACACAATTACAAATCAATTGTACTCATAAAAAGTACAGAGATTTGATACACAATGGAAGATAATTCTACTCTTATGGAGATTCGGAATGAAATAGGAATGTGATTGTTTATAAAATTAAAACGAAGTAAATCTGATTTTGAGTTGTATTCATTATGAATAATGACTATAAAGTTATGACCATGTTGCTGTGATACTGGTTAGCTTCTCATATATTTTTTGTTAATTGATATAATTACGTGATATTAGTGAAGAATAAATCATAATTACGTGATGGTTTATGAAATTTACCCCTAATTTCAATGTATACCATCTCAAAGGTTCCTACCTTTGGGAGTTTTTGCAAACTATTTGCAAAAAAAGTAAGATTTCTCAATCCACAAACGTCTTTTAAAAGCTACGCAATGAATAGGTTGCAATTATACAAGTTCGCACGACTAAGAAATATTGGATTAATTTATTTTATAGATTTAATTTTGCAGTCTTCTTACAAATTTATGTCATTTCATAAGAGATTTTGAATATTTTGTTTTCTTGTATTTAGGGCCCGTTTGGATGGGCTTAATAAAAGCAGCTTTAAAAAAGTACTTTTGAAAGTGCTGAAACTTATTTTTAAAATAAGCAGTTATGCGTTTGGATAAAAGTGCTGAAGTTGTTATGCCAAACGTGAAAAGGGAAAATTAGAAGAAAGAGATGTTAGGGTTATATGGATAATTTGGAGATTGTATAAAAATATTAAGGGAAAAAACATAAAAATGTGGTCAACTTAAAACAGCTTATAAGCTAAAAAAAAAAAAGCACCCCTACCCCAGCTTTTAACTTTTGGCTTAAAATAAGTTTTTTTTTAACTTAAAATAAGCTGTTTTGAGTATTGTCAAACAGTCAAATAAGTCAAAAACCAGCTTTTAAGTCAGTTTGACCAGCTTTTAAGCTGAGCCAAACAGGCTCTTAGTTAACGGCAAATAGGCCTAATACTTTTAAAAAAGGGTTACATTTATCCTTAGTTATATATATATATATATATATATATATATATATATATATATATATATATATATATATATATATGTGTGTGTGTGTGTGTGTGTGTGTGTGTGTGTGTGTGTGTGTGTGTGTATTTGACATATTTTTCTTGTCAATCAACTTTGAGCACATATTTATTCTTAGTCAGTTAAGTTCAGTGGCGTAGTCAGAAGTTTTATGAAGGATGTCCAAAAATTGCATAGTAAAAACAATAATTTGACGATGGGCGCACTAAAATTTTGAAATCGAACTATGCAACATTAATAATTAATTTTTTTAATGAAAAAATATACTAAATATTTTAAAATCAAACCACGTAAGACTTAACTTGAATTTTCATGTTTATTTAAATAGAAAGTGAACGAAAAAAAAGAGAAAGAGAAAATTTAGTTTATGATGAAATCACTTTTATACTTCAAGATTTCACCAACCTTTGGCAGACTTAACAACAAGATATGAAAAATAAAGAGTAAAATCAAATGAGTTTTTATATAAAAAAAAATATTCTATATAGAACCCTTTTCAATTTTAGTAGCGGTACAGAAAAAAATTAGAATTTCCTAATTAAATTTAAATTAAATAATTACTTTTAAATTTTATTTAAAATTTTATTGAAAAAAAATGACTAAAATTTAAAAATATGAGTTTGAATTGTTAGGAAAAAAACATATTTATTAACTATAATTAGGTTTCTAATTAAGATTTTTAATAGATAATACTTATTTTGAATTATTCAAAAACGGGGATTCAAACCTATGCGTGCGCGCATCTTGCAATACGTTGACCCAAGATACTGGTACGCTAGGAGACTTTAGTGTGTGTAAGGTTGTCCAAAATGTGTTATTTAATCATTTAAGGTGTAATTTTACTTATATATGCGATGTAATTTTCCGACGAACGTTGTCAAATTGGACTGGGTATAGTGCACCTCCGTCCCTGGTTAAGTCACCACTTTTATTATTCTATGTAGGTGTGTGCATTTGATTTTCTGATTCAGTTTTAAACTATTCGGTTTGGATTTTCAATTATTGATTTTGAAGAAGTGTAACTCAATCCAAATCAAATTTAATAAATTTGATTTGGTTTGGATTTTTTCGATTTGGTTAATCAGTTATGTCAATAATTAGAGACATAACAAAGTTATTTGCAATTTTAAAAAAATTATATGTATAATATTAAATTTCTTAAATACACTTTTTAATATGAATCACAAATAAAATGTAAAATATAATACTTAAAAGTATATCAGTTATAAATGTCTAAACATAAGAAAATAAACTAAGTCATAATGAAAATAACTAAAAATAGACAAAAGTGATGAACTCCAACTTAATTCTATATATATATATATATATATATATATATATATATATATTATATATATATATATATAATACGGATTATTCAATTTTTTTAATATTTATTTTTCTGAATTCGAAACCTAACCAAAAAACCAAACAAAATAAATTATAAATTCAAAATTAAACCAAGAATCCAAAAAATCAATTCAAATTAAAATTCGGTTTTATTTGGTTTGATTTTTCAGTTTAATCCAAATAGTACACACCCCTAATTTTATGTGGCGCTTACATGAATATATTTTTAATATAATTAAAATTTTACTTCCTATTTAATATTTAAATAAAATTCAACCCACTCAACCTGAAAATTCATTAAGCCCAACTCTAAAACCTATAATCTCGTATCACTTTATCCATCAAAACATATATAGAAAGAAAATTAAGACTATGGGTATAATATTTATCAACGTATAATCTTAACCTTAAAAATTTAAATAAAACACAGGTCTCTCATCTAAATATTCACTTAACCAAATGGAAGTAAAGGATAATGAAGGGGAGCCAAATCCGAACTAAATATTCACTTAACAAAATGGAAGTAAAGGATAATGAAGGGGAGCCAAATCCGAAATGGATGAAACAACTGAAATTTGCTTACTAATGGTGAGAGACATGTCACACGGAGCAAGCTAGTATTACCTTAAGTACAAGATAGTTTTCCTCTTTGGTTCAACTGTAGAGGAAAATTCCTTTAATTAACATGATTTTTTTGGTCAGACAAATTGTTTTTTTTTTTTTTTGTAAAACAACAAAATAAATTTGGCTCTAATAAATAAAACTTCGGTTGTGCAAATATCAATTGTGATACAAGTGGGATTGCTCCATTTTTAATCAGAAATTTCAGGTTCATGCCTCCGGTATCGAGAAAATCATGTTAGGACCCTGCAATGCGCAGTCCAAATTTATCTCAGACTCCACCACAAACTGAACATCCGAATGTGAAACAAAAAAAAAACTTAGGTTGTTAGATTTTGAGAGCAAGTGATGAATATCAAATCCTACATTTTGATCTTACTTCCTTAGTTATGCTGAATAATTCTGATGAGTTTTAGTAACCCTACCAAAAGAAGTGTTTGAAGAGTTACAAAATACAACCTAAGCATAAAACAGTACTTTTATAACTAAGTTCCAACTAAAAGCCCCAAAGAAAAGCTTTTGGTGATCTGAAAGAGCAGAAAAAAGGTCACTTTTTGGAGTGTTTAGAAGAAAATTTTTTCCTTGGGATGCATTTTCCTTTTACAGCCTTCAATTCCTCCTTTTCTTCTTCTTCTTCTGTTGCTACTTCTCTTAGCCCTGCCTTTGAGCTCCTACATATTAAATCACACCCAAATATTAAAGCCTGATCACAAGTACTTTTCTTCAACTTAGACACACCTTTTTCACCTAAAATAAGAAAAAGTCTGAGACAAAACAAACTTTTACCAAAGTAGTAACAAGTTTTAAAAACTATTTTAGTAAAATGAATGACCTTACATTCACAAAATAGTAACCCATCTACTCCTTGCATAGTCACGGGACTTTTAATCTTTTCCTTGCCATTTTAAATTATTAATTAATGTGACTTATATGTGAAAGCTAATAAACTGAGGTACCTCTCTTCGTTATAGGAAGAAGATTTCTTTAACTGTGAATCCAGTTGAGCTGTTCTCTCCTCCGTCGTCATTGATTCGACAATGCTCCCACTGAAATACTCTTTCTCCTCCGATTGCAAATTCCCAAATCGTGGATTCTCCGACATGTATTTTATCTCTTCCACCTCATTCATTTCCTTCGCCACCTTGCACAATACTCCTTTATGAAAACTAGCACAGCTACTACTGCTCTTCCTCGCCCCCGCCACCGTGCACGGCGGCGGAGATGGCGGTTGCTGCTTCGCAATGTGCGGCGGACTCTTCCCCCCTCTAAACGACACAGATCCGCCACAGGAGATGAGTTGGAAGAGGACCGAGTTACGACTCAGTAATGACTCGGTAACCACCGGGTCACCGTCTTCGAACCTTTTGGAAGTGTTGATGATCTCAGTGGTGCTATGAATTGGTTTGTCTGAGAGCGAAGAGGAAGTTGTTGAAGGAGGAGATAACGAGTTTGTGTGAGTTAACTCCGTAGAATTATTCTTCCGAGTTAACTCATCACTACAAATTACACCTCTTGAGCAACTGAAATTGGGAGTGGTTGAGAATTTCTCTTCAAATAATTCTTCATCCAAGTAATTGTCGTTGTTCTCAACAATTTCTGGCGACTCATCTGAAAGTCGTTTTGGGGCTTCAGATTTGCGTCTTGACTCTTGAACTTGTTGGCAGTTTCTCATCAACTGTGGACTCTGTGATGTATGAATTTGTTGAATTTTTTCTGAAATAAAAAATTTAGAAAATGTCAAAACATCAACTCATTTTTGAAACTAAAAAGAAATTTTAATCGTACCTGTGGAACCTTCAATAATTTCAGATCCTTTAAGAACATACTCAGCTCCACCTTCAGAAGGGCAGATGAAATCATTTTCAGCCAAGTCATTCCACACATATCCATTCTTATAGCTCCTACAAAAATTACTCTCATTTTCTGAAAAATACTCTTAAAATTTCCGACCGAAGAAACAAACAAATTAATATTACTACCAGTGAAGTGTTAAGATTAAAGATATTGTTTGATTACGTTAAAAATACTTTTGGTTAGTTATTAAATATGAAACATAAGGAGCCATTTGGTCATGAAAATAATATGCTCATTCTCATCGACAAATTTCAAACTTGTGAAACCCTGTCTATTTCATTTCACTAGCCCGCAGAAACCCCCTTCCCTTCTTACGTGAAATTTAAAAAAGAAATAAAAATATTTCAAATTATTGGTTTAAAATGAATAATTAATTTTTTGTGGTTATAAATAATTTTTAGTGATAAAATGAGTATTTTAAAATTTAATTGTTACTTATTATTATATAAATGTGTTAATTTTTCAGGCTAACTAATAAGATAAAAGTAAGTCATGCGGACTTAATTGAGACCCAAAATAAGTACTTGTTATTATCCAAAATAGTTTCCCACTTTATTTCAAAATTAGTGTTTGGTTAATAGATATTCAAATTCAATTTGGGGTTTCATTCCAAACTTTAGAAAGAAAAAAAATGCTTCAAAACCTGATTTTCAACTACATCTTCAATAATTCCAAATAAGAAGTCTTCTTTCTCCTTAATGAGAAGTACAACATCCATCTTCAACTACATAAAAAATTCAAAATAAAAGAAAGAAAATTTGAAATCTAATGACAAAATCTAACACCTACACTTATTTCGATAAGCTTTTCAAGTCACTTATTTTCAATTAATACAAACACAACTTATAACTTGCAATAAATTAAATTAAAATTGATACTCAATCATGTCACTTAGCCTTGTAAATTTCAGCCTAGGTAAAGTATTGGTTCAATACTAAAATGTTAAAAATGAAAAAAAAAAGACATTAACATACATACCTTTTACAAGACCAAGAATATAGTGAAGGCATGCCTCTGCCTCTCAACACAGTAAGTCTATCAATAACATCTGTTCCCAAAAACAAAAACAAAAACAAAAGAATGCACTTCCACATTAATTTCAATTCACATCACAAACAAAAAAGAAAAGTTAAAAATTTACACCTTTTAATCTAAGATGTTGATGAGCAAGATGAGTCACTTCAATATAATGAGGGTGTTCAAGTTGTCCATTTCTTGATAAATAATAGACAACTTGAACTTTTTTAAAACTTGCTCTCATTAATACTACTCTGTTGCTCTGTGATTTCCCTCTTTCTGGACTATTTTCTCTGCATATTCTTCTTCCATCACCAATAACCTCCATATTCACTCTCTCTCTCTCTTTTCTATTTGAGTTGTGATGTTGTAAAAGCACCTACTTATATGGAGAGACAACAGAAGTTAATCAGACATATAAAAGCAAAGAAAAAATTTATTCACTCTATTTTCTACTGTCATTACTATCCAAAAATAATATATGAATATTTATTATTTATTTTTAAAATATAAATTTTATATGTTTTCTTTTATTTTGTATCTAACTTATTAAATTAATTCATGTAAAATGAAAAATAAAAATAATATTATATTATTAATAGATCCTAGTTAAGAGGGAGAGAATTTATGGGTTCATTAGTCATCATCACCTTTTTAATTCTCCAACCTTTTTGACTTTTAACCCTGCTCTTCTTTTAAAATTGGGCAAACCTCCGGTCAATTCAGTGCCCTAGAATTAGGGGGTACATACTACATAGGTCGTTCGGTTTTGTTTTTTTTTTAAAAAAAAAATTATAAACCTATTACGTTGGTTTATCAAATATAAAAATTAAATTAAATCATATAAATAATATTTTTTATTTATAAATAAAATAAATTATATATATATATATATATATATGTGTGTGTGTGTGTGTTGAGTGGGGGGGGGGTTTGGTTTGAGTTCGGTTTGATTTTTTTTTCTAATACCAAACCAAATCAAGAGTGGTCGGTTTTTTTCTTCCATCGCCAAATCAATCAAACCAAACCACAAGTTGGGTTTTTTCCGATTTGATTTGGTTCATCGGTTCGATTTGACTTAATGATTCGGTTTGTACACCCCTACCTAGAATATTTTATATTTTATTATGATTTATAATTTGTTTTATTTGATAAAGTTATACTCTCTCAATTTTTAAAAAAATGATCAAGTTTAATTTAGAATGGTTTTTAAGAAAAGAAAAAAAATTAATCTTGTAGTTGTAAATAAAAATTATGTTAAATGTATCAAAATGTCCTGCAATTTTGTGGTTACATGTCATGTAGAAAATTGAAATTAAAGTCTTACCAAAAGAGGAAAGGGTCATTCTTTTGAAAGAGATTAAAAGGGAAACTATGTTATTTTTTTTTAAACGGATGAAGTATATGTATATGGTATGGAAATTTTGATAATGTTTATTTTTGTTCTACCTTTGTGGATGTAGGTCGATTAATCGAACAATGTTAAATCTTTTTAATAAAAAATTTGTTGGAAAAAATGTTTCAGAAAAGCTCTCTATAATGAGACATAGATTTGATGGAGGAGATTATGGAAAAGAGAAGCAAGACTCTAAAGATTATGTGAAGAAGATGAACAAATTTATTTTGTTAGAAAGTCAGGTCAAGGGGGAAATTTGTTGGATTTTATTTTTACCCTGATTTCTTATATTTTGTTTTATGTTTGAGAAAAAAACTTATATCACGCTAGCATTTGAATTTCAATATTTTTGATAAGCTATTTTTTGGATGAAGTTTTACTATTTATTTGGTCATAAATTTTGGAAGAAATATTTAACTAACGTAAAATATATGAGTTATATTCATGAGTTCTAAGAATAATTTAGTACTTTTTAGTGTGTGTTTCCATTTTATAATTAACACATTTCGTTAAAAAATAACTTTATCACATAATTGATAATAATAATCAAACATAGGGGTGTGCAAAAATCGAACCGACCAATAAACCGAACCGATAAAATGTTATTGGGTTATTGTTATTGGGTTATTGGGTTTTTAATGAGTTTAGAAAAAAATAATTATTGGGTTATTGGATCGGTTTCGGTTTTTCCTATTGGATTATTGGGTAAACCGATAACCCAATAAGATGATAGTTATTTACTACTTTACCCTTCCTCAATATTAAATATACATAATTTAATACATAAACAGATATAATATTAGCTTTTCAGGCTATGTGATTTTTTTGTTAGGAAATTGGTGAGAACTTTGTTGATTATCTGGTGGATCAAGCAACTGTTCAAAATTGTCTCATTGAAATATTTTATTTTAGTTTTAATTCTAGTTCGTAATTGTAGGCGATAGCTTTTGCAAGTTTGTGAATGTTAGTAATTTGATCAACATTCAAAGTTTTCTATTATGTTTTGGCGGTAAGTTGGTAACATGCAATTATAACATACGTACTATTATATATTATTTGATCGACATTTTCTTATTGGGTTAACCGAAACCGAACAAATAACATCAAAAACCGATAAACCGATAAAAAATTGCTTATTGGTTTGTTATTGGGTTAGCATATTTTAAAACCGAAAACCGATAAACCGAACCGATTATATGTAAAACCAAACCGAACCGACCGATGCACACCCCTAATCAAACATGAACAAAATAACAATATGGCAAAAACAATAGACCAACTGCGGCATACTCAAACGTTTTACTTATTCAAATGAATTATTATCTATTAAAAATATTATTTTTGCCACGTTCAGTATGAATAACAAAGGTAAATAGTCATTAGTTATTAAGGGATCGTTTGATACAAACGTTGACTATGCCATTGTTAGTAATGCATAAATTATGAATGCAAAGACTAGTAATCCATGAATTAACAACTCTGAGATTAGGAATACATGATTCTTTTTTCAAGTGTTTTGTTCATTGTCTCACTTAATTTTGTGTTTAATTTAAAACTTTTTAAAACAAAATTCTTCCCCATTACATTATTAGGCTATATATATCATTGTTGTTAATTTTGAAGTATGGTGTTCCACTACGGAGATTCTTAATAACATAATGTATTTCTTTTTTTTTATTAGTTAAATAAATCTTAAATTTTACATAGATTTAATGTTGCTTAAATTTTTCAATACCTAAAATTTGTTTTTTTAAAAAAAAAAATAAAAAATTCACATAGTTAATTAACGAAATACATTGAATAATTGTTTTATATAATAGATATATTTTTTTTAAAAAAAAAGTGAAATAATCAAATTATGGAGAATTAAAAAGAACATTTAAAACCATACCAATATAAATAACAAACCAAATCAATTACAAAAGAAATTTAGGAAAAGGATTAGGGGGATAGTTTAATCATTAAGGAGTCCTGTCCAAGGATTGATAAACCTTAAATTAGTTTATTCCTTCACTTTTTAGCGATAAAATAAGATCTGTATAACGAACACGTGAATTAAGTCAAATAATATAGCCAAACAATATTTAGATGAACTTAATTTTAATCAATGAACTATTCTAATTAGTGTGGCCTACCAAGTGTGTCCTAAATAGAATAATTTGGTAGATAAATAGTAGTAAAACTTAAATTTTAAATTACTATTTCATATAAGATGTTCAAACGGGCGTGATACTAGTTTATGCTCTATTATTATAAAATTTTATACTTTTTCTAACCTTTCGTACTGTTTCAAATTATATTAAGATATTTGGAATTTCAAACTATACTGACAAAACCTATATGTATTTTTAATAAAATAAGATGGTACTACCTTCATTCTTTATATATATGATCTTTTAACTTAACATAATTAGTACAAGACATATAAATTTACTGATATATGTCAATTATCATGTATGTAAATATATTAAAGTGATTCTTAACAGAATACACAATATATACCGAAGCTATTCACTTATATTAATTCATAACCAATATATTAGATATGTCACGGGGCTTTTTTCTCAACCTCGTGGGACAACCTTGAATGCTTGCACAACCCTTCAAATGCTCAGTTCAAACAATTAAACGATCACCCAAAGGTGTATCAACAAGACGACCAAAACAGTCCACTAAAAAAGCCAAGCAAGGGGGCCAAATCGGAAAACAAAGTTGAGAGGCAAATGCCAATTTTCCAATATGTATTTCTTCAAGTCTTTACAAGAGTAATCTGCCTAAAAACTCTATACAAGCCTCTCTTTAAATCAGTCAAAACGTTGGGAAGCAAAACGCAAAAAGAAAAGATATAAAAGAAAACTTTACAAAAAGCCAGCAGGCTGCTTTATTGTCAAAAGAGGAAACTGCCCCATCAGTTGTTGTCCCATTCTTGGGGGACGTCCTTGTCTTGGCAAGGTGAGCACTAATTGCTCATCTTAGCCTACAAACAAACTTCCAATGGCTGATCTGAAAAGTGGCATGTGTTCTTGACCCTTGGTCTGAAGATTGGCATGTGTCCTTGAACCTCCGTATCGCGATTTGTCTCGACCACATTGACGAAGGTGTTGAAATTGTTGGATTTTAATGTAACGCTTTGCGGGGTAGTACACGCTCCCCCACCTGATTTGGAGACGAACCCGACGCCACACAACTGCAAATAATTATGGACCTTGTCGCGGAATTGCCACAAGTCCTCATACTTCTCCTATATTGCCTCCTCCGGTGCTGTCCCTTTCCAATGAACAAGGAACTGTGAGCTTGAGTTGTTCCAACCTTTGCCACGAACAAGTTGACGATCAATGATGGCTTCGATCTGTTTGTCCACGGTCGGCGGTGTGATGAAAATTCAAGCTCTCTCGGACTGTCCCTGCTCCTTGTCTTCCATGCCTTCGAAGTATGGTTTCAGTTGGCTAGCATGGAAGACAGGACGGATCTTCAAGTGGTGTGGCATATCAACTCGATATGAAGTTTGTTCAGCCTTGGGAATAATCTCGAAAGGTCCCTTATACTTGCGAAGCAAACTTTGACTCACATTTCGCAATGATTTGAACTGCCTAGGATTGAGTTTCACCATAACTCGATCCCCAATTCGATAGTCAACTGGGCGCCGCTTTCGATCAGCAAATTTCTTCTTCATTTTCTGGGTGCCTTATCAAGATATGACCGTGCAAGGTCAACTTGCTCCTCCCAGGTTTTCGCCATATGATAGGCACCCGGACTCTTCAAGTTGGCGTCAACGGGTAAAGATTGGGGTGTGTTAGGCTGCTGCCCCGTTGCCAATTCAAAAGGGCTCCTTCCCGTTGCTTCACTCCGCTGCAAATTGTATGAAAAATGGGTGGTGTCAAGCAGTTTGGCACAATCCTTTTGGTTTGCATTGACATATTGTCGTAAGTAGCATTCCAAGAGCCCTTTAATACGCTCGGTCTGCCCATCTGTCTGTTGATGAAAGCTGGTCGAAAAATGTAACTCCGACCCTAATAGAGTGAACAATTTTCTCCAGAATGTGCCGGTGAATCGAGGGTCTCGATCACTGATGATATGCTTAGATATGCCCCAATATTTGACGACGTCGCGCAAAAAGATATGGGCTGCCTTCTTAGCTTTGCGACTGGCCGTCGTGGTAGTGAAAGTCGCATACTTTGAGAAGCGATCAACCACAACCATGATGGTTCCAAACCCTTCCGAGTTCGGAAAGCATGTAATGAAATCCATAGTGACGCTTTTCGAAGGCTTTTCAGCGATGGGCAGCGGCTCAAGCAGTCCACCCGGCGCCTAGGTCTCGACCTTGTCTTGTTGACAAATAAGACAAGTCTGCACATACACCTCGATGTCATCTCGCATCCGAGATCAATAATAAGAAGTCTCTAACAAACCAAGGTTTTCTTCTGCCCAGGATGACCAGCCCATATAGTGTCATGTCCCTCTTTGATCAACATATGCTGAAGATTAGCCCACTTTGGGACGTACGCTGAAGATTAGCCCAGGATGACCAGCCCATTTAGTGTCATCTCGCTATCACTGCTTTCTTGTACGTCCAACTTTATCATTCAACTGATGTATTTTATTTTTTTTATTTTTATTTTTTATTTAATATTTCATATTTATAATGAAATTTGAATAAATTTAAATTTGTATCATTAAATTTTATATTGGTGGAAGAAGTATTTCTAATAAAAGTGATTTTACACAGAGAAAGATGAATATAAGACTTCTGGTTAAGAATTAATGAGTATGTTGGTATCCGAGTAATATTTTGTTCACGGGTATGCACCAGGGGCGGAGTTATCATGTTCGTCGTAAATTTTACTTTATATTAATATATACCATGGGCTCGTTTGGTGTGAGAGATTAAAGATAACAGTAATGAGATAAAAAATTTGTGTCTTGTTTAGTTGTCATGTTTGAAATAACTTAACCCACCATTTATATCATAGACCATAGTAATGAGATAAGCTATCTCATATACATGGTGGGATAGTTGACCCCATGATAGCTAACATCATGATAACTTAACAATCCCTATATGTGTAGTATTATTTTGGAAATCCATAGCGAAGTGACAAGACATTGCACAAAACTTACGTGATGACAAATTTAAATCTGTGTGTGCAATTGGGATCAGAAGTAGACCGGACATGTAAGATCAAATCTGTTATATACACATGGGTTAGATATAACAACAAGAAGCTTTCTCTTCACATAACTATTTTGTACAAAAAAGATTCTGGACCTCAATTTCAAATTATACGTGTGCTAGAGTATTTTACATTAAGAGTAAGAACCTATAATATTATAATGTAAAATACTAAAGTACTAGTAATAATGTCATTAAGTCTTACAAGGATTAAGGTTTCATGATTTATTAAGAAAGAACTTTCGTAAATCTTAACATGTTTAAAAGTTAATTATTTAGATACACTTTAGTTTGTAATATTACGTATCTTATCAGATTTTGGTGCATTCAGATACATATATATATATATATAGTGAAACTCAAATGTAATTTCTCGTAGATATATTATATCCAAGTAGATTCATATGTATCTGAAATACATAATTAATCTCTTGCTTCCTTCGTCTCTCTTCCATCTTGCTTATAACTCTCTCATCTATCAAATATTTTAATACATATAAATCACTCTAAATAGATATATCCAAAAATCGAAATACATATAATAGGATAGAGCAATATATAGCGGTGAAAAGTGAATAACAGAGATAGAAGTACCGCTTGATGTCGATAAGTAACAGTAAGATTCACTGAGAAAATTGGTCAAAGCTAACACTATGGACCACTGGAAATATATACTTTTACGTTAACATCGTACAAATTTAAAAGACATAATATAATATATAGTATGTTTTAAATTTATATAACATTGAATAATTAATTACATGTGTTTTGTTAGGCATTATATGTGACAAACATTTTATGTACGTGATATGCCATATTATATTTAAAATCAGCAATTAATTTTTAATATTGCTAAATATGTATTCTTAGCTGTAATTAACACTCTTTGTATATGTTTTTAAAATTTTTAATAATACTTAACTAATGTCGATAAAAAGTTTAACGCTCTATATTAACATCAACTACTAAAATTTGTTTTTATTATAATGCCCGTAAGATACATATGTTTAATTATTCTATTTTATATTAATATAAGTACTTATATATGAATATCTAAAATTAATGAACATAAATATCACGATATAAAGTTTAAAAACATATTTTTATGTCAATATTAAAGTACATAATAATTTTATGTTTAATGCAGTTGCTCAAAGTATAATGAGTTGGATTCATCCCACTACTTTGCTTCTCCATTATTGTACGTGCTGCCATTAAAACCTTTAACATCAATTTCCCAAGGGATATTATTGTAAGTCTGAAAAAATATATATGAAAGAAGACAGAAAGGCCTTTATTCAGATCACATGGATACAGATGAATTGGTACTGGAGTAAATAAATAATGGAGTTACTCGTCGTGTATTAGAATTATTATTAAAAAAAAGAAACATAATTTTGTTGTTTCATTATAAAAATGGAAATAAGAAAATCTTCCCATAGAATCTAGCTAGATAGCAGTATTATATACGGTGTTTGATTTGATTTTTTCCTTTTCCACATAATATATACTCTATAACACTACTAATATAATCAATGTTTTGTTCATATTTTTCTTTCGTATAATTATTAGAGCATATATAAAATACGAGAAAATTTATATGTTATGTTATGTAGATAAAAAAAATAAAATAATTAATATACAAATAGCTAATACTATGCATAATGAGTTTTTATAGTATTAAATTAATCTTATTAAAACATTTGAAATTCTAAATTTGATTATTAGTATTATTTTTACTATTTTATGTAATTATTCAAGATAAAAGTAAAAAAACTCTCTTGTTTATTAATAGATAAAAAATAATAAAAATTATTTTTAATATAAAATCCAAATAATATGAAATGAGAAATATCACGTTTGACCTTTGATACATTTTTAATTGTTTTGTATAAGTTTCTAACATATGAAATATATGATATGTCGTTGTCATTTTTAGATTTTACAATACGACTAAACTTAGAAATACTCCTTCCTTAAGAACAGGGATTCCCTCAATCCCCACGTCCACACAATATCTGATGCTGTTTATTCAATTTGTCTGTTCAATTTGATTAATTGGTACAATGATTAAGAAAATAAAAGAAGTTTTTTTGATTTATGATGTTTAAATTAAAATGAATCAAAATATTTTTAAGTTTATCTGAAATATGTCCTATAAAAATATAATTAAAAACCAATAAAAAAGAGAAAGAGAAAACAAATAAATAAAATAAAATATTTACTATGGGAAACTAAGCAAATACTCTACAAAATTAAAAGAAGACAGACGTTCGAAAAGGTTCTCGAAATTCTTAATTATCTTTTTATGAGGAGAAATAGTGCAGAAAGGGGGCGAGACCAAGCCGAGCCACTAAATTTTTCTTCTTTTTATATTTAATAGTATTTTTTTTTTTAAATTTCAACAAGCAACCTAACATGTTCAAATATCATAAAATTTAAACGGCTACTATATTTTTTTTATTTTAGTTCAAGAAATTATAAAAACATTCTTGTATTTTCTTGTTATTTAGAGTATTTAATCAACTTAATTAAGATGGAGAATATATATGATAAATAATTTCTGCATAAGTAATTGACTAATTCCTACGTTCCTATTAGATGCATAACCTTAATGATTGAAGGCTTTTTATTTTTAATCAATAGATTTTAAATTCAAAAATTTTTAATTATTGAATTATCTTTATTAAAAAGTATTTTATATGATTTTTTTATGCAAATTCAAATTTAATTAGATTATAATATATATTAACATGGAGATTTTTTTAAAAGAAAACAACAACAAGAAGAAGGCTAGAATTGAATGAAAAAGTTATAATATGATTTCCTAATCCAATCTAAAATGTGTGAGTAAACAAGTGCCCATTTTGTTGTACTTAAAAATTAGAAAAATAGTGCAAGTAGACAGCTCATTAATTTTGTGTATGCATGGGCGCCACGTGAATGTACATACAAATTTACCCCTGACTTTTACTGGGAGCAAAAGAGGCAATTCTGCCCTTATGCACTTTTAAGTGTAACTTCTATTAATTACCATGTGTCTGTTTCTCTTTCTCTTTCTTTTCAAGTGTAACTTGGGAAAAAAGATCAAATCTATCTCTAAATTAGGGACGTTAAATAGATGGGTTAGATTGAAATTGAAAAAATATTAAAATAGGTTTAAAAAAAATTAAGTTGGATTTTGATTCGTTTAAATTTATTTTGGGTTCAAATAAATTAAAAAAATGAGTTGGATCTTCACCTGTTCAATTTGACCCGATTAATTTCAATAATTTAACATATTTATATTTAACTTTAATAATCACAATTTGAATTTCTGCTAAAATTTTTTTTATTAAAAAGTAACAAATGGATAGATAAATCCTAAAAAATGTTAAACAGATAATAATTCATATCTTCAATATAGAAACATATGTTAATAAATTTTTTTTAAAAAAATTGAAATTAAAGATTGAATTGGGCTCAATTGAGAATTCTATTTAAATGGGTTAAGCTTGAATGAGTTGAGATTGAACCCAATTCAAACTATCTTGAGCCCAACCTTTAAAATTTCGGGCGGGTTACCTATGTTTGGGTTTATTTTTAACACTCCTATCCTAAACTATTTGAAAAAGATACCATCTGTTTAAAGTTTGGGTCACTCATACTTTTGTCATTCAAATTTTGACCCATATGGGCGTTAATGGGTATATAGTGAACATATCTAATTTATTTTTTATTTCTTTAATTTAAAAACATGATAAAGTGGCCAAATTATAAGTAACCACATATCAAAAATAGTGTTGTAAAATCATCATTAAAAATAATAATATAAATAAACATTTTCTTTGACGATAATAATATAATTTGAGCTAAATTTTTAAAAATCATATTTGAGCCTTTTCTCTTATTTAAAAGTTTGCAATGATATGCTATAATTACAAACATTTACTGATAAGAAATATGGTAAATGTGATTTCTGAATACAATATCTTAGAATATTTTAATATATTATTTATGAACTATAATTTGCTCATCCCAAGGTAGTATATAATCTCTTGATTTATATATAATTAGTAAATATGATTATGTTAGTAAGTGAATGAGAACCTTTAAGTTTTTGAAAAGTAAAATTAAAACTTAGTATATCTTGATTAAACTTCCTTAATGACAAGTAATTAACATTCTAATTGTCAAACATCAAATCAACAATAAAGCTGTGTAAGTTGCAGAGATGGAGTGCCCAAATTAGACAATTTTATACACTGCTACTTTGAAAAGACAACTTTATAGAGTGTCTATAAAATTAAATCTATTTAAAATAATTTTTACCCTTGAAATATGACATAACTTAACGAATTTATCAATTTCATTCTTAAATGACACGAGAGTTCTATTATTCTTTTACTATAAAACTATCCTTTTTGTAAAATTGATATATTGCATCCTTTTTCTTCATTTATTTTCTATGTATGATCAGTCAATTATGCTCTTCTTCATGCCGTTGAATCAAAATCATATCAAAATTACCAAAAACTACATTAAAAGAAGCCATCAAAAACTACATTAAAACTACACAAATTTCTAATTTTAACTCCGCCATAAATATTGATATTTTCTAGTTATATAATACAAAGTCATAATATAGTCTCCCAAGGAAAAAAATAAAATAAAATGAAATATTTCAGCTTGTTAAAACAAAGTCAACTATGTCCGTGAAATTTCATCTTTTTCCATGACACCAATGTTTCCATAGGATATTACATCATCTCTTTTTCAGTAGGCTAGCTACAGTCTAACTGAGCATGGGTAAAAGGAAGAGGGTAGTTGGCTGTTTTCAATTTAAAATTTGGCATTTCAGGTAAATAATACTATACGTCCGTTTTATAAAGAATGATCTGGTTTAATTTGAACGAAATTTAAGAGTATAAAGAAGACTTTTGAATCTTATAGTTCTAAACTAAAGTTAGATCAAATGTACAAAATTGTTCTTTAATTTTGAGGCGTTAAACATGCCTTGTGGAAAGCTGAAATTAAAATGTTATAAAAAAAAGATTATTCTTTTTTAAATAAACTAAAAAGAAAAGAACATCATTTTTTTAAACGAAGAGAATATAATAAAAGGACTCGAAAGATAATAAAGCAATTATAAAATTTGGGATCGTTTAAATGAGATTTTGAGTTTGTTGGATTGAAGCCATTGAAGTTTATTTAAATCATGATTTAAAAATTGGATGTGTCACAAACATTAACTATTTAAGTGAGTTTTATATTGAAATACTCAAAATATTTATCAATAAAAGATTTGAGTTCATTAATCTTTTACTCTTGATGTATATTACTTCCAGAATATAACTACCAAAAATAATACTTCATGAGAGAGAACCTAGAAAAATTTCTTTAAGATTTGAGTACATGTGATGGTTTCCTCACTCATTACGAATGTTCTCATAGATTTTTTAAAATATTGAGTGCTCCAAGGAGCCAGATCCATGGGCTATAACGCACGAAAAATAGAACTATATGGGTAATTCCTAAAAAAACTTATAAATGTGGAAATGAACGTTAAAATATGTTATGAGTATGTAATGGTTCCCTAGATCATTACGGAGGTCCTCATAAAGTTTTTTGAAAAAAATATTTTGTGTGTTCGGGAGAGCTCGATCCATGGGCTATAACACACAAAAAATAGATTAATTTGGATAATTCGTAATAAGGACCAATGAATGTGAAAATGAGTGAAACAATGGTGTGAGTACATGTGGTGGTTCCCTAACTTATCACGGATATCCTTAAGACTGGCAGCGGAATCGGTAAGTCCGGTTCCGGAACAGGTAACGAGACAAAAATTGGAATTTATCGGTCCCTTCTAGTTCCGGAAATTACCCATTATCGGTCCGGTCCGATCCGGTCAATTTTTTTTAATTAAATCTATCCGTTTATAACCGTTGGGTAACGACTAGTGGGCGCCCCCAACGGCTATTTGACCCAAATTCCAGCCACTTACACCCCCTACCCCTTCCCCCCTAACTTTTTTAATACCCTAAAGTTTTAAAAATTACACTTTAACCCCATTTTTTTTAACTTAGAAATACCCCTGAATTTCATTCTTTTAAGTCACAAAATCATCTAATCATCTTCTATTCTCTCAACTCTCTGCTCTCTTATCTCTAATTCTCTAATATATAATATCTTAAATTTCGCTGTTGCCTTATTTGGTCTTTGAAAATTGAATTTGGAGCTTCAAAATTCAACTTTTAACTTTTCATTCGTTCCAACTTTTATTTTACATTTTATTTATATTTAAATAATTATTTATTTATTTTGTGATTTATTATTTGCATTACATTTTTCGTATTATATATAATCTCATGTTTAATATTTTAATATGAATTACGGTAAAAATATTGTTCAAAAAGGAAAGGATAAAAAAAGTACATTTGAGCGTGTAAAAAATATGTATAACTTTACATCCTCCGATAATGCAAAAACCGACAGTTCTTCTAAAATCAAAAACTAAAAAAATCTACTATATTAAGAATAAATACGGATGATTATACACATGTTGATGATACGGTTTTTAATATTGATAGTCAGGATTAGATCCTTCATTAACATTTACAACGTCGCTTTGGTAATTTTGATGAGGATTATCTTAGTGATACTGGTACGCCTACTTTTGATGATGATGATGATGAAACTGAGCCACCTACAACTACTAATACTCCCAGTCCCGCTCCCTTTCGTTGTCCTGCCCCTGCACTCCTGTACATCCTAGGCCTAAGGTAGAACATGCTAAAAATCAATTGTTTGGCAATTTTTGACACAAAACGAAGATAAAATACAAGCTTTTTGTAATAAATGTAAACATAGATTAAATCATAAAACTGTTGGTAAATCTGGCGGGACGGGACATTTGAGTAGTCATTTAATGTCTGTTGTAAAAATTGCATGCTAAAGCGGTAGCGGAAGCTAAAAAAAATGGTACCCCCCTCCTGAAAATGTAGGAGTAGGCGGCTCTAACATGGTACAAACACAATTAAATCCGTCTAATGTTTCTGGCTCTAGTTTACCACTTTCATAGAGTAGAGAAAAAGATCTTGAAGAACTTGCTAAAATGATATGTGCTATGGGTTTGTCATTTAGTTTTGCTGAAAATTCCAGTTTTAAACATTATATTTAAATTGTATATAATCCAAATTTTAAAGGTTTTGCTAGAAATACAATAAAAAGGTTGTATTTGATTATCATGCACAACATTTTCAGTATCTTCGTTGTTTATTTTATTATAATACTTGTAAAATAGCTATTACTTCTGATATGGGTCGTAGTGTGAACAGTAACGATTATTTGACTGTTATTGCACATTGGATTGATGAAAATTGGTATATGCAAAAAAGAATTTTAGGTTATAAATGTTGTCAAATGCAAAAAAAATGATAGTTATATTGCTTAAACTATTTAGATATTTTACAAAGTTATGGAATATGTGATAAAATAAATAGTATAACCTTAGATAATGCTTCAAGTAATAATGCTGTTGTTGAATATTTAAAACCTACTCTTTTTCCTTTCTATGGTGATGATTATCATATTAGGACTGCAAATATATATAATTTGATGGTTAGAGATGGTGTACAGATGTATGATAATGGATGTACGAAAGTTGAAAATGCATGTCATTTTATATTTAAATGTCAAGTTAAGTCTAGGCGTAAAGTTTTTCAAAATCGTTTTTAAAAAAAATAATCTTTCACCTAGAAAAATTCAAAAACAGTGGCTACTAGATGAAATTACTTTGATATGAAATGTTTGTAGTCGCTTATGAATATAGAATACCCTTACAAATGGTTTGAAATGCTCATAATTCTGATATGACATATAGACTAGATGATAGTGATTGACGTGATATAAATGAAATTATAGATATCCTAAGTTTTTTTTTACTTAACTACAAAAAGAATATATGTACTTTATAGTCCATCAATTTGTACTGTTTTGCGTGATATTTGTAGGATTTCTTCTAAATTATCAATTTAAAAATAAATCAAGATTTCAACAAACCATTAAAAAAATAATTCTAAAATTTAAAAAATATTATATTCTTATTCCTCAAATTTATTTAACCGCGCGTTTGTTAAACCCTCAATATAAAGATGTAGGTGTATCAAAAATGGTTGAAAAAAATGTATTTTAACTTAGATATTAATGATGTATTAGAAGAAATTCCTAGTTGTCAACAAGTTAAAGATAACATAAAAATTGAAGCTAGAAAATTGTATGATTCATATAATGCTAATATAAATTTATCAAGTGAAAATGATCTTCAAAGCTCTAGGAGTAGATTTGATGAAGATAATATTGATGCTTATTTATATGATTATCTTGAACTTTCTCACAATAATAGAAATGATTTTTATGCCTATGTTTATCAAAATACAGAACCTACTGAAGATATTCTAGCATGGTGAAAAAATCGCGGCAAAGGATTTCCAAAACTACAACCGATGGCTCGAGATATATTAGCTATGCAAGCGTCGTCAGTAGCTTCAGAAGGCGTCTTTAGTGCAACAAAGTTTCAACTTGGAGAACATAGACATTCACTAGCAGCCGACAACTTGGAGATATCGGTATTATTTCGAGATTGGATTAATGCCGAGAGAAGAAATTTGAGTCGTGAACCACTACCGACCAAATTTCAAGATGACGTTGATGAAGTAATGCAGGATTATAGTGACGACGGGATTGAAACAATGGAAGATCTTTCTATTCAACCAATTCCCAAACATGTTACTAAAGAAACGTTGAATGATTTACAAAGGAATTTATATGGTGCCACCAACTATTAGTAAGATTATGATAATTCGAGAATTAATTCAAACAGAACCCTTCCTAGAAGGTGGTTGTGTAGATTAAATCTTTTAATACACTACTAATATTTTTGTAATGTAATTGTAATATCAAATAAATATTAATAAAAAGGGAAAATGCACAAGTACCCTTCAACCTATGCCTGAAATTCCAGAGACACACTTATACTATACTAAGGTCCTATTACCCCCTGAACTTATTTTATAAGTAATTTTCTACCCCTTTTTAGCCTACGTGGCACTAGTTTTTAAAATAAAAGTCAATCATCGTTGGGCCCACAAGATAGTGCCACGTAGGTCGAAAAGGGGTAAAAAATTATTAATAAAATAAGTTAAGGGGGGTAGTAGGACCTTAGTATAATATAAGTGTGTCTCTGAGATTTCAGGCATAGGTTGAGGGGTACTTGGACATTATCCCTAATAAAAATATAGGTTTTTCGCCTTAATTTATTTTTTAATATTGTTATATTAAATTTAATTTTTCATATTGTCAATTTTTGATTTTATAGCTTTAAAGTTTGAATTTAAACATTTCAAACTCTAAGAGTTTGAAATTTAAATTTTATAACTTTGAAATCTAAATTTAAATTTTTAAACTTTAAAAGTTTGAATTTAAAAATTTCAAACTTTAAAAGTTTGAAATTTATACTTTATAACTTTAAAGTTTGAATTTAAAATTTTCAAACATTAAAGTTTATAAAATATAAATTTCAAACTTTAAAGTTTGAAAAATTTTAATTTTAACTATAAAATTTGAATTTAAAAATTTCAAACTTTAAGAGTTTGAAATTTAAATTTTATAACTTAAAAGTTCAAAAATTTAAAATTTTTTAAATTTAAAGTTTGAAATTTAAATTTTTAATTTTTTAATTATTATAGTAAAAATTATATTCAATTAGAAAAATCAAATCTTTATGTTTTAAATAATTTAAATTATTTTTTTAATTAATACCGGTCCGATATACTACCGGTTCCCTTCTGGATTGGGATGGAATATGTTAAATTTACCGATTCACCGGTTCGCACAGTATCGGTTTCATCCCGGTTCCGAAATTTACTGGCCTGGTTCACCCGGTTTCGGTACCGCCGGCAGACTTAAATATCCTCATAAAATTTGTTTAAAATTTTACAATAAATTACCCTGTTTGTATATTGGTAAACAAAATATTCAAATAGAGTTTTGAAAATTTCTTAATGTATAAATATCGCAGTTGCATACTTACCCTGTTTGTATATTCCCTTAGCAAAAATACAAAAGGGCAAGCAAAATAAATATATAAATCGCAACCTCCATTTGTATATAGTTACCCTGTTTGTTTATTTCCAAGTGAAATATATAAAATATAACCTCGATAGCAAATGAAACTATAACTATAGAGTGAAATTACAAAACTATTATTATAGAGCCTTATTATGTTTATTATATTTACTACTTTTTAAATTTTCTCAAAAAGTAAGCTACAACTATAAATATCTAATCAAGTTTGAACGTATATTTTTGAAAGCTCCCCCAAATTGCAATGATATGGACTAAACACAAATGCAATTGGGCCTAACCCAAACGTAGTTATGTAAAAGGAAATATGGATAAATGTAGATAATTACAAACTAATAAATATAATTAAATGCAGTAACTTTCCTTTCAGTATTCCCTTCAATGAGCAAAAAATTGATCACTTTGCTATTATATGACCCCGTTGAATTATATAAAATATCTAAGAGAAAAAACCCAGAAGTTTTCTCTTTCCCCTTTATATTATATAATCTCTTCTCTTTTCCTTTAATTTCTCCCAAATATTCTCCACAAATTCAATTTCAAATTTCAAACTTCTTTAACACGTCCTCGTTATCTTCAAAACTACTTCAAAAATTTCATATACCTCAAAAAACTCATCTCATTTTATCAATTTTTTGTTAATTTTTTTAATTTTCTCAAACTACTTTTTCACTCCACTTCATAATCCATTCAGATTTTTTGGTTCAAACAATGGATCTCTAATCTCCATCGAAGAGACTCACAAGAGGTATAGCATTGCGTGTTGAAAATAATGTTGAACACTCATCGTTTTTCTTGGGTATAACTCAAAATTTTGGGGAGATTTCAGTTTCAATGCCTAAATCAAATACCATGCAAGGGATCAGATCCAAATTGACGAATGACCCAACTAGATTTGTGGGTGGAGATGTGAAAGATCATGTCGATGTTGTTGCTGGGTCGAGTAAGAAAATGAAAGTTAAAACTGACATTTATGCAACACATAATGATAAAATGAAGTTGTTGGTAATGGGTTATTCGAGCATCATAAGGTATCTGTATAATCATTCCCTATATGTTTTGATTTTATATTATATTTATATTTTATTGTTGATTCATGTAATTTACTGTCTGTTTATACATTTTGTGGTTGTATAAATGTATAAATGTATAATATATCTTAGTATCTGTTTTTGTGTTTGTGTTGATCCATGTTTTATACAATTGTGGTTTTATAAATGTATAGTCTATCTTAGTATCTGTTTTTGTGTTTATGTTGATTCATCCCTTATATTGTCTGCTTATACAATTGTGGTTGTATAAATGTATAATTTATCTTAGTCATATGTATATAACTAAATAGGTATATGTATAGAACTGACAAATTCGTATAAACATACAACAATTTCATACACTTATACAACAGTTTCAACCTTTATATACACAAATTAAAGTTTTATACAAATATACAATTCACGAAAAAAGACTAAATAGGTATATATATAACTGACAAATTCGTACAAACATACAACAGTTTCATACACTTATACAATTCACCAAAAAACACTAAATAGGTATATCTATATAACTGAAAGATTCGTATAAGCATTCAACATTTCATATACTTATACAATTCATATAAACTGACAGTTTCAATAGCTTGATCAATTTTTTGAACGGACTGCAATGAAGTTCTTTCGATTGAAGGAGACAAAGAAGGAATGAAATTATACTGAAACAAATTCACGTGATTGCTGGGATTTTTTCCCTTTTTCATCCAACCGAAATTACAACCCTTTTTAATTTAAACAATTAATATGCATAGATTATACAAAAAACACATCCCTAGCAAATTACAATTTTACTACGGAATGCAATTTTAAAAACTTTGCAAGCGCACAAAATTCTTAATTTTATATTTGCTATACATAAAATTTGCCCAAGGAAATATTAGACAAAATGTCTATTGGTCAAAATTACATTACTCAAAATGACACAATTATCACTTAATTAACCAATATGGCCTTTCACAAACTTTCTTGAAAAAATGGCACAACAAGACATCTTATTTTACTAATTGGTAAAATATAATCATCTTTTATTTTCTTGACAAAAAAAGATTTTTAGAAATCAAATTTTGCAATTAGTAGCCCACTGAAAGTTTTTTTTTTAAAAATTAAATTAATAATTTTAAGAGGTGACAACATGATGTCCATTTTTATTGGGACGTGATTTTTCTTTCCCTTTTTTCTCTTCTTTTCGTCTTTATACAATTCTTTGGAATCATGTTTTCATTATTGATTATATTCTTCATTACTTTGAACAAAAGATGATTTACTTTCTCGTTTATTATTTCTACATATTGAATTCTATAAAAACATTTGTCATAGTATATTTTTTTTCTTTCGCTTTTAAATTCTTGATGGTTTGTTGATATTTACCCGTCAATTTCCCTAATTGTTAGTCTATGTTTGATCCTATCTTGTATTGTTATTTGATTTTTTTGGAGGTTTTAATTTTGAAATTAAAGGTTATATCTCATTTAGGTAAAAAAATTACGTAATAGTTTTTAATTGTATGTATCAATTGTCATGTTTAAGTAAGTTATCCTAGGATTATTCATAAAAATGAAGATTCTGATTCTAATTTTGTGGATTCTCTATCCCTAACTCTAAATTCTATAGCCATGTAAGTTCTTATTGTTATCCGATTCGACTTATGTGTTTTCTATTGAGCATTTTATATTTCATGTGCAATCCTCATTTTTCTGAAGAAAGAATCTAGTATGATACAAATTTTGAGAGAATGAATACACGAATATGCATACATGATGTAAATGATTAAATTATTTTTTAAAATGCAGTGTATACATATTATAAGTGATGAATACATAAAGGGATAACATAGCTATAAATGCATACCAATACTAAGTGAATGAATACGCCATTTTTCTACCTATATACAATCATCAAGTATACAATCGAATTTATTATTATCAAATAACGAACAAAAAATATATATAAAAATATGTAATTTACGTTTTTAGGCGGTACGTATTGTATGTTTTCATTATTTTTTATTGTTTAGTGATATTGGTTATACAAGGAAAACAAAAAAAAACTTATTAAATTTTCATTTATTAATTTGGGTTATTTTGTACCTATTTTTTATTTGTCTATTAAATGCTAACTAATGTTAGACTATTTATTGCTAATTATAACTATCAACTGTATATATATGTCATTTCCTCAACTTTCTTGCCAACTGTCACACCCCTTTTTCGCGAGGCGGCGTAAGGGTTTTTCCAATTTAAGTGACGTAATTAATTAGGGGATTATTTTAGCTTTTCAGAGTCGCCACTTGGAATTGAGTTATGGTGTTCCAAGTCACCTATTATTTAATCCCTAATCAAAAGGAAATGACTCTTTGTTTGGTCTGCGAACCAGTTCGGGTAAGGAATTCTGTTGACCAAGGGGAAGGTATTAGGCATCCCTCGAGTCCCGTGGTTCTAGCACGGTCGCTTTATGGACATTCATGACTTAAACTAATTTATGAATATTGTATTATTAAGACAAATATATTTACCCTCATTCTTTGACTTATATAAATATATTAAAACTACCTTATTTTATTAATCTATGCCCTTTAATTAAAATATATATAAACATATAAATTAAATCAAAGCAAAGCAGAATAAAATAAGATATTCTTTATTATTATTATTTCTTTTGTTTTTATTATTATTTTTATTTTTTATTCTTTTTTTACATTTTTTTTTACTTTCTCATCTTTTGCTATTATTATTATTTATTGTTATTATTATTTTTTATACTTTCAAGGTTTCATTTGTTTTGATTTTTTGATTTCAACTTTTTTTTTTGTTTGGACAAAGAAACTTTTAAAACAAAATAAAAAAAACTTTCCTCTTCAATCGATTTTTAATATTATTTTTATACCTTTTTTTTTTCTCTTTTCCCCTCTTTTTTGGTATATTCTTTTTCACTGTTTATGTTTTATTTAAGGGATAATGCCCAAGTACCCCCTCAACGTATGCCCGAAATCCCAGAGACACACTTATACTATACTAAGGTTCTATTACCCCCTGAACTTATTTTATTAATAATTTTATACCCCTTTTTGGCCTACGTGGCACTATCTTGTGGGCCCAACGATGATTGACTTTTTTTTTCAAACTAGTGCCACGTAGGCAAAAAAGGGGTAGAAAATTACTTATAAAATAAGTTCAGGGGGGTAATAGGACCTTAGTATAGTATAAGTGTGTCTCTGGGATTTCGGGCATAGGTTGAGGGGGTACTTGGGTATTTTCCCTTTATTTAAACTTTTCCCTTTTTCTTTTTATTATTATTATTATTATTATTATTATTATATTTTTTCTTTTCTTCCATTTTTATTCGATTTTTTTTTACGTCACTAACATTACACGAAAATTCTACTAACTAAAATTAATATTTACATAATAGCTACACATGTTATCATTATAAACTAAATATTAAAAATAAGAATAGACTTAGACAATAATTTTACTTAGGCATGAAATAAACTATGAATTATTTAATATGAAATAAACTACGGTTTGTTATAGCAATTTCACACAAAATAAAACTATATAAAGGATCTAAACATAAAGCTGATATTAAATATTTGAACAAACTTCATATAAAACATAATGGTTTAACCACATGTGAAATTTGACAACTTTAATATATTGTAATCAGTGCTTGTATAAACATGATATTAAATTATATAAAAAATAATAAAAAATGGTACCTCTTGCGAAAATTCCACCAAAAGAAAACAATTGGAATAAGGAACCGCGAACTTGAAACCACGAAGTGAACCTCAAAACTCAATCTTTGTTTGTGATTTTCAAAAAGTAAGAAGATGAGAATAATATTTTTTTTACGTATGTGTTGCCTTCTTTTTCTTGAATTTTTTCTCCCTTTCCGTTCTTTTTTTTTTAACCTTTTCTGATCTCTTTTTTTCCTTCCTTTTGGTTTGTTCCCTTTTTCTTCTTTCTTCCGTTTTTCTTTTTTTTTTTTTTTATTTTAAATGTTGTCCAGTGTAGTGTTGTGTGTTCGTGTGCAGGTATAGTGGGGAAGTGGGGAATGGGAATCGTGGGTCCTTTTCTTTCTTTTTTTTTTTTAATATTAAATATATATATGAAAATGATAATTATATTAATTGCTAATTTCTTTAATTAAATAAATAAATAAATAAAAGCTTAAGGGATATATATATATATATATATATATATATATATATATATATATATATATATATATATTTATTATTATTATTATTATTATTATTATTTTTTTAACAATCAAAAATAAACTTTTCTAATAAAAATTATATTTATGTTGTTTATTTTTATATCTTTTAAATAAACTTAATGAAAATAATAATGAAGTCAAAATATATTTTATTTAAATTGATAAAATTATTTATGCTTTAAAAATTGGTGTTAAATTTAAATTCGGTCAAAATTACGTGTCTACACCAACGAAATGCAACTTTCGCTACACTGCTTCTTAATAAAATAATTTTTTGGACTAGGGGTCCATTTATTTCATATGATGAAAAATCCTTACATCATATAACAAAATAAGCCCAAATAAGCAAAGATGAAAAAGGCCCAAAATAGGAAAGTTCTCGACTTTCTTTGCTCTATATCCTCTGCCTCCATTTCCATTCTCCTCTACTGTACCTCTATATCTCTTGTTCCTTTTTCTTTGTTTTTGATTTTTCTCCACCTCTAGGTCATCAGTATTCTGCATCCGTGGATTGTGAAGCGATTTAACAGCTCACAAAGGTATTCACTTTTTTTTTTCAGTGCTTCTCCCAGCTAGTTCCCTTGTTAACTTTCCTCTTCTTGTAGATGTGCATCCCAATAGAGGTGTTTGGAATTTTGCAGAGCTTTTTGTTGGTATTGAACCATGAATCTCTTTCTAAAGGACTGCCGAATCAAGTATGTGCTCCATTGAATTCCCCCCTTTGTGCTGATTTTTTTTTGTAAGCTGAAATAACCTTTAGGCAATTAGGTTTTAACATAGCTAGATCCTTTCTTTGAAGACACAACCTGTTAATATTATATCTGTGTTTGGTTTGTAGATATTCTCGCTTAGCATGGTGGATTGATTCTCCTTGCTTTAATTCTTAATGATGGAATATTTTATTTTTCTATGTTGAGAATTCTTCTTCCAATGCTTGGTTGATCATAGAAGTTATTTACTTGTATCTGTTTGGCTTGATTTAAGGCCATGTTTGCTAGATAATCTGCTAATTGATTAACTTCCCCAAATATGTGCTTTACCTTAATATTCTTCCTATCTATGCTTTGCTTTATATGCTCTATATTTTCAACATGTAACCAAGGAATCCTCAAAGTCTTAATATAAAAGTGTCATCATATTAAGCCAACATTTCATAATACATGATATGATAATACATAAGACAACCTCCTAGGACTCCTAGTTGTGCAATATCCAGGTAGACTCTCATACCCCTACCTATCATATGTAGACCTCTCAAGTCATTCTAGTCAATATCCATCTTCATTTATCCATTAACTTTAATTTTGGGAACAATTGCCTTAACCAACATAGATCACATGAGTTTAATGTGGAATCCAATGTCATGAAACCATACACCGGAAGAAGGTGGTCTACTTGTCAAGGTAGAACCAAAACATGAACATAGCATTCTAGGTGGATCCACTAGCTTGTATTCCTATGGGGGCATCATAGTTCAAGAACTAATAGACGTGCTTGAGATGTAAGTACTAATGAGTTTGTCTCCAGAATTATCTTCTGAAAGTTTTGTGTTTTGCAATATTGCATTGCTTTCAACACAACCATGATTTCAGCTTCTATATTGGTGGCTTCCCTTATCTCATGTGCCTCCGCATATATTAAATCTCCCCTGCTATCTCGTATGCTAAATCCATAAGAACTCTATCCAGAATTCCTTTACATGCACCAAATCTGTTGCATTTCACTCATTCATGTTCTAATTTCACCCAATACACTATTCTATAATATTGTGTAGCTTTATATGAACTTTGTGTGGTGAAAATCTCCCTCCAATTCTGAATCCTTTCCCTTATCCACTTTATTCTAATTAACCATTGAAGAATTTGTAGACATTTCCATAATAACCTCTCATACGTGACATTTTTTCCATGTCTTCTAGCATTTCTTCTTTTCCACAGCTCCCAAATAACAATTGTTGGTATGGCTTTAAATATTAGTTTAACCTTGTGCTGTCTTTGTCAATCCCACCACATACTAATCAATTGTTGTAAGTGATCTACATCAATGCTACTATATGCATATGGAACAAAATGCTTTCATATCTTTTGAGTTATGAGAGACGTTAGAAATAGGTGTCGTATTTCAACAATAACATTTCGATACCACATGTACCCTCACCCTTTTAAGAACATCATCGGTGGGGATTCTCTGTCTCCATACTCTCCAGAAAAAGAAAGAGATTTTAAATGGTAATCTCCCAATCCAAATATTATTCATCCATTCAAATTTTTCCCTTTTCTGTCTTGTTACATGGAACAGTGATCTCACAATAACTTCTCCATGTGAATTACTCATCCACCAGGCCTTCCACACTCAATTTAGGACTGATACTATCCAGAATGCATTCTACCATATCTTGAGACAATAATTGTTGTAGTGTTGTTATGTCCCATTACCTAGTCTGAATCAGCTCTTTGACCTCCACTTCTTTCTCTACTCTTTGTGGTTCTATATAAGAAAAAATGCCTTATTTTGTCAAATTATCCACCCAGAAACTAGCATTCTCTTCCTTCGGCTACCATCAAATTTCATGCTCCACATCTTCCTGGACTCTTATCATTTTTCTACCTACTTGAGATGCACCTCTATTATGCGCCACTTGGCTGATGTTCTTTACAATACTTGTTCCACCTAAATATGTTCCGTTAAGATGTCTGAGTTCTAAACATCCATCGTAATTTAGCAAAAAGAGCATTATTTATATATATATATATGTATATATATATATATATATATATATATATATATATATATATATATATATATATATATATATATATATCAAAGAGTGATCAGAAACCCAACCCCTCCTTCCCTCTGTGGATAACACATATAAGTCCATGTAACCCAATGCTTACCTTTCACCTCTGTATTCCCCCAAAAGAATTTAGCAAAGAGTTGTTGAATTTGTTCTATAACCGTTTTTGGTGGAGACATGTAAAAGGGAATTGCCAATCCTAATCCCGATCAACTTCCTCATCTTATTATAACAATTAAAGGGGTCTTTTCATGTAAGTAAAAAAACTCTTCTCATTATTGACCTTTTGTTCTGAAACTGTTTCTTAATCCTTTAAAACCTTTACCATCTTTTAAACTGAGTGTCTGTATCCTGATCAAAACAAAATTGTGTCATATTCATATGCTAGATGATTTATTTTAGGGCTCCACTTTGGCATACCAAATCCCTTAAAAGACTCTTGATCATGAAGTTGATTCATACTTGTAGATAACACTTCAGGTGCTATAATAAATAATGTTTATGACAGTGGATCCCCTTGATTTGGACCCTTAATTGAGTTGAAAAAGTTGTGAGTCTGTCCACTAATACCGAGCACCAATTAGCCAAAATCAACCTCCAGACATATCTATCAACATCTCTGAAAACCCACATTTCCTAAGCACTTTTGTTTAGAAAATCCGAGACACTCTATCGTATGCCTTAGACATATCCAACTTTACTACTACATTAACCTCTTTACTTCTTAGGTGTATATCCCGTACAATCTCCTATACCAACAACACATTCTCCGTTATGCTTCTCCCTTTTACAAATCTACACCAATTAGGAGATATAATATTTGGAAGCACTCTAACTATCCTTTCATGTAATATCCTCGATATCACCCTATTAGAGAAACTGCTCAGACTTATGAACCACATATTAAAGCATGAACCAATCTTGTAAGATCATCCCCTATTACATCCCAACAGTGTTGAAAAAACTTATCCGTGAAACCATCTGGGCCACTCACGCTATCTCCATTTAATGCAAAGACTACATTTTTAACGTTCCCAAAACTTGAAAGCTCAATCATCGCAACATTATTTCCATCTTTTATTAGTATTGGGGTAATGTGATGCATGTCAACCTTCTGATTGCTGTCCTCTTCTAAGAATTGTCGGTTAAAATATTAAATCGTTGCCTCACCCATTTGAATGTTGTCAGTGACTTAATACCCTCTAATATGTTTAATACGATCTAGGCACAACTTCTTTTTCTTCCCTTTACATACTAATGGAATAATTTTGTATTTCTATCCCCCTTCCTTAAACCAGCTCATGCCTGCTTTTTGTCTCCAATGTTCCTCTTCAAAAACCAAAAATTTCTTCAACTCTACTTCTGCCATAAGTGTCTTTACTCGATTTAGATAAGACGTTCTTACTATTCTTTAACTTATCATAAAATATCAAAAAAGAACTACTTTGTCTATCTGTTCTCCAATGCTGCCTAACCACCTCTACAAAGCCTTTATGTTTAGTACAGAAGTATAGAAAACTGAAAAGCCTATTACGTGATTTCTCAGTGGTATTACATATCAAATGTAATGGTGCATGATTGAAACCTTGTCCAGCCAAATGCTGAATTTCACTAGCTGGGAAAAGATCCAGGATGATTCACTAGGACCCAATAGCCTCTTGAAAATTCATTTTTCATGTACTCTTCCATTCCACAATTTGAACAAACTCCTTATAAATTTAATCTCCGACAGTGCACAATTATCTATACAGTTTGCAAAGTCTGCTGCTTTAACTTGGGTAAATGCTAAACCTCCTATTTTTTCTTCCCCCGGATAATCACATTATAGTCTCCTCCCACTATCCACGGAATATTTGAACCTCCAGTTGTGTTCTGAATCCTTCCATAGGTCAATCTGATCTTCATTATGCATTTAGCATATATTACCGAAAATAGTTTACAAGTATTTTATTGGATTAATCTTACAGCAGTTGTTAATCCATATATGATATTGTTTGTCCTTCATATTCATCATCCTAAAACATTCATATTTTCCAGCCCTACTAACTAAGGCGTTTGTATACCCCAACTTTCTTCTATAGTGTTGTAGCTCACTTGGATTCCTAAATAGTTCCATGATTGCTATGTATTTATAATGAATTCGTCTCTTAAGATCAATCAATCACCCAAAAGACTTCTGAATGTTAACCGACCTTATATTTTAGAATATTATTTTATCAATCATTTATCAAGCACTACATTCCAATCCTTCTTACTCCTTGGTTTGACCTGTAGAGGTACAATTGATTCCCTTTCTTGAAATACCTCTTCAAATTGTTAACATGCCTGGGTTATAAATTCTCGGCCCTACTAATTTGCTGGATATTTTCTTCCATTTTCTCATCCTCGTCAAGCTTCTGCATTTGATTCTCCAATATCTCCCTTAAGGATGTAATTAACTATAAGGGAACTATTTCAGGCACGTAGGATTATGTACTCCTTCATCCTCATCATTCAGTAGGTGCATGTTAGCATTTTTTCCTTTTCGTCACCACCTACCTCTTGGCTTTCTATATCGTTAATATTTTTCTCAAGTCCCTTCCTTTATCCTGCTGAATTCTTCTCTCCCTATCCCTTAATATCCTTCTCTTCAGGTACCACTCTGTTTGGCTTTGAGAATGTGTCTTCAACCCATTGCTTGGTAGAAACATCTCTACTCTCACTGTTCCCCAATGTCCCTTTTTCTAACATATCAATATCATCCTTATCATTCAATGCATCAAACTTGTTTGTGGTTTTAACTCTCACCTTGTTCCATACTTGATTTATCACCTTCTTGCTTGGCCTTTTCCCCCCTAAATCTCTCTTATTTATTTTCTCTCTCCCATCTCTTATGTTGACCTTCTCTTCCTTTGGTGTTTTTTATTATTTCAGTATTCACCTCCCTCTCCCCTTTTCCATGTCTTTGCATCTCTTTGATCTCTTTGCTTGCATTTTGCTTGATTGGGTGTTGTTCTGGTTGGTCAACATAGCACTTTTCTTCATCATGACCCTGTATCATGCATGTTTTATAGTATTTTGGCATATAGTCATACTTTATCTTGACCCATTTCTCTACAATCTCACCATTGGATCTTTTTCAACCCAATGTTGATTCGCTTTGAAAATTTCTTGAGCAGATCCACCTCCACTTTAATCCTAGCACAATTAAGTCTAGTCTGATTTTTAGTTGCCATATCCACCCGCAGTTGTTTACCAACTATTGCAACTAATGTGAATACAATTTCTTTTACAAAGAAATTTTGGCCCAGTGAAGGAAAGAAAATCCATGCTATAGTCGTTGATGTGTCCTCTACTGGGTGAAATAATGGATCCCACTTTAGGGTCCTCATTGTATAAAACCAATTTTTAGGAGTTATGTAGAAAACATGTTTGGAAAGCATATTAACATAATCTTCAAAAAGTGTAGCCCTGATTAACACATATTTGTTGGTTAGTAAACCAGTATTGCACTCACCTTTCAATCCATATTGCTTGGGTATTATTTTGCAAAGTTCATGTATGTCCGACCAACCATAGGAGAACTTCCATATCACTGCATATTGTAGATTCTCATTGACTATCATCTATTCTATCTCTACTTGCTCCCACATGATTCGTGGTTCTCCATGTAAATACGAAATTGATTTTAAAGGAACATGTCTCGTTTCCCATGATGTTGGCTTGAATAAACTGAAAAAAGTTTGCTGAACTACCTTATTCTTCAAACTCGATATTCTATTTCTTCTAAAAACACTTTGAAAAAGTATTTTTTTTATCCTTTTTAAAATAAACGCCAAAAATTTAGAAGCAAATGTTAAAAGTCCAATTTAAACTAAAGGCTAGATGCTCCTTAATTTGTACTACTTTGATTTGGTATAATAATCTTCATAGTTTATTACCAAAAAGTTAAAGGCCTTACAGGTTGTTCAAAAGAAACTATATGCAATGTTGATATATATAGTTATTAGAAATGTGAGGTATCAACATGACAATATTTTGTCCTTAATATTGTATCTGAAGGCAGTTTGGACACTTGACAATTTAATGCAATATGGATTTACGCTCAAAGTGATCTGACATGTATCATTTAATCACTTCACTTTAATGTTTTCGCCTTCTTCATTTTCGCCACCTATCCCATGTTTCCTCTTTTTAAACCCTTTTCTTCTAATAACAAAAAAATATATAAAATTTTTAGCTCAAAGGTATCCATCTCTGCTTTCAGGAGGCTACCATTGGTTAATCTTGAGGATTACTCTCTAGCTGATGTAAGTTTTCTTATTATAATGAACTCGCTGGTCAATTTTACCTGGAGTAATTGGGTTAACTTTTCTGATTTTATCTCCTCTCCATTGATTGCTTTGTTTATTTGCTTACTTTTTATTCAAGTTATGTATTATGTTATTATTCTTTATTTGTGTTCTAATTTTGTGCCAGTATAATTTTTTGACAATCACACTGGTTGAAGTTTATTATAATTAGTTCATCTACCCTTCATTCAAGATTTGATAGAATCCATCCTGGTATAGTTGTTAGTGGGAGATCTCAAAAATTCATATATTTCAATTCAAATTATTCTTTACTAAACGTCGGTGTATAATTCAATTCAAATTATCTTTACTACACATCGGTGTATAATTTTTATTACATGTGATCCAAAAAAAGCTTATATTTTGACCTTTGAAAGATATAGCTATATGGGTGATGTTACCAACTTGAACAAGTAGTTTGCATAAGGTATTTTTCTGCTTTTTTATTTGAGCTTTTAATATATTTTCCTTAAATATATTGAGTTTGTTGAGGTTTGTTCAATCTTTAATTTGGTGAAATTGTTTCTTTCAACAAAAATTACGTACTTTTTACCGTCGAATTTCTCCCGTTTTGTTTATATATGCATAAGCTCATGTGTACTTCGAGCATATTATATGTATAGGTGATTCAAGAGTTTGTATTTTGCGTCAAATAATCTTTTCAAAAGTTAAATTGTAAATGTGAATGATAATTCTGAGTAATAGAGTTGCACTTCCTCAGTTTAGCTGAGGAGTGTATGATACCCAATACTCTGTTGCCAATGAGACATGCAATTACTTGTTCTTACGTTTAGCATGAGAAAAACTAAAAAGTACTGCATATTTCTCTATATAGCATAGTTCAAAGTCTAAATATGTGTACATAGTGAATGTGCTATCAATTTGCTCATCTGTAAACTTCCATTGTGAAAGCTTCTCGTTTTCATGACACTAGAATTTGAAGTTGTTCCAGTCTAACAGCGCATATAATACAAAGTAGAGGTTACATACTAAGCAAGTCCCGTGAAACAAACTCCACCGAGAAAGTACTTAAATATTCATCATTTTTCCCTTATTGGTTTAGTTAAGATGGGAACATGGATGCGATTGTTAGAATTATACTGTAAGAATAAAACCTACCAATAAAGTAGTTTGTTGGAGCACTTCTACTAATCTCTTCCTTTTCTTCTAGAAATGGATAACCGAATTTTTTTTCAGAATGGAGATAAAGTCTTTTGATATCACAACTTCCTTCTCAGACACAGATACCTTGTTTAATTTGGTAGAGAGATCGAGACCCCCATTGAGGAGGGTGTCAATTAGCAGGGGAGTTCTTTTATGACTGTGCAAAAGGATGCAAGAAGCCTCAGGAAATGAGGGGAAAATATTTAAATCATGGAGATGCAGTGATATGGCAACCTACATTTACTGCACTCAAAAGTTCAACAAATATGGTCGCTACATCTCAATAATAGTTGTTAAGGGCTTGAACAAAACAATCATCATTCTTTCACAGAATCATTTTAATAAGGGGTGGGGGAGACTGGTCCACAAAATTTTGAAGATTTTATTAATAAAGTGTCAAATACACATGACACTTTTATTATATAAGGGGATACAAGGTGGAACACTATAGTTTGGGGGGGGGGGCTATTACAAAGAAGCCATTACAAACCTTAAATGGGAGCAGCGAAGGCTTGAAGTTAGAAAGAACCCATGAACGTGGCAAAATTTTTCCCGTCAGGAGGATAATGATCTACTACAATGATGTTTGGTTGGGAGATTCATCGGAGGAGTAGAGGCCCCAACACGCAACGATGTCAGAAAATGGGCAGTTCAAATCTGGAAAGGAGTATCAAACATCCAAGTGTATGACATGAATAAATTCAATTTCCTTTTTGAGTTTCAGTCAAGAAGAGTTGCAGAACATATTTTGATGGGAGAATGGAAGAGACAAAATCAAATTCTCAATTGGACTGGTGGCATCCAACAAAGGGAGTTTTTCTTCATACAACAAAGTTCGATTGGTATAGGATCAGGGTCTTAGGACTTCCTCTGTATCTATGGAACTCTGAAACAATGAGAAAGATAAGAGACAAATGTGGAGGCTAGCTGGAGAATGAAGAAGAAACGGTGCTCAAAAACTACTTACGGTGGGCCAGGATCAGAGTTAAAGGGCCTACAGAAAAAATCCCAACATCTATAGAAGTCGAGGACAAAAACCTAGTTTTCTCAGTGCCGGTATGGTGTGAAGAACTAGCAACCTACCGAAAAAAACACTGGAGATAATGACTGTTGAAACCAGTAACCCAGGAGAGAGGTCAAATCCTAGTATATCTAGAGATACAGAGGTGATTCACCAAAAAGGAGGAGAGGATGCAGAGAGATATATTTCAGATATCAATCTATACAAAAAAATGGAGTGTCTTTTGCTGACACAAGGCATGTGTCCACAGTTGGGACCTTTTCAAGAGAGAGAGATTGAAGTGGGCTGGGGGTCCCAGTAGTAATAGTAGTGGATAGCTGGAAAAAGAAGTTAGAGAAGAAAGAGAAAAGACCCTTCCAGTTCATTTAAGTGGTGGTCCAGATGGTGGAGAGCCCATTCCCTTTAAATCAAATGAACTGAAGGATAAAATAGATCCAAAAGCTCATTAGTATTTCAAATTTAGAAATATGTCGTTGTTCTAACTTCGTAGAATTCAAAGGTGAGGAAGAGCTGGATGCAACAGGAGTAACAAGAATGGAAAAAGGGAGAAAGAGCACACAATCAACTACAACCACATGCTAAAATTCAGGAGGAAGAGGGATCAATAAGGGAGGACAATCCAACTCAAATTAATGGAGAAGGGGAGATAGATTTTTCAAATTCACTCTTGGTTATGTATATAGATCCAGAACCTTTACAGGTTGACAATAGCACACATGAGGAATATTTAGCTGTACATGCCACAGAATGGATCCACACGAACATGATAAAATTAGGTCAACAATTTGGTGTCGATGTTAAAGGATGCAAAAAGGAAGCGTATACCATGTTAGCTAAGCTAGATCAAAGGAGGGAAAATGAGACTGGAAAAGGGGAGAAGATGAAGACAATAAAATCTAACAATGATGTACCAAAATAGGTGGAAATTTGTTCTTTAATATGAATTTCAAAGACGGGGAACCAAGATCTAGTGGGAGGATTTTAGCTCTAACCAATCACTGAGAGTGAAAATATTCTCATAGAATGCGAGGGGGCTAAATGGAAGGGATAAAAGGGACACTGTTAGGAAAATAATACATCAGTGGGAGGCAAATATTTATGTTTTAGTTGAGACAAAGCTGGAGGGTAATATTGATGGACTGATATAGAAGATATGGGAAAATAGATGGATGAGAGAAGTTCATAAGGAGGCAATGGAGAGTAGTGGGGGGACTTCAATTTTGTGGGCTAAAAGGGTATGAAAGGGGGAACTGGTGGAAATTGGCAGACAAAGCTTAATTGGGAAATTCATAGGGGTACGTGAAGAGTTCAGTTGGCACATAACTACAGCATATGCTGATTGTAGTAGAGAGATTAGAAAGGTACCGTGGGAGGAATTGAAAGCCATGTGAGGAAAGACAAAATTTTTCTCTTGTATTGAGGAGTTGGAGTTGATTGATCCTCCTTTATTCGGAGGATCTTATACTTGGAGAAGAGGGGACAATCAAATGAGTGCTTTAAGAATTGATAGATTTCTTCATTGTGCACAATAGGGGGATAGCTTCATTCACATCAAACAAAATGTCCTATCAAACATAACATCTGATCATAATCGTATTATGCTAACATGTGGTGGTTGGGAATGGAAAAAACCTTATTTTAAATTTGAATATTGGTGGTTGGAGGTAGAGGGATTCACAGACAAGGTAAAGGAATGGTGGGATTCTTTCAACATTAAGGGGAGAGCAGGATATATATTAGCTGAGAAAATGAAACTGTTAAAGGTAAAGATGAAAGAATGAAGCAAAGAAAACCAAAGGTAACTGGAAGCATAGAAAAGAAGATATTTTAAGGCAGATAGAAAATTGGGAGATAATAAAGGAACACAGAGTGCTTACTGATGATGAAATTTTACAGAAGGAAAATCTGGGCATGGAGTTTGAAGAGATAGCCAAGAAAGAGGAGACACCATGGTAACAAAGATTCAGGGTTCAATGGTTGAATTATGGAGACAAGAATACAAATTTTTTCCACAGAATTGCCACATATAAGAGGTTCAATACAATGGAACAACTTGATGTTGAAGATAACATTGTTAAAGATCCAGCTATGATCAAGGAGGCTGTCCAAAATTTCTACATAAATTTATACAAGGAAGCTGAACACTGGAGGCCTGATCTGAACATTGAAGATGTTAATATGATAAATGGAGAGGAACAAGTATGGTTGCAAAGACCTTTCGAGGAAGAAGAAATCCTAAAAAGTATTAAGATGTGTGCTAAGGAGAAGGAACCTGGATCGGATGGCTTCCCAATGATTTTCTTCGAGACTTTTTGGGAGGTTTTAACGAAGGACATAATTAACACCTTTTTCACAGTTCCACTCCAATCAGAATTTTGAGAAAAGTTTCAATGCAACATTCATTCCTCTAATTCCTAAAAATGTTGGAGCGACTAAAATATTATAAGACAATCAGTATGATAGGAGGGGTCTACAAAATCATAGCTAAACTACTGGCAGAAAGACTCAAGAGGGTGGTGAGCAAATTGGTCAATAAAAATCAGATGACTTTCATTAAAGGGAGACAGATCATGGATGTTGCATTGGTAGCTAGTGAGTGCATAGATTCAAGGGTGAAAGGTGGAGTTGCGGGTTTATTATGCAAGTTAGACATCCAGAAAGCATATGATCATGTAAATTGGGCATTTTTACTGAATTTTTTTAGACAAATGGGTTTTGGTCGTAAGTGGCTAAAATGGATAGAAGTGTGCATTAAAACAGTCAGGTTCTCAATACTAGTAAATAGTGAACCTATTGGCTTCTTTGCATCATAAAGGGGGTTGCGACAAGGTGATCCACTGTTTCCTTCTATCTTTATTCTAGCAATGGAAGGTTTTGACCGTATGATGAGAATAGTTACAAAAAAACAGGTGGATCAAGGGTTTCTAAATAAGAGACAGAACAAGGAATGGAAAATAGATCATCCATTTGCTATATGCAGATGATACTGTCATCCTTTGTGATCCAGAAGCCAAACAACTGAACTACATCAGATTGATTCTGATCTTATTTGAAGCAGTATCAGGGATAAGGGTCAAATGGGGGAAAATCAGCTTGATTACAGTCAAGGAGGTGCCTCAGATTCAAGGATTTGCAAGCATTCTAGGGTGTAAAGTAGAGAAGTTGCCGACAACATACTTGGGAATGCCACTAGGGAGAAAACATCAAGCTTTGGGTATATGGAATGGAATTTTGGAAAAAGCAGAAAAAAATTATCAAGATGGAAGGCTCAGTATTTATCCTTGGGGGGTAGAGTGATCTTGATTAACTCTATTTTAGATTAACTACCTACTGATGTTATATCGTTTTTTCCAATTCCTCGAATAATTATCAAAAAGCTGGATAGACTAAGAAGAAACTTCCTCTGGAAAAAGGTAAAGAGGAAGAAAGCAAGGGTTACTATTTAGTGAAATGAAACACTGTGATGCTAAGCAAAGAAAGAGGGGGACTGGGTATTAGAAATTTGAGAATCCAAAACAAGAGCCTTTTGATGAAGTGGTTGCTGAGATATACTGGTGAGGAAGGAACCCTGAGAAAGGAGGTGATAGTAGCAAAGTATGGGGAATTGAACCCATGGTGTACAGAGATAGTGTCAGTTTCCTATGGATAGGAAGTATGGAGGACAATCAGAGGTTTATGGAACTCTATGGAAGAAAATGTGTTGCTCAAAGTTGGAAATGGCAACAAGATTAAGTTTTGGAGAGATGGATGGATTGATCAAGTTCCTCTAAGTGGGTCATTCCCGGGTCTTTTCTCAATATGCAACAACCCTGAAGCCAGAGTATGTGAATGTTGGACAACTCAAGGTTGGCCTAACTTTCAGAAGACTATTGAATTATTGGGGAAGTAGATAGAGTGTCTTCTTTCTTGGAAAAATTTGGGGAAACCAATCTAGTAATAAACGCACCAGATAGAATTATTTGAACACAACAACGATGGCAGATTCACAGTAAATAGTGCTTACAAGAAAGGCATACAAGTTGGGCTTAGAGGCTATTATCATCACTGGAAGAGTATTTGGAGAGGACTGATCCCCACCAAAGTGAAATGCTTCACTTGGTTAGTCATCAAAAGGGTCTGCTTAACTCAAGAATTGTTGCAGAAGAAAGGAAAACAACTAGTCTCAAGGTGTTTTCTATGCAATTTGACTAGGGAAACAAACAAACACATATTTTTACATTGCAAATTCACTACACAGATCTAAGTGATGTTCCTCAACATCACATGTTGTAGCTGGACTATACCAAAACATACCTCTAATCTTTTTAAATGTTGGATCAGAAGGAGGGGGGTAGCAAGACTCAGAAGAAGTGGTGGAAGCTAATACTATCATGCATATGGTGGTCAGTGTGGAAGGAAAGGAATGAGAGATGTTTTGAAGATAGATCTAATCCATTTACAAAGTAAAATGGAATTGTTTGGTATCGTTACATTTTGGTGTAAACAACTCTGTATAGAAGATGTAGATCAAATTATAGAATTAATACGGAGTTTGTAGTTTTGGTTAGGGCTGTAAATTTTTTGAAGGTGATCAGCATGTCCTTAATGCTGAATAATACAACTTTACTGATGTTAAAAAAAATAGTTTGTTCGGATTTGCAACTAAACAAATTTAATAGGATATTTTATTTTTCCCAATGAATATATACTAGAAAACAATTGCTTTTCTTTCTTCATAATAAGCAACACCAATAAATGAAAAAGGCAAACAACAATTGTAGGGAAATTATAAACTATCGTAAGCAGAGGTTTTAGCAGATCAAGTGGTTTCACATACTTGACCATCATTCTTATGATCGCCGCTTCTTCAAATATGACATAAATTATAAGAACATGGCATCAGAAAGTGCTTTTTGCCAAAGGATTGAAAGATTGACTTTTGTTGGAGAAGACCCCCTGCTCCTGAGCAGGCTCA